>CM053788.1:197521230-198131230 GCA_028749045.1 Cupressus sempervirens
CTAGGGTTTCCCTAGTTAACAAAATATGGTGTTCTAAGTTCTTTGTGTATGGTTTTATTTATTGTTCAACATTATTGGTTTACTTTTATATGCGTGTTGCAAAATATCCACTTGTGGGAAAAAGTTAATACTGATTCACCTTCCCCCCCCCCCCCCACTCCCCCGCCTCTTAGTATTATCTATTTCTAACAATTGGTATCAGAGGTTAGTTACTCGAAAGAGGCTTAACAACTTGAGTAAGATCCCTACGGATATGGAATAGTTAAAGATGAATATTGAAGAAGCCCTACAGAAAATTGATCTTCTTACAGAAGAAATAGACAACTTGAAAGAAAGGTATGAAGATGCAAAAGATTATATTGGAAAACTAAAGACAAGATTGATTATCTAAAATCTAGAAAAGAATCAAAAGAGTAGACTAGTGACGAAGTAGAAATCCTTGAGAAAGAAAATGAGATCTTGAAACATGAGTTGAAAATTGTTGAGTTAAAGTTGAGTTTGAAGAAAAATGATAGTAAGATTCAACCAGAACTAAAGTCTGAAAATGTAGATCTAAGATCCCATTTGACTCAAGTGACATCTGAATTAGATTCTATTAGAATAGAGCATGCAAAATAAAAAAAGTACAATACCATTGTGAAGCAAGAGTTAACTTAGGCTAAGCAATAGTTAGAGAAACTTTATTCCAGTAGTTAGAAAATTGATGAAAATCTATTCTATTAGAGATCTTCTTATGATAAGATAGGTCTTGGATATCTTATTAGAGAAAAATCAGCTAAGAAAATAAAAGTTATGAAGGAACCAAATCTAGTTATTGAAACCCCCAAACCTAAAGAAAATGATCAGAATAGGATTGAACCATGAAAATCTACAGAAGTATCTAAAGGAGTTAAGCAAGTAAATCAACCTGATAAATGTGATAAAACAAAAGAAATAGATCAAGTTAAACCACCTAAGGAGGCTAGATATGGATTTAGAGGTAGATGTTTTATATGTAATGAAGTTGGTCATATGAAGAGAGATTAAACTAGTAAGTCTTTTAAACCTATTACTAATTTCTATTGTTATAATTGTCCTGGTTTTGGACATAAAGTAGTAGATTGTAAGAAACCTAAGTTTGATAGTAACAATGGAAATTCTTGTAGGCAATGAGAGAAGGAGATCAAAAAGCATATCCAATGATACAAAAAGACCTAATGGAGCAAGAAACTAGATTGTATGTTACAAATGTAATAACTACAGACACACTTCAAGGAATTGCATAGCACCAGATAATCAAAATGGAACCAGACAAAGAAGAAATATACCTGTATGTCAATTATGCAATAACTTTGGACACATAGCGAGATTTTGCAGAATGGATAGAATGAATTTCAACAAGAATCCAAACTACATAAGGAACAATAACATAAATGATAGAAGAAATGATAATGGTAGCAATAACAACCAGAAGGAAGTACTTAAAGGACATGTTGAAGAATTTAAGGAAGTATTTGTGAGAGATACAATTTTAGAATAGTTTTTTGATGTACCTAAAGAAAGAATGAAATCGGTTGTAGTGTGTGATTCATCCTATTTGAATTAAGCACTTTTTATCAAAGACAGAGCATCCAAAAGATGGAATAGAAGTTAGAAGTCAAGTTGAGAGTTGTAAAGTTAACATGAGGTAGTAGAGATTATAAGGAAGATCTAGTCAAGAGCACAAGTCATTTGGTAATCACATGAAGGAGAATGAAGACAAACAAGTTTACTAGTTAAAAGATTAACAATTTTATGAAATTTGGTAGATGCACAATTAATGTGAAGTTCAATTTGAAAGATTTAAAGGATGTGAACAAGATTTTGAGTACCATTCGATTGTGTGAAGAGTTAAGGAGCAATTCAAAGTGATTTCGTAGCAAGTAAAGGAGATTTTAAAGCATTCACAATACAAAGCGAGAAAAGCCCTAATCGCGTAAAATTTAGGTATTTTGCAAAGCTTTTGAAGTGCTTGAACTTGTTGAAATGGAGAATCCTACTATTAGTGATGTTAGTGAGAGGTTGGGGTATGTGTTTAAGAAGCACCCTTTCATATCTCAAGTAAATGATCTCTTAGGATCATTTTCGCAACTTCTGGAAAATGTTCTACACATAGAAGATATTAGGTCATACATTTATTGTAAATTTGAGAGTATTGGAGACATTAACATTTATAAGGATTCAAATCTAGTGTGCCAAGGAGACTTGTCATTGAAACAAGAGTTCACACACCTAAAAGAACTGAACATAGAAAATCATATGTTCTATATGGATTTCAACAACCATGAATGGAATAGAATCATTTTGACTTGTATTCATGAAGGAATGTTTTGAGTTGGAGATGTGCATGTCATGACTAACAATGAAATGATTCATAGGTGAAGTGGTTTAAGTAATGAAGGTAGAAACTCATTTAATGAGAATAATGTGAAGAAGATGGTAGAAACCAATCTAAAGACCAAATTAGATGGTAGGAATATGAGGATCAACCTCATAAAGCAAAAAAATGTGAAAGTGATCAACAAGATCATTAGTTATTAAATCAATCATAGTTCAAGATTGAACTCAACACCTACTGGATTCTTACATGCAACATACTTGATGACAGCTAAGAAAGATAAGGTTAATGTGTGACATTATGAGGCATCAACTTTTGGACAATAGAGAGAAACTAAAGAAGACAAGAAGTGTGGTGTTCAGATTTGAGTCACTACTAATACACCTATTCTTACAAGTTATTAGAAAATTTCTTGGATTCCTAATAGGCAATGGGACAACAACAATTAGTGCACCATGAACTTGGTGACCTACCACTACATGAAATAGTCCAAGGAGAGAATTGTTGAAGACATAAACAAAATGATGAAAAGCTTTCAAACTGTGACGAAGTAGAGATTCAAAATACCACCCTCACTAGTGGAAAAGTACAAAGAAGACATATGTTTCATAGTTAAAATAGATGTAACCTATATGGAAGTAGTTGTGCCGAGGGCTAAGTTCATAGACCCTATGGGCTATGAGTTAAGTGAAGAGATAATTGAAGGGTATGCAAAGATCATACTTGAATCTAAGAAGGACAAAGGCACTCCTAGATGGGGAACCTATGCATAAAAGATTAGAGAAGTAGAGAGAAAGATCTATAGAAAGGGGATGAAGAAGAATGTCGGGAATAAAATTGAATCAATTCTCAAGGAATCTGGAATGACCAAATAAGAGTTCAAATAAGTAAAAGGTATAGCCTTGGAAATGAAGGCTAGTGGACAGACTGGGGTGTTTGAGGCCACACCTCTAGCAGTGCCAAGACCTTCTGAAGGAGTCACCATAGCAGAGTCATCTTTGTAGATACCTGTTGTGCCATATGTCGCAGTTACACCAATGCAACCTACTGAAGTCAAAAGGAAAGAGATTGAATAAGTATAGTTTGACAAGGAGAAGTCCACTACTCCCCCTAGCAATATAAAGTTAGAAACACTCACCAAGGTTAAGATTGAACCTATAGAATCTGCAAAAAGGAAAATAGTCAAGCAATGTGCAAGTGGACTTGGCAAGAGAAGAAATTCTTTTAAGATTTTTGAATATGAATTAGAAGAATCAGAGGAAGAAGAAGAAATAGAGGACAAGCCTAAAAAGAAGGTAGTAGGTGAAGGCAAAACTTTGACAGGGAAGAAGGCATGAAAACCAAAGGTAGAAAATGTAAATGCACAAATTATAAATAGAGATAATTTCATTCAATTGAATAAGTTTTATAGTATGTATAGTAATATGGATAGAATACAGTTAGAGAATGCAGTGGTAAGAAATGCAATTTTGAAGAATAAAAGATTTGAAGATGTACAAAGACATATACTAGAGGACTTGTATAATATATTGATAAATATAAGAAGAAGAGTTATAAATGAAGATACGAAAATAAGGGAGAACATGATAAAAAAACTTCGTGAAGTCAACACAGATGATGACATTAGTCAGTATGATGAAAGCTATTGAACCTTTGTTAATAAATAGAAGAAGAGCAATTCTTTTAATGGGAGGAAACTATGAAGAGATCAATAAAGAAATTGAGGCAACCATCATTAAGCATATGAAATCTATGCCTAAGATCTTAGAATAGAGTGTGAAGACAGAGGGAGCAATCCCTGTGACTATTGAATAGTCTACTACAACAATAACAGAAGCAAAAGTTAAGGACACCAAGATGGCAGATCTATCTTCGTAGATCTCAATTGGGCTAGATATCATGTAGATTGGTCAAATAAAAGTAACAATGACTGTCACAAAGGATCCTTTTAAGGATCTTGAGCCAAACATTGTTGGCAATATTGTTGATTACACCAGCTCTAATGAAGAAAAGGAGAAAAGAAAAAGTGAAGAGGAAGAAAGGAAAAGCAAGGAAGAGGCATAAAAGAAGCAAAAATAAGAGGAAGAAAAGAAGATGCGAGAAGAGGAAAAGAAGAGGAAAGCAAAAGAAGAAGAAAGAAAAGAGAAGAGAAAAGGAAAGAAGAGCTAGAAAAGAATTGAAGAGAAGAAGAGGAAAATAAGAAGAGAGAAGAAGAAGAGGAGAGAAAGAAGAAAGAAGGAGAGAAGAAGATAAAAGAGAAAGAAGAAAAGATAGAAGAAGATAAGAAGAGAGAAGCAAGTGCACCTAGCACTACTCTTACCCTTGCAAGACTCACAGGCTTAACTGATGATGATCAATTAGCATTGATATCATCACTTATAAAAATTATTAGCAAGAACAAATAGGTAAAGAGTTTGTAAAAAAATCTCATGGAAGTGATAGAGAATATACAAGGAGATTTGACTATAAAGTCACTTGATTCTGGCCCTAAAGATAGGGAAAAAGCTATGATTCAAGCATTTGATGCTGAATTCACTAGTTTGTCAGAGGTTGCAACAGTACAAGCCCAAGTCAAACATGATGCACATATGTTTGACATTTTCTATCAGAACATCAGGAATGATTTATTGATTCTTGATACTTGTATCAAGACATTAAGGAAATGTGAGCTTGAAGGAAAAACCCTATATGCAAAGTGTGCAATGTCTTTCTTTTTCACAAAAGATATTGATGGTGAACTCAAGAAGAAAAATGTAGAAGTAAAAGCACTGGCAGATTAGGTATGTCAACTTGGTGTAATGATTGAATTAATTAAAGCATAAGTTAGCAAGGCATATGATGAAATAAGTTCATTGGAAGATAGAAAGACAAGGATGACAAAGAGGTTCTCGCTTCTTAGAGAACACCTATCTATGAAACTAAGCATAATTAATGTCAGTTGGAGGAATGTTTTTAAGTTAAGACATCCTTTGACAGTTTTGTTTACTCATATTTGAATGTGGTGGAAATTGCATCCTATGGATTATATGCTCTTCTGAGCATCTCAGAAGGAGTAAAAGATTCATGGCAGAAGAACATGAAGAGTATGATAGTCAGCTTTGGAGATTGTACTTCTCACTTATTAGCCTAGTAGGAAGGCAATGAACTAAATTTTAACATGTAAATAAGTTTTGACACCATTTTCCATTGATGTTAAAGGGGGATAATTATATAGGAAAATTGTATAAAGTATTAGGAGGTTTACGGTAAAGATGGTAGTATGTAATGATCCACAGTTTTATAACTTTGGAAATTTTGTAACTGCCAAGATTTAAGAAAGTTTTTGCAAGTAAAATTTTGGGGACTTACCCAATTTTCTCAAATGTTGCCATCAATTCCAAAGGGGGGATTATTAGAAACATGGCTAAGATAGTAGGGTTAAGGGTTGTCATTTATGACAACACACCATTCTGGAATAGAAGGCAGGACTTATAGCTGAACAATCCATGATTAGAGATAAAAAAATTTTTGTAAGTGTTAGAAAGTTTTGATATTAGTTCAGAGGCAACTTCAATATTATAAAGTCTATAGTGGTAATTGTTGACCTATTTTTGCCCCCATTCAGCCCGGCAATGATATTTGATCTGAGAGATCATTAATGATTTGGATTCCTTGCAGAGGAATAACACAACTTTTTGGGTTGGTATCACGTGTTGGTTATGTGTTAACATCATGTTTAAAGGGTGTTAACATTGCATGTTAACCCAATTTTCCTTGACCCAATTTGTTTAGACTTGCACACATAAATGACCAATGCATTTTTGTGAAATGGTCTTCTCATCTCACAAAAATGCGAGATTGTGCCACGTGGAAAGGGATAACATCATGTTTATTAGCAGATAATAGTTTGTGTTTGCCCACCCCTTCTCCCTAGCTGATTGGTTTGCAGATGTGACAACTCTCATGTTTTCATGTACCATCTAAACATCCTCCTAGAAGTGTGAGATGCTTCCATGTGTCCAATCTTGGGTTGGCTCATGTTGTGAAGATCTAATGACTCTTGTGTTTTCACATGATATTTGCTCATCCTCATGAGAACATGAGATGCTACCACATGTCTTTGGATGGTTGTGTCCTTTTTTCTGGTGGTTGACTTGACATGTCATCCAACGTCATACTACCATGCATCTTCATTCCAACATTTCTTCATGCTACAATGTTTCTTTGATGCTTTAGAACCTAGAATTGCACCACATAGCAGAGGGTCCCACTTTCTTTTTTTCTTTTTGGTGGGTTGCCTTGATTTGATGACTTTCATATTTTTGTGTCCTTTCCTTGGCCTCCTGTGAAGATATGACAAGCATTGGATTTGAGCACATTTTGGAGATTCCCTCACCATCTGGGCTATCCATTTCAAAGGGAAGATCTACATCGACAACCAACATTCATTTTCAGGGAAATCAGATTTCCCCTTGCGATCAACCTTGCATTTTGTGAGAGGATAACATCTCATGTTATCCCTCCCCACATTTTATCTCTAGTGGTGCAAATCAACTTCTTGCATCCATGGTATGCTATGAGGGCTTGTTCTTCAATGTTGAGCTACTTCTTGGGTTTTCTTTTGCATGACGCCAATGCCCTCCTCACCTCTTTAATAAATGAAATGATAAAATATTTGGGGATTTGACATCTTACCACTAGGTGCATCATCTTTTTCTCTTCTTATCACTTCTAACAGTAGGGCACCCCATGATCAAATTTCTTTTTGACTTTTATTTATTGCTTTTTCTCTGCAAGTTAGTTAGGTGGTTAGGCCTAGGATTTTCAGCAAGACATTTAATTGTTGGAAATATAAGGTAGGCTAGGTTACTAAGAGGGGAGAGGTGAATCAGGAACTAATAAAAATGTTACACTTAATTCACCAATTAATCCTTCATATATTATTATGATCTAATTGTATACATGAAAGGATGAAAGCAATAAAACATTCATAACACTTTGACACAAGATATGGTAACCCAGAAACCTTCCAAATAGAAAGTAAAATTAGGGTGGGGATTATACCCACAAGCTTTAGTACTGTAGTATAAAGTTGGCCTATTGAAACTTATAATTGACTGCTTTTAGTGATCTGCCCTGTTAGGAGCAATAAGGACTATTAGGCCCACCTTTTTAAAGGATTTACAAACATATAGTGAAGTATGCACTCTATTAGGAGATTTAGCAAAAGATTGTTAAGTCCACCTGGTTAAAGGATTTGACTAATGCACCTATTAGGATGAATTCATGGTTGATCTCTAATTTGCAACTTTGATTTACTGAATGAGATCCCTTGAACTGCAATGATCACCTGACTATGATAGATAAGTTTTTGGTATACCATATACTACTTGTAGTCTTCTTCAATTCACACTCATCTACTTCTTACTTCTTCATATACCTCTTTTTTTTTTTAATATTGTTTTTGGATATGATACAATACATTACATATATACCAATCCACGTAATTACTTATTGGATCGACTACAATACCATATTCATCACAATTCACAAAGTCGGCCAATTGCTGTAACTCAAGTTTTAAAGACAACTCGATGATGTTCTGACACTCGGCAAACACTTTCAACACTCAAACTCTAGTACTCAGTTGACATTGAAGCTCTGTCCATACCGATCACTTTGAGTAGTAGGAACTCAGTTAACACTGTATAACTCAGTGAACATTGAGAAACTCAGTAGATAATGAAAAACTTGGTTGACACTACGATGCTTAGTTAACACTAAATTATCTTCATTAATACTATGAGCTTGGTAGACATAGATATACTTGGTTAATTCTATAGAGCTCAGTTAACACTAAGATCTTCATCACTTCTACTAGAAAGCTTGGTAGACTTTGCTACACTTAGGTAATACTGTGGACTATCTCAGATGCTCGGTAGATACTATGAAGCTTGGTATGAACTACAATTTGACTATTTAGCTTAGTAGTAACTAAAACACTTGGTTAACACTGCTAGATGAATGATAAGCTTAGTAGCAACTATAGAGCTTGGTAGCAACGAAACCAACTAACTAAGTGTTAAGTCACTAATAGACAAATTGACCTTAATGTCAACAGTCTCCCCCTTTGACATTAGTGACAAAAACACTTATCATACCACAAATCTGAATTCTCAAAATTATAAATCAAAACTTCCTTAGTCAACAATATGGATCTTCAACTCAGTTTTGACTATTGTCTACTGCTGTAGCTCACCTCTTACTCTATTTTACTCCTTTCTTTTTTTTTCAAAATTGCTTTTGTAAACATATTTTTTGCTATTTGTACATGTGTTTCCATATTACTACTTCCCCATACATATATCTCTTCCCCATACATATATATGGAGTATGATAATATTTTCTATACGAATAATTTTCTCCCCCTTTTTGACATAAATGCCAAAGGTGTAAAATATTTACAAGTTAATACCAAAATGTGACAATAAATCACTATGTACCTTCAAAATGATTACCATGGTCTTGTCCCAATTCTCTTGCAATACCTTTGATGCATGCAAGGCTATATGTACCTTTGTTGAAAGTTCTATCATGTGGTCAGAAATGGAGAAGTTATTGTCATGGACCAATGTTTTTGTATGTACCATATGTTTTTGCATTACATCCATGTTTGGAAGAATCATGCCTTGAATTTCTGCAAGTGTTGACCTTATTTTGGCTTCTTCCCTTAACAATTCTACCTGGAGATCTATCAAGTACTTGATCTTAACAAAATGTGCAAAGCTGCAACTAGGATTAAGTGATAATTGATGTGCACTTGCCTTCATATCTTCATCTATCTTGGATAGTTTATCCTTAATCTCCTTAGTAAAGATAGATGTGTCACTTAACTTGAAAAATAAAGAAATAACATTATTTACATATGTTTCAAGTGTAGCAAGAGTAGTAGATAGTTCTACTTGATCAATAGTTATCTTCTATGCTACTTGCTCCAAAATTTTGTTTTCAAATTTTCTTTCTGCCCTCTATAGAAGTTTTTCTTGTCCATTCAATTTGTAGTGCCTGCCCCTAAGTCGCATTTTAGTCTTCATTGCCAAACTCTTTTAGGCCAGCTTTATACTTGATGTTTAGTAGCATTACTTTCAGATTATTAGATGTTGTTTTACACTCAATTTATTATATGATGAGATGACTTGGTACTCTATATTTCATGCATGTATGATGATTATTCAATGTTTTCAATTATCAACGATGATTAGTTATATGGTTTATTATCACACGTGCTTTCTTATGGATACTTACCCCATACTGCATGTGTATGGTGTGCGTGTTTGTTTTCTTTATGTATGGTGTTTCTGATGTGGTTAAGGAAGGGAGTCGTAGTCACCTGCTAGTCGGGATCTACACGATGCACCACTTCCTGCCATTGTCTGTTTAGCTTAGAATATTGTGTCTGTACATGCGTGAATTTTATGCAGGTTGCAGGTACCGGGTATCGACTTCCCTGAATTGCCAGGATGAGCGTACCCTATCGCATTATCTCAATGGTAAGAGAGGGGAGATAAACTCTTAAGTCCAAATCCTAAACCCTTTTAGCCAATTGTCCTAATTGATAATTAGGACAAGTATCTGAGTTAAGTACCCTCCGAATGCATCAAATGATGTTATTTCGTGATTATAACCCTTTTTGTTTGATTTAGTATGTATTCTTCTATGATGGGTTTTCATATGTTGCTTTATGAGTCCTTGATGTATTTTCTATTAATTAAGTTTAATTAAAAGGATTAATTAATGATTTAATTTAATAGAAATTTATTATGATATTTTAATATTTAATTATATTTAATTAATTGAGAAATTAATTGAATAAAAAGTATTAAATTTGGAAATAAAAGTTTTAAGTATAATTTTAGAATGTGATAATATTAATTTAATTTAATAATAATATATATTTAGAGTTCATTTTTAAATAAATGCTAAATATTATTATTAATTGAATTAATAAATATTTTATCAATTAAAGTTTCTTAAATAAATTAAAAGTGGAAAAGATATTAAATTATTAAAGGTTTCTAGATCGCATGATCTAAGCATGAGTTTAAATATAAAAGAAATTAATTAAAATGATTAATTAATGATTTAATTTAATAGAAGATTATTATGACATTTTAATATTTAATTATTATTTTTATTTAAATTGAGAAATTAATTAAATGAAAGGAATTAAATTTGGAGATAAAAGCTTTAAGTCTAAATTTAGAACGTGATAATATTTAGTTAATTTAATAATAATATATTCAGAGTTCATTTTTAAATAAATGCTAAATATTATTATTATTTGAGTTAATAAATATTTTTATCAATTTAGTTTCTAAAATAATTTAAAAAGTGAAAATATAATTATTTAATAAAAGATTCTAGTTCGCATGACTTATGCATAAGATTAAATAAAAGAAATTTATTAAAAGATAAAAATAAGTGAAAATAATAATGTTACTTTAATTTCATAAAGTGCGCATGAGATTAAAAGTAATAAAGATTAAAAATAGAAGTCAAGTGGAATATTAAATAAAGTTATTTAATAATTCAACTTAATGTGCATGAAAGATGAATGCAAAATAAAATAAAAGATAATAAAGGTTAATTTGGAGTTAACTGAGTTGTGCAAAGAGTCTTCTCGGGTAAACGCACAATTAGTGCCCCGATTTGAGGAGAAATTGCTTATCACAACTTTGGGGGTTCATTTTTGAGATAGACGTATTTGGACAGGAATTTTTGGGAGACAATTTTTGGAAGCGAATTTCAGAAGGCTGATACCAAGAAAGTTTTCGAGAAGAAGGTCATTGAGAGGAGCGAATTCTCTTACAGTTCCTGGAGATTGCATAATAGCATCAGGTTCAGGTAGGGTCTTGTGTTTTGATCACTGATTGAATTATGCAAATTGATATTCTTGTCTACTCCGTGATTGTAAGAACTTGCCTTCTCGAATGTGTCATTTCTTCGTTCTGAATCTTTTGCTACTCGTTTTCATTTGTAAATCTAGATTGAAAAACTGTTTACAAACCTCAGTCAACAATTGAAATAAATAAGAATTAAATCAAGATTTGAGTTTGAATTAAATGGAATTTGAGAAATTTAATAAGGTTAGGGTTGTGAAATTGGATGAAGAAAACTCTAAGTTGGAAAATAAATATGATTGATTTATTTTATTTAAATTTTATGATTGATAAAATTTAATAAAGTAAATTTACTTGAAATCGATATATATAATACATGACTTTATTTATAGAAAACGTTTTAAAAAAAAATTGTTTTTATACAAAAAAAAAATATATATAAAATTATTGTTTTAAGTGGGGGGGGAGGGGATCACCCGTACCCACCCCCCACTGCCGTCAGCCGACAGTACCTGCATCGCAGGTACTGTGACGGTAGGTACAACGTACTTGCCGCCGCAGGCCCTGCGACCGCAGGCCTGCGGCAAAGCCGACGGGCTTTAAACGTATGTATCAGAGTTGTACTTTTTTTAATATATTTTTTTAATATAATTTTTATTAATTATAAAAAAAATTGTATTATTATTTAAAATTTTTAATTAATAAATTTTTAATATATATATTTTTAAATTAATAAATATTTTAATTTTTATTCATATTTAATAATTAAATAATAATGCATTTAACATAGTTTGTAAATATTAATTTATTAATAATTTTGGTTTAATATTAATAAATTAACAAGTAATGAATAGATTAAGATAAGAACAAATGATTATTAAAATTAGTTTAATTAAAGTTAATTAATAATGAATATTAATTGATTAAATGGTAGATTTGGAATATTGACTTAATGGAAGTTATTATAGAATTGGGTTAATCGTAAGGGGTAGTTATGAAAACCTAGTTACTTGAATTCGACGTTAAACTGAAACATAAACCTTACCTTAACTCAATAATATACTTTCAAATCCAATCTCTGAGACTTTGATGTTGTCCTTGTGCTTTGAGTGTTTTGGGGTTGGTTTAGCGTTGACCAGTTTAGGTTGTTACCAGAGGCTCGGGGTTGTGAATGTGATGTCATGATGATTTGGTCTCGATCTTTCTTAACCCGACCATGGTAATGTGATGAAGTGCTCTATGACATGATTGTGTTTACTATTTGTTATTGCTTTCCAGTTTCCTTGTGTGAAGCTGAGGTGTATGTATTTGAGATACTTGACTTAACCATTTTTGAGTCTCGATCAGTTATACTTGGTTTGCTTTTCGGTCGCTTGAGAGGACTGAAGTGTTGTTATGTTCTTGATGATGTCATGTTTTGACTTGACCATTTTGGAGTCTTCGATCAGTATTGTAATTTACTATTGGGTTACTTTCTGGTTGCTCATTGGAGAACCATTGGATTTTGTGATTTATCATTGATGCCTTCAGTTGCTGATAGAGAACTGTCGTGATCATATGATTATTATTGGATGCTTATCTGTTGCTCATGAAGAACTGATGTAATTTTGTGGCTTATCTTTTATGATGTTTTTCAGTTGCTTGTATAGGACTGAGGTGATTTTATTATGATTCTTGATTTGTGATTTCATGAGCCTAGGGTAGGTTATCTATGTGTAGAGTCGGGAAGTGGCTTGCAATGGGGATCGGGGCCCTAAGAGGCTGCCTGGAGTAACCCATTGTAAGTTGTTTTAATAAGTGAAAACATTTACACTAAATAAGGGAAAATGAACCTAATAAGATAATTGTATGTTCTCTCCCATGCCTTGAGTGCTAGTACAGACTAGGATGGGGTAGAGAGAACACTTGGTTACGACCTTGCATTCCATAGTATGCCTCGTCAGTACGAGAGGATACTAATGGCCGTAGGGATCAGTAGGGACCCGGGATTCCTAAGGGATTGCTCGGGTAACTTCTACGTGACTTTTGCGATGACACTTTCCCGCTTGCATATTAGGTTTCCTATGTGTCTTTGGGGTGCCTCTGGGTCTAGATGTCTATCTATGTTGGAACCCTTGAGTTAGTATACTTTTAGGATTTCCCAGACTTAGAGAGTACTTGTGTTTTGTGTTTTGATACCTTGTTTGGGACTTGAGACTATCTCCTCAGTGCGGTGGGAGTGGACCATTTAGGTTCCACGCGGTCGGGTGGTAGTGCTTTTACTCTTACCATTGAGATCCATTCCGTGGTCACCGTGGCTGAAGATGTCGTGATTGGCTTTTACCTTCACTATGTTCTTGGATTATTATGATGGATGGTTAGATTTTATGATAGATGTTTTATCATTATGGATGTATGGATGTATCATGTATGGTGAATAGTTTCATATATTTTTACTGTACATTGTATCATGGATTTGAGGATGTTGTATCTTGATCTTTACATATGTATATTCTTTTAAACCTTTCATACCCTGTGACATGTACAGTGGATGATGGAGCATTCCGAATTAATTTGCCAAGGAGCATTCGGAACAAATGTATATTATGGACATTGGAGTTTCTGATTATTCTTTATTATGTATGTATTAGTTGTTAGACTTAGAATTTAATTAAATTTAAACGTGACTCAACGTCTTGGGATCTTTAAGAAATGTAACTTGCAATGTATGTTTGTCAATGATTACATGTTATTGCTTCCGCTACTATGTGTTTGATGTGTATGTTATACATTCTTACTTTAAAAAAAAAAAAAAAATGTTTAGCAAACTTAGTGAAACTTTAGGTTAATTCTTTTGGATCCCTTGGCGGGGCGTTACACAATTCTTCATTATATTTGTGAACAATTTCAACCAATTGATCCAAAATAGGTTATTTCTCATCAACCTCAATGCTTAGAGCATCAACAAATATGCTCTTGATATCTTCAAGTACTTGATTTTTCTTTATCTTTTCCTCTTTAAGCTTTTGATGCCTTGCTTTTTTCTTCTAGAGTTCTCCAAGGGTAGCGATCTGATCAGGAGTCAGATTAGAAAGATCCCAATCTAGTATTAAAATATCCTCCTCTAGATCAATTTCCTCCTTAGAGGTTTCAACCTCTTGACCCTTACCCTTATGAATAATAGAGGAAACAATTTCTTTTCCTTTATTCAAAACTTCAGTGCTTAGTTGAGACTGAGTCTCAACTATCATTACACTAACCATGGTGGAAACAATAGTGGAAATATATGGAATAATAACAAATGTAGGGGAAATAAGACTAACAACATGAATACCTTGCTATTACTCGGTCAAGTCTGATACTGGAATAATCTGATCCTATTGCTCGATAGATGAAGTGTTACACACTTCACTCATTGAAGTACTTAGTAATGCTGCTCCAAGGATTGGTTGGGTGCTTGGTGATTTAGTTTTAATCTAAACTAACTCGATTGAAACCTTCTTTGACCTAGATTGCACTAAGGCTTTGCTCAGAGAATGAGGAAGGGAAGTCATAGCTTCTATTGCCATCTTCTCTACATCAATATCCTCAATACTCTAAATTTATGTAAGACTTCCTCCTGTAGCTTCTTGTTCTTCTTTCTCATCAACATCATCAATATCTATTTTTTCTATTTCTTCATCCTCTTCCATGTCATCTTCTTCACCATCCTTATTATCTATTTGCAAAGCTTTTGCAACTGATAGATGTTTTTCCATGCAATAGTATTGGATTTCACCATAAATTCTATGTCCTTTGATACGATCAACAATGTATTAAACTTTGGTGTTAGTTTTGTTTCATTCTCCTTTAATGATTCACTGACTTCCTTGTCTCATAGATTAGGCATAAGTTGCCTCAAGGTCTATCCTTTGATGTCCTTAGCAACATTGCCTACATTCTCCCATACTAGTGCAATTGCCTTGAGAATTGTATCAGGAAGTTGTTTGACCAGTTCATCAAGAGAATACTTCCATTTTGCCATCTGTGCACTAGGGCATCTTCAATTTGTTTCTTCTTTGTTGCACTCCTGGTATCATACTTAAGTAATTTGAAGGATTCCATGCCTCCTCCTTCTTTTAGTCTTTTTAGCCTCTCTTCCAAAGTAGGGGCAGTCTTCTAAAGTATGATCTAATATGCTTCATCCTCTTTATCACCCAACTTTAGTTTCCTCCTAGATTTGGTTGATCTTCTTGTGAACATAGCAGGGGAAGACGTTGCAAGTTTTTTATTATAACCTTCCATTTCTTCTTGGAGGCTCCTCTTCCTTGTGTTTTTCTTCCTCTGTATTCTCCTCTTCATCTTCATCTTCCACTATGTCATCTCCCTTACCTTCAGTAAGCATGAGAGGAGAGCTTGATGACTTGGTGTTCTTCATGATTTTCTTTATCCTCTTTCTACCTCTGATCATTGCTTGGGGTAGCTTGATTTTAAGTTCAATCCTGGCCTTTACCTCCTCACATGTGCCAAAATATGTAGCCTTGGGATCCACATGCTCATTCAAGAGAGCCTCAATGATATCTTTGGTGTCATCAATATTAACCTCATAACTCAAAGGTTCTACCCATGTCACTCTTGGCCTTACTGCTTGGATGTGAACCTTTCCATAGTCTACTAGAAAACAAATATCTTGCTCATAGTCTTCTACTAACTTCTTATGAATCCTATATCTGCATTGTATTTTCTCTTTGAATGTTTCAGAGTAAGCATCCATTATACTTTCAAAAATTTCTCCCATTTCAGCTATGAACTCATTTATTTGATATAATATAGGTGTATCTTTCCTCCACACCACAGTTCCTTTAGAAGGGAAAAACTTTGAACATAGAAGAATAAGCAGGTTAAAAGAGAACCAAACTTACACAGATTGTTCTTGGAGACTCGAATACTCTCCATGTTTTTGCCTAATTGACTCAACAATAGCTCGACAAGGTCAAAAGATAAATTGTTTTTCTCCACCTTCAACACAAGATCAACTACTTCATAGGGAATGTTATTTAGTCTGCTCAAGCTATATATCTTGTGAGCAATCACATATATCCCAAACTAGATTTCCATTTTTGTCACTCTATTAAGCTTAATTCCTCTACCTTCCTAGTTAGCAAGAATTCTCTTTGCTAGTTCAACCCGACCTAGGGGTTTCTTAGTCTTAGCTTTATTCACCATTGGCAACCTGGTAATCCTATGTATCATCTTCTTTGTGATCTGGATAGGGTGATCCAACCACAAATTCATTTCATGAACTCTGCTCAGGATATATTTGATCTATTTTCCTTGAAAATCTTGCAGGATATGCATAATGCGTGTCAAACCCTTTGTCTCCAAATGTATATGCTTCAGTTTCAAATACCATCCACACAAAGTTTATTGAATGTTTGGTTCATTTCTAGGGTTCCAAGCTCTTGAATTGAAAAATGATAAAATGACCTAATATAGTGTATTAGAAGTACCTTCAAAGGGATTTGTGATTGCACTCCAACTAGGTCAAGTGCCTCTAAAATTGCTGGTGTCAGTGGAATCTTGCAATCCACTCCACGAATCAACATATTCAAACCCCCTTTTGCTTTGTTGCTTGAAGATGCCATTCACTTGGTTAATTCTTGAACACAAAAATAATCTTTTACTAATTACTGCTTCAAATTGCTTAGGATCTTTGAAATTACTCTTCACTATTAGCTCTATAAATTCACATTGAAATGATCTGATGAATTTTCTCCTTTTAACAAAATTTTGTCTTTACAATCACCATTAATGCTTTGTACAAATGTTCGCTTGGTGACATGTTGTCCTCCACTCGATTTGGTCTTTGTGGCTCAAAAGTCACCTTCAACTCGATAAGATGACCACCACTCGGTCTGAACTTGGTACTTGGTAGAGTCACCAACTTGGCATCTGCATCAAGAACTAGGTAAAGATATGCAATTTGACCTTGCTCGATAAGGTCTTGTGACTCGACCTTGCTCGGTAAGGTCTTGAACTTCCATCATGTTGGAAATGTAAGAGGAGAAATTAAGAGGGAAGGGGTGAATCAATTACCACTAAAATAAATCCCAGATCCATTGGATGTCAATACAAATCAAAATATAAACTTTGACTAAACTATATTATGTTGTAACTCAGTAAATACTAAAATAGCAGCAATAACTTGGCAAATGCAAATCTTAATATAGTTTGTGTGATTAGCCTTATTTAACTTAGTTACATACACATAAAAGAAATACCATGAACATAAATGACACTAAGATTTAATGTAGAAACTCAATTTGGGAAAAACCACCAATTACAACTAGTTACTGATTTTCACTCTTCTGAAGTGAGCTCTGTTAGGAGCCAACCTTGTTAAAGGTTACAAAACACACTATTACGTGTGACCCTATTAGAGGATTTGATCACCCTATTAGGAGTGGCCTTGTTAGAGGCCTTTAGACACTTCAATCTAGAAATGCCACCTTGTTAGAGGATTTACAAATAATTGTTAAGCCAACTCTTGTTAAGAGATTTAGATCTCTGCTACAATGGTTAGAGAGTAACAATAAAAATGACTCGATTTTCTATGTAACTAAATTTTTGATTACAAATCTCAATTCTAACTTGTAACTTGATCATTTATGATCAAATTTATCTTTGTAGCTCACCAAGGATATTTTGCTTATCCTTCTAATTCTCTTCCTCTAAGCATCTTTAAATATTTTGTTATGTTTCACACATTCAATCCTCAACTTGACCTTATATTTATATCTTACAAATTGTCAAGTTGACTTGAATACAACTTAGAACACTTAATATTCATCTCCTCAGTTAGCTAGAACCAACAAAGAAATCAATTGAACTCAATATGCCAAAACAAGAAAATCCTTTGTTAGTCAACCATGCTCAATATATACTAACTCATAAATGATTTTCCTATGTTAACAAAGTGAACTCGGTTAACACTGCATATCCAAGAAGTTCCTTTAGTAACCAAGTGAGCTCGGTTAACACTAGTTCCATCCAACAATTCCTTCATTAACCAAGTGGGCTTAGTTAACACTCAACTTTTGTGAGCTTTCCTTTGACACCCAAGTGAACTCGGTAGATACTAAACCCTTGAACTTGGCAAAACTCTAGAATGCTCAGTAGACACAGGAAACTGACTTCATTTCTTGAGTGAGCTCGACATACACTAAATGGCAATGATATGGCATTTTGTGTAACATCAAATACAATACACAATTACTCAATTATTTTCAACAATCTCCCTCTTTGGCATTGATGGAAACACAACATGTCATAATACAATGAAATTTTTGAGTAAGAATAAAGTTATGAACATATCCTTAGTTTCATTCTGATTCTCATTCATGAGAACTCCCTCTATCAATGTGAACTCCCTTTGCCTTCAATTTCTCCCTCTATTAGTAAAACTCAATCTTCAACATCTTCTTCTGATAGCAAACTTTTCTTCTTTGATATCAGACCAAGTTCTCCCTTTTTTACATCTCTAGAAGTAATAAAATTTCTATGAAATATGTACTCTCCCTCTTTATAAATTTTTTTTGTAATATGAAAACAAACTCTCCCTCTTTGAAATCTCATACCAAAGACAATATTTAGATAATATCAGTGTACCTTATGTACTGATTCATGTGCATTGTGCCCATTTCAATGCTCCATCAACTAACTGATCTTCAACATGCTTTGGTTGATGCATCACTAAACTTCATTTAGTGAGCTTCAGATAGGGGAGTGAACCCTAACTTACCTCTTAGATACAGAAAGACATCTATAGGTAATGGCTTAGTGAATATGTCTGCACTTTGTTCTTTAGTATTCACATATTCCAATCTTACCTCTTTATCTTATACCAATTCTCTCAAAAAATTATATTTTATAGCAATGTGCTTGGTTTTGGTATGCATCACAAGATTCTTTGGTATATTAATTGCACTGGTGTTATCACATAATATAACCACCGAATCCTTGATTTCTATCTTCATACCTGCCAACAGTTGCTTGAACCAAACGACATTGGAACAATTAATAGTTGCTGCCACATATTAGGCCTCTGTTGTGGACTAAGAAATACAATTTTACTTCTTTCTTGTCCAAGACACTAGTCTTTTACCAAGAAAGAACGCTCCACCATTGGTGCTCTTTCTATCATCAACACTTCCTACCCAATCAACATCTGTGAATGCTTTCAAATCTAAGTTGCCTCTTTTTTTGTACCATAATCCATAGTCTTCAGTACCCTTTAGATACCTCATGATTCTCTTGATTTCCATCATGTGATTTTCTTTGGGGTTTGCTAAGAATCTTGCCACAATACCAACTGCTAATGCAATGTTAGGACTTGTGTGCACTACATGTTGCAATTTTCCAATCATTGATCTATATGTGGTCTAATCTACCTCTTTAGAATCATCATTTTTGGAAAGCTTATGTCTAATAGACATGGGTGTTCCAACTCATCTTGAATCTTCCATTCCAAACTTCTTTAGTATCTCCTTAATATATTTGGATTGAGTAAAGTAGATACCATCTTTCTTCTGCTAGATATGTAATTCAACAAAGAATTTTATCTCTCCAAACATGGACATCTCAAATCTTTTACTCATCTCTTCTGAAAATGCCTTGCATAAGTCATCATTTCCTATAAATAAGGTGTCATCCACAAAGATTTTTGCCAACACAATTTTCTTGTTTGGTCCTTCTTTGATGTACAGGTTGTTGTTATCATTTGTTCTTTGAAAATCAATCTTTATCAAGTAGTTATGAAGTCTTTCATACCAATCTCTAGGAGCTTGTTTGAGACCATACAATGCTTTGTGTAATTTATAGACCATATATCTTTTGCTAGGATCTGTAAAACCTTCAGGTTGTTCTATGTAAACTTCCTCTTTAATAATTCCATTCAAGCATGTAGATTTTACATCCATTTGATAAACTTAAAAACCTTTATGTGCAACATAAGCAAGTAAAGTTCTAACATGCAAAAGTTTCACCTTAATCAATACCTTCTTCTTGAGAACAACCTTTACAAACTAGCCTTGCTTTGTTTCTTAAAAATTTTCCGTCTTCATTCAGCTTAATTCTGAACCCCCATTTTGTGCCAATTACATTTTTATCCTTGGGTCTAGGAACACGTGTCCAAGTCTTATTCCTTTCTATCTAATCTATTTCTTCATTCATAGCTTCAATCCAACTTTCATTATCCAAAGCATCTTTCACTGATCTAGGTTCAAATTCAACAAGAAAACATATACCTTTTAATTTGTTTTTTATTCATTATTCCATCTAACTTGTCTCCAATGATCTAATCAGATGCATGATGCCTTCTGACATATCTTGAAAACATAGGTACTTCAGATTTAGAATATGTTTCACTAACCTCTTCATGATCTTCTATATCAAGCTCACGTCCCACTCTCCATCACTCAGATTCATCAAACTCAATTTGCTCTAACAACAACTCGATAGCTTCTGACTGCAACTTGGGTCCTTCAAACTGTGACTTGGGTTGCACTAGTTGCAACTCAATAGCTTTTGGAGATTTTGAAAACTTGGGAGGTGAAGTCTGCTAACTTCTAATTTGATTTGGCATTATATTAGGTTCATAGTAGACAAACCTTATGTAATCCTCAGGTTCTTTGTTGCTTTCTATTTCACTCTTTTTTACAAACTCGTCAATTTTGACATATGCACTTTCTATGATCTTATGAGTTGACAAATTCAAATATTTATATGCTTTACTTCTTCAGGAGTATCCTAGGAATATTCTTTCATCACCTTTGATATCAAATTTACCTTTCCTAGATTCCTTCAAGATATGACATTTGCTACCAAATACTTTCAAGTAACTTATATTAGGTTTGTAACCATACCATAGTTCATAAGAAGTTTGATTTGATTCTTTCTTCAACTATACTCTGTTCAAGGTATGCATTGTAGTATTGGTTGCTTCCTTCCAATATTTGATTGCAACACTCTTTTCTATCATTAAAGTTCTTGCACAGTCCATGATGGATTTGTTCCTTCTTTCAACTATACCATTCTACTATGGTGTACTAGGTGTTGATACTTATCTCTTAATTCCTCTTTCAATGCAAAATTCATTCTCATTTGAAATGAATTCACCACCTTTGTCTGATGTCAAACATTTTAGCTTCTTTCCAATTTCTTTTTCTACTCTTGCCAGATACCACTTCAATTTTTGAAATGCTTCAGACTTTTCTTTTAGATACATTACAGTCATCATTCTAGAATAATCATCAACAAAAAAGAATAAAGTAATTATCTCCACTATAACTCTCAATTCCTATAGGTCCACATAAGTCTGTATGAACTAGCTCTAAGACTTCTTTAGAATGATAGTCCTTTCTTTGAAACTTGTCTTTCCTATCTTAACAATTTGACAATTTTTGCATAGGCCCATATCAGGTTTCCTTGGACTAGTAATACCTCTTACTCTTTTCTTCTTGCTTATCTTGATTAGATTATCAAAGTTCACATGACATGTAATGCCCCACCATGTGACCCAAAAGAAGTTAACCTAAAGTTTTACTAAGTTTGTCAAACAATTTTTTAAAAGTTAAAGATAATAACTTAACAACAATAGTTATAACATAGTAGAAGCAATTAACATTTACATAAACACATACCATAAAACAAATTACAATTCTTTAGGGTCCCATGATGTTGAATCACATTTAAGTTTAATTAATAATAAATCTAATATATAATAAATCCACTTCAAATAATAATATACTAGTATAAATCCATTTAAATAATATACAATTATATATGATGCCACTTGGAAATAAACAAAATGCACAATCATCCGTTGTACAAGTCACAGGGTATGAAAGGCTAAAATAATATACATCATGAAATAAATTATGTCATCACTTAAGATCTTACGAAATCCAATACAATATAATAGTACAACCATCCATCATAGAAATACAAGAATAGATAGAAAGGAACATTTGCACAAACAAATGGGTTTTGTCTCGGGCAGATAGATTTTAGACTCGATCATGATGGTGCATGAAGTGATTCACTCTATGGAAGCTGGAAAACAGGAAGGGATGTTGCTTAAACTGGACCTCTCTAAAGCCTATGACCGAGTTGACTGGTCTTTTCTTGATATGGTCCTCAAGGCTTTTGGGTTTGATTTAAAAGTTTGTAAGTTGATTTCTTAGCTTGTTTCTACTTCCTCTCTTGCTGTGTTGGTTAATGGAGCTACTTCAAAATTTTTCAAACCCTCTAGAGGTCTTTGTCAGGGGGATCCTCTCTCACCTATTCTCTTCATTATCCTAGCTGAATGTATAGGAAGGCTTATTGAGAGAAAGAAGAAGGAAGGTAGAATCAAAGGGATAAAACCATCCTCTAAAAGTGATTCTTTCTTGCATCAACATTTTTTTGATGATACTATCATGGGTGGGGGAGGCTTCTGTTAAGGAGGCAAAAACTATGAAGGAAGTCCTAGATATCTACTCCAGAGGGTCAGATCATCTTATTAACTGGGATAAGAGTTCTTTATACTTTATTAATACCCCAGAGGACAGATAGAGAAAAATTTCTAGGATTCTAGGTTGTGGTGTGGGAAAGTTTCCCTCTACTTACCTTGGGCTTCCTTTGGGAATGATTCCTCTTGACTCCTTCTGGAACAGTATTATGGACAGGTTCAACAAGAAGTTAGTAGGCTAGAAAGGTGCCACTCTTAGCTAAGCTAGCAAATGCCAACTAGTTAAATCCACCCTTCAAAACTTGTCTGTGTATGCTTTGAGTCTTTTTGTGATTCCAATGAAATTTGCTAAGAGGATGGAGAAAATATAGAGGGACTTCTTATGGACTGGTGTAGAAGGGAAAAAAAGATATCCTCTTGTTGCCTGGGACAAAGTTTGTCTCCCTAAGAAATATGGAGGTCTTGGTATAAGGAAGCTTACTCATCTAAATAAGGCTCTTTTGGCAAAGCAATTATGGTGTATCTTCAACACCACTGGGGAATGGAAAGACATTTTGGTTAACAAGTATATTAAGGGGCCTTCAATTCAGTTCACCCCTTTTAGTGAGGATATTCCTAGAGGATCTGCTATCTGGAATGGTTTTCTAAAAGCCAGGGACCTGGCTAAGGCAAAAGTTTCTTGGAAATTGGGGAATGGGGAGGATATCTAGTTTTGGTCTGATAGTTGGCTTATTTAGGGTCTCCTTATGAACAATCCTGTCTATGAAGTTTGGGTGAATCATTGTATTCAACATTTTGGGCTGAAAGTCAGTAACAATAGGAATGACTAGGGTTGGAAAGATCTATCTATTATCTCTGAAGATCTAAATCCAATCATGTTAATGTTAAATTCTATGGCTCTCAGCAAGAAGAGGGATGAAATGATCTGGGGGGACAATTCTAGTAGAAACTACCCTATTGCTTCAGGTTATATGGCTCTTTGGAGCTTAAAAGAGAAGCCTCCATGGTCGAGAGCTTGGCTCCTTGGCCTGATACCAAAAATCAATATATTTTATTGGCTAGCCCTACAGAATAAAATCCTCACTTAGGATAACCTTATAAAAAGAGGACAAATTATGCCAAGCAGGTGTATTTTATGCAAGAACCAACTAGAAATAGGCAAGCACTTGTTCATTCACTATTCCTACTCAAGGGAGGTTTGGGATTTCCTTACCCAAGACTTAGGGATTAGCTGGTGCATGCTAGACAATCTCTTGGATTTTTTCAGCCAATGGAAAAATTTGTTCAATCTGTTTGTTTTGCAGGAATTAAGTACCTAGATCTTACCTCACTACTGCTGGAGCATATGGAAGGAGAGGAACAATAGAATCTTTAGAGATAGAGAGGAGCCAACCATAGTGCTTAGGAAGAAGATTTATAATAATATAAAGGAAAACTACCTAGTAAGGAAGGGGGGAGATATTGAAGCAGGTGGTTAAAAAATTGAGAAGGAAAAAGTCAAAATGCTAAAAAGATAGAAAGCCAAGTGGCTTCTCCCCCCAGAAGGATGACATAAAGGCAACTTTGATGGGGCCTCCAAGGGTAATCCTGGCTCCTTGAGAAGTGGAGGCATAATAAGGATTGAATTTGGTGAGGAAGTAGTGGCCTTCTCTCTCTCGCTAGGCTTCCAAACTAATCACTTTGCTGAAGCAACTATTGAATGCCATGTGGGGAAACTGGCTTTTGAAGTTGGAGTTACTAATCTCTGGCTTGAAGGGGATTGAAATAACATTATTAAATTTATTAATGGAAATTCTCATTATTCGTGGTCAATTGCAAATCTAATTGAAGAGATACATGAGACTCTTGCTAAATTTAATAGAGTCCATGTCACTCACACTTTTCGGAAAGCAAACACGATAGCAGATTGGTTCGCAAATAAAGGTGTCGAATCTAACCAAAAGATGACCTGACAACCAGGAAAGAGTTTTCTGGTGGATGTTAAGAGCCTGATCAAGCTGGATAAGATCTAAGGGAGTACGAAGGAGATCAATTTGTAATTATGACTAGGAATGATTTTTGGGGAAAGGGTACGATCCATAAAGGTTGTATTGGAAAGTGCAAGAGGTGGAATTTATTATAGTTTATTCAACACACTTTATGGGTCATTTTTTGCATATGCAACCTATGCTACTGTAAGGTTAATTTCTTCATCTTTTTTCTTAAACATAGAGGACCCCATCGGGTGGTGAAGTTATAGTGGGCTGTGCTTATGAGAATTGTGGGAGTGAAAAGTGCTAAAATGGTGGGTGAAAGGTGCAGAAAAGAACCAGTGGGAAAGATGGGAAAATGGAGAAGTAAGGACAAAGTATGGGAGAAGTTGGAACAGGGCGAGATTACAAGATATATCATGAAGCTACATGGTTATGATCAAGATGTGACTGACAACATGGTTAGCTCGTGGAAGGATGGTAGAGTCAAGGTGAATGGGGTTTCATTTCTGATAACGGAGGAGGTGATTTCAATTGTAATTGAGATTTTGATGGAGGGTTTTAAGTTCTTTAGGGACAAAAAGCTCTTAGCCAATGTAGTGAAGGAATTCATTGAGAACACTAAGGAGCTAAATGCCCTGAAAAAGAGTGATACGTTCTATGATCCAGATTCCATAATGAAACTATGGAGGTATGTTCTGTGTGCCATCATCGAGAACATTACTCTTGACCTTAGGTTTGATCATGTTCACACCCACTATTCCATTCGTTTGAATCATTTTTGACATGATAGTAAAGTTTCATTTCCTTTCTATTTGTTGACTTCCATGAGCAAGGTGGTGTCTAGCTTCAAAAAGAAGCCCACTGTTAACCTCACTTTGCATGAGGGGTTGTTATTGCTTATCTATGAGCACTTTAACGCTTAGATGATAAGTAACATCCCCTCACAGGTAGGGAAAGAGGAAAATGGTAGTTCAAACTACTCCTCTGACTCAAATGATATTTAGAGCATTAGCTCTGAGGATGGAGGGTTAACTTTCTCTGGTAAAAAAGTTATGCCACATGATAAGAAGTCACCCTCTCCCATTACCCCTAGTAGAAAAAGCCCTAGGGGTTATGGTCAGAAGATGCTTGGGAATGAGGAGAAGGACTACAGTGATGAAGAGGAGGGCATGGAGATTGAAGATGAGGATAAGGAGAAGCAGGAGGATAAAAAGGAAGACCAGGGTGGGAAGAAACACAAGCAGGTGGGTTTGGAGGATGAGAGGACGCAATGGAAACTGGATATGTCTTCGCTGTCTCTCTCCCCTGTCCATCCTCTTGCCCATCCAGATGAGAAAAAAAAGGATAGTATTGGTGGTGAGGATGGGGAAGTGATGAATCCCCAGATACTGGTGGAGAACTAGGAGGAGCTGCGACTTGAAGAGCTAATTGACCCTGCGATTGTGGCAATCTCTGATAATGCTAGGGAAACTGGGATGAACCTTTTGAAAAATGCTTGCAACAACATGATTGACAATTTTAGGTCAATCAAGTGGCTTTTTCATGAGCTAGAGGAGGTTACAGAGAAGGTGGGTCAAATGGAAGGAGCCAGGAATCTGAAGGGTCTTGAGAAAGGGACAGACCAGGATGATAGAATTAGCCTGGCAGAAAGGAGGATTCTCAACCTGGAAAATTACAACCATAATCTGTCGAGCCAGATAATCTCACTGCTCAACTCGATAAATGAAAATATCCTATCTTTAACTAGTTTGGTTAAAGATAGAGGTATGCTAGGAGACGAGGAAGGAAAAGATAGGGGAAAGGCTAGACTTGATGATGAAATTGCCACATGTATCACTTAAACTTCTTTGGACCAAGATGTTCACAGGACCCATCAATAGGAGGCTAAGGAGAACCAGATGGCCTACGAGGTTTCCCAGGTCATGTAGGAGCTGGAAAGAAAGAATGAGGATTAGCTCTTTTTTGTCCTTTTATTTCTAGTTGTTCCTTTTTTGTCTAGCTTTTTGTCCTGGCTTTTGTCTGTTGCATTTTTCAAAAATAGTGTGGCCTTTCCTATGGCCTTTTTTGTTCAACTGGGCCTAATGCTTATTATCAGCCTTTAGACTTACTCTTTTTTGGTTGGGCTTTTATCGCTTATTATCAGCCTTGTTTATGTTTTAACTCTTGGGTTTCAGGGTCCCTATAAAACTTGTTCATCTAATAAAAAACATTTGCACAAACATATCTAGTAGTGACATCTGATGGTCAAATCTCAATGGTATAAGAAAAGCACTACTACCCAACTTCATGGAACCTAAATGGCCCACTCCCACAATGCTGAGGAGATAGTCTCAAGTCCTAAATAGGATAACAAACACAAAAGTCAAAAACCAACATCTAGGTTCAAGGAATCACTTGAAAGCAAACTATCTCAAAGGGTAGCAAGACAAAAGTATCAACTAATCCTAGAGGCAACATAGACACACAAGAAATATACTATGCAAGTGGGCAAGTTTCATCACACGAATCAACACTAGAGTTACCCTGGCAATCTAACTTGACCCTGACCCCCTAGTGACTCTATTCGGCATTGATATCCTTTCATACTGACAAGGCATACTAACAATGCATGGTCACAAACAAGCATTCTCTCTACTCCCATCCTAGTTTGTACTAGCACTCGAGGCATGGGCGAGAACATACAAAGACTCTTATTAGGTTCATTTTATTTCCATTTAGTGTAATATTTTCACTTATTAAACAACTTACAATGGGTTACCTTGGCAACCACTTTGGGCCCTGGCCTCCATTGCAAGCCACTTCCTGACATTACATATAGATAACCTATCTTAAGCTCAGTAAAATCAAAAGATTATAAAAGACCACATACCATACATTAGTTCTTAAACAAGAAACTGACAAGTACTAAAAATCATTGATCATAATTATAGATTCCACCAAAATGATCATCCTAACAGGACTGATCCCAAAATCAAGTATACATAAACCAATCCACGTCATAACAAGACATCACCAAGAAAAAATCATACAAACACCTTAGTCCTTTACAAGTGTCTGAAAAATGATCCAAAAATAACTAATCAAAGACTCAAAGGTTATATTAGATGGGTCACAACATTCATCTCAGTTTCACAAAAGAACACTGGAAAAAAATAACAATCAATAGATCAACACACATCATAGAGCATACCAGACACATTACCATGGTTGAGTATAAAGTTGAGATCAATTCATCATAATACCACAAACAAAGAACTCCTGAGTCTTCGGTAAACATCCTGATTTGGTCAAAGTGATAAGTCAACCCAACACCCAACAACAAAATCACACGTCATGTAAAGAGTACATAGAAAAGTGAGTTTCATAATTCATTATGTTTTGAAAACTCTAAAGTTCAATATTTATTAAAGGTTTTTAAAAAAAAAAATTAAATCACAAACAATTCTATAATGCAAATCAATTTTCTCAAACAAGGGTTTCAATCTAGAGAAATTCTGAAAATAGAAACACAACAGATACAAAGAAGATAGGAATTCAACAAACGAGCAAATATTGCAAAAAACTCACAAGATCCTACATGGATCTGATGTTAAAACAATGAACGTACAAACACACAAGAATCTTCCTTTCCTTCGCAAACTCTTTTTTCGAAAATTGGCTCCTCCAAACCTTTGTATCTAGAAATGAGTTCTAATTTCCTTAATAAAGAGTTTTTCCCCCAAATCAAGGCTTTGATCGTGCAATCATGCGAAAACCCTTTGTCATTAATTACCATATTTTAATTTTCATGCACACACTTTATGCAATTTAATTAAAATAAACTTTATTAAATTAAAGCTTTCTCTCTCTAATTAAATCATGCAACATTTTTAATATAATATTTATTAATTTAATTAATAATACTATTTAGATTTTATTAAAAATAAAACTCCTAAATAAAATATTATTAAATTAAATAAATATAAATACGCCTAAATTAGAACTTTAATCAAATCTTTTAAATTTAATTCTTCCATGCACATTTAAAGAACTTTTTAACTAAAACATTCTTTTATATTTTCTTTTCCTCCACTTATTAATTAGTGTAAACACTATTTAAAGCATAGTTTATTATTTAAATTAATAAGAATAATTAAAGCTCATTATTTAATTGCAACTCTAATTTAATAATTATTAATTAAACAATCATAATAAAATAAGATTAAATCTTTAATCTTTTAATATTTTAATTCTATTTTTATCAAATTTCTTAAATTAGACTTTTGAAATAAATATTTTAAATTGAAGTACATATTTAATTAGTTTCTAATTATGATATTGCTATCAAGATTTAACTATGTGATTTTGAGTCAAACTCATTGACTCATGTTTCATGAGTAGTGATTCAACATGAATCCATCTCTCATGAGAATAAATGGAACACTTAGCACTCATTGGATCTAGGTGATGCTCACAGGGGTGAAGCACTGGGACTTCTCGAGAGGTCACCCATCCCAATCCTACTCCAACTTGAACCCACTTAACTACAGAGTTTCTAATTAATTAAATAACATCATATTCTAATCTTTCTTTAACCAATTTTCTAAATTTAGACTTTTTATTTAAATCATAATTTAATTAGTTTTTAATTAATTAAATATTCACATATTTTAATATTTTCTTTTTAACCAAATAATATTTATTACTCAACTAATAATATTATTTAGAGTTTATTATTAAAATAAAACTCTTAAATAATTATTATTAAATAAAATAAATATAAATATGTTAAAAATAGAAATTTAATTTAATTTTTTAAATTTAATTCTTTTATGTAATTAATTTTTCAATTAATTAAATACAATTAAATATTGAATTTTCTATATACAATTTTCATGCAACAACTTTATGAAATCAAAATTAAAATATCTTATTAAATTAGTTTTCTTTCTCACTTTAATTCATCATGAGATGTTTTTTTGTAATAATATTTATTGATTTAACTAATAATATTATTTAGAGTTTATTGATTAAAATAAAACTCCTAAATAAGTTATTATTAAATTAAATAATTATAAATACTCCAAAATTAGAACTATAACTTTATCTTTAAATTTTATTCTTTTATTTAATTAATTCATGAGATTTTTTTAATAATATATCTATCAACTTAATTAATAACATTATTTATAGTTTATTATTAAAATAAAAATCCTAAATAATTATCATTAAATTAAATAAATATAAATGCGTCAAAAATAGAACTTTAATAGAATCTTTAAATTTAATTATTTTATTTCATTAATTTCTTAATTAATTAAATATAATTAAATATCAAAATTCTTTATAAAATTTCCATTAAATTATATTTTAATTTGATTTAATTATAATAGAAAATCACAACAGACCCACAAAACCAAATTTAACAACTCAACTAAAAGTCAAAGAACAAAGTCAAACTCCAGAGTCAAGTCACGAATTCATGTCATTTGATGAGTTCAAAAAGGTGAAACAACTCAGATACTTGTCCTATTTTCTAGGATAATTGGCTTATGTTAGGGTTTAGACTCAAGAGTTATCTCCCCACTTATACCATTGAAATACTACGATAAGGTACGCTCATCCTGGCAATTCAGGGAAGTCGATACCTGGTACCTTCAATCTACATAAAATTCATGCATGTACAAACACAATATTCTAAACTAGATAGGTAATGGCAAGAAGTGGTGCATCTTGTAGATCGTTACTAGTAGGTGACTACAACTCCCTTCCTTAACCACATCATAAACATCAAACATAAAGAAAACATACACGCACACCATACACATTCAAGTATGGGGTAAGTATCCATAGAAATCACATAAAAATCATTCGTCTAACTAACATCATTAAATAATTGAAAATCACTAAATGAATATATATATATATATATATATATATATATATATCATCATTGAACAATCATGCATACGTGAAATAACTAGGCAACTTAATATATAATTAACTAAGTATGAAATGACATATAATCAAAAATAGTGACTAAGTACTGACAATAATAAAACATAATTAGAAAGCTAGCCTAAAAAAATTTGACAATACGATCAGAAAAGTCAAGTAGGGGTAGGCATTACATGACATAACCTTTTGTGCCATAACTAGCTTTCATCTACTTGAGCAACAAAACAGAAACTTTCACTGGGATCTAGGTAAAATAGGTTACTTTTGTTTGTTTGCTAGACCCAACCAAATTTCCTTTTTCATCGAGCAATTTGGCCTTCCCATTCATGAATTCTACCTTGAATCCAATGTTATTCAACTATGCCACACTCAATACATTATACTTTACTCCTTTAACCCAATAAGCATTATCACATCTAAGTTCATTGGTTAGTGAGATAAAACCTTTTCCCTTTATGTAGCATGTTTCATTGTTTCCAAACCTCACACTTCTGCCATCATAGTGTTCCATATGTTCAAACTTTGTTTTGTCACTAGTCATATGATGTGAGCAACCATTATCAATAATCCATGTATCATTTTTGCTAACATGAAAGATAAGTGTCATTTTATCTCTTTCAACATCAGATTCATCTTTTACAACAATATATACCATTTCATCATCTTTACTACTATCAAAATTTTTAGCCATAAAACAAGATTTCTTACCTTTGTCCTTGCAGTCTTTGTAGTTCTTGAAATCCTTCTTGCCTTAGTACTTGTTGTGCTTCTTTTCATCTTTGTCTTATTTGTTTGGACATCTTGCAACAATGTGTCCAACTTTTTCAGAAGAGAAATAGATTAAAAGAATCTTTCCTTTGCCTTTGGGATATCTTCTTGCAAGCAATGCCTCAATTGTTTCAAGATCATTGTCATAACTATCTTCCTCTTCACTTTCAGATTGTTTGGCTTTTGATGTTTTGGCTTTCTTCTTGAGTGACAACTTGGATTCAAATGTAGACTCAAGATTGCTAGAACTAGGAACATAATTATCATAGTTATATACCTCAAATGTTGTCAATCTTCCAACTACTACATCCAATGTTATGTCATTCTTTGGATTGCATCTCATTTCTTGAATTGTTGATACTCTGATTGCATATATAGGAAGAAGTGTTCTAAGAAATTTACTTACCACTATTTTGTCTTCAAGCTTTCCTCCTAAAGCTTTGATAGCACAAACACTGGCTTTGATTCTTTCACTATATTTTGCATTGTTCTCATCTTCTCTCATCTTTATTTGATAAAATTGTCCTCTGAGACTTTTGGCTTTAGCTCTTCTTACATTATCATCTCCTCCATAAACGAATTTCAGTTTGATCCACATTTCATAAGCAGTTCCACAGTCTTTGACCTCATCAAATTTGGCATATTTGAGAGATGAAGCAATATTAATCATCATGATGTTTTTGATTAGGTAAAACACGTTTTACAGGGATCCTGAAACCCAAAGTTTTACAGCAAAAAGAACGAGATGAAACAGACTAAACAAACAAAAAATTGCCACAAAAGGCCGGAGACAAAAGAAGGCCTGAAGCCAAAGAACAAAGGCCAGAGATAGAAAAGAAAAGCTAGGCAAACATGCTAGTGGCCGTCTGTATCCATGGCTTGCAGGGTTTCTACAACATCATTGCCCTTCTAACTGGCCACGCCCTCCTGAATCCTGGTAGGAGTGTTCATCTGGTTCCCCTTATTCACCTGGTCACTGGCCTCTTTCTGAAATTCATCCCAGTTGAATCCTTGCTCTGTGTTCTACTCCGCATCCCTATCAAGGCCAGTTGTAGTCAGATAGTCCCCCAGATTGACAATATTCTCATTCAAGGTGTGAAGGGTGTCCACTATCTATTTGGTGATTATCTGGTGGACAGAATCTAGCCTTTGGACCTTCTGCTAAAGCTGGGTGAGTCTGTCATCCTGATGGTCTCTAGAGACCTGACCTCTGTCTTTCTCCTGGCTACCCACCTAGTCATTGCTTCCTCTGGCTTCCTAGTCCTTGTCAGTACCCTAGTTGTTGGGCTGGTTGTTCCTATCCTTCAGAGCCTCAATTTCCTAAAAAATCCACTTGATGGAATGAAAGTTGTCAATCAGATTGTTCTTTGCATTGTTCAGGAAGTTGAAGCTAGTTTCACGCACATTGTCAAAGATAACCAAAAGAGCCAGGTCAATGAGCTCGTTGTAGTGGGTACTTTTGTCAAGGTCCTCCAGCACCTGGATTTTAGCAAGTTCTCTAACAATACCCAAATTGACCTTGTCCCCATAGAAGTTCCTCCAGGCCCTCCTCTTGTTCTTTCTGATTACCTCCCCCCCTTTTTTAACCATGATTTCAATCATCTCCTCCGGGGGTGAAATGGGAACCTCCTAAGGTGAATTGGGTGGGGTAGGGCTGGGGGGCATATCAACATGGTCACTGGGATGTTCCTGGGGCAGGGCCTAGTTCACTTTTCTTTTCTTGAGGTTAACCTTGGGGTCCATAGGGGTCATCACCTCCTTGTCACTTTCTCTCCCCTTATCTTCTTCCATCTCACTTTCCTTCCCCATCTTCGAGTCCTCCTCCTCTAACTCTGTATCAGACTCCACATCATCATCACTGGCCTCTTTCACCTCCTTATGATGAGGAGAGGGGGGGGATAGGGGAAGACATCTAGGGCTCTTCCTACTAGGGATGCGGGGATCACGGGTAACTAGGATAGCTTTGCTTGGGATGTTAATTTTCTCTGATTTCACTACAAGCTCATCCCCAGAATTAGAACTAGCAGTGTCCTTCGAGGAACTACCCGAATCCCCAATGGTTTTACCTCTAGTATGGGTTTTCAAGAACTCATAAATCAGAAGTAGGAGACCCTCATGGAGGGCAGGATTTTTGACAAGGCATTATTTAAACCCCTCTATATTCTTGGCCATGGAGGTGAAAATGTAAAAAGGAAAAGAAATTTTCACTTTGTGTCTAAAGTGATTTAACAGAACAAAATGATGAGTCTTGATTCTATCAAACCTGGGGTCAAGAGTGACATATTCAATGATAATCCTGAGAACATACCTCCAGAACTTTTTGATGGAATCAATGTCGTAGTAGGTGTCAATATTGACTAGTTTTCTTTTCTCCTTATCATTCTTGACAAATTTGTTGACAACATTGGCAGACATCTTCTTGTCCCTATAGAAGTTCAAGCCATCCTGAGAAAAGCTAGTCACCTCCACAATAAGACCCTCAGTGATTTGGTGGGAAACACCATCAATTTTGACCCTGCCATTTTGTCAGGAATCAACCATAGCTTTAGTAACCCCTACATCAAATCCATGAAGCTTCTCCATGAATCTGGTTATACCGCCCTTCTGGAGCTTTCTCTAGACCTTCCTCTTCTCTTTCCATCTCTCTACTTTGCCCCATGGCTCTCTTCTGATCCTTTCTCCCACCATTGCAGTTTTCGGCTCAACTAACCCTAAACCACTAGCAATATTGCCGAGTTCAGAGTAGCAAAAGGTACTGAGAGCAAAAATAATATTGCATGTGTTTATGAGTTTATTTTTGGCTTCCTTCAGCTTGTTTCTTTCGTACACATGATTATGGAGCGAAGGGGGTTCTGCATAACTCCAAATAATTCCCTTTTTGAAGTACGATTTTGCAAATCCTATCATCATTAAAAAGACATTATGTTGGTGCCATGGATTTGTTCCTTTCAGATTAGCTTAGTCGCCACCACTGGAAAATCATTATTGCTTCCCCATGTCATCACCGAGTTGCCAGAAACTGCTTCATTGGCGAACCAGTCAGCAACTGTGTTTGCTTCACGATAAACGTGGCTGACGTGGTAGTTTTAAAATTTCCTTAAGTCCGATTTTAGGTCCTCAATAATGCTTTTGATGGTCCAGGAGGGTTTAGTGACTCCTAAAATAAAATTTATTATATTTAAGGAGTCACCTTCAAGCCACAACTGCTTAATCCCTAAGGCCAGGGCCAACTTAATAGTGAACCTAGCAGCACTAGCTTCAACTAGATGATTGGTTTGGTGGCCAATAGGGGAAGAGATAGCAGCAATGCCACCTCCTGAACTATTTCTTATGATACCTCCGCATCTAGCTGGACCAAGATTCCCCTTGGCCACCCCATCAAAATTGGCTTTATGCTAGTTCTCAAGGGGAAAATACCAAATAGCCTCCTGTCTTCTTTTGATCCTGTCTTCTTTCCTGGCTTTACTGTTCCCTCCAACCTTTATGTCTCCTTATTTGGTTATGGCATAGTTCTCTGTCATAAGGCGTTCAATTTTCTCAGCTGTTTTAACCTTAGGACCTTCTCTGTCTCTGAATATCCTGTTGTTGTGCTCCTTCCAAATTCCCCAACAAAAGTGTGGGAGGATCTAGGAGCTCAATAACTAAGATTTCAATTCTTGATGGTGGCTTCTCCACTGACTAAAAAAATCCTGGATGCAAGTTGGAGGGCACCAGTTGAAGTCTAGGTTAGTAGTCAGATGGCTCCACACCCTGGAGGAGAAGGGGCAGTGGATGAACATATGATTAACCATTTCCAGATCTTGCTTACAGAGGTAACATCTATTAGGTAATATTTGGCCTCTCTTGGCTAAATTATCCTGGGTGAGGATTTTATCTTGTAAGAGGAGCTAGAAGAAAATGTTTATCTTAGGCGTAAGCCTAGGGATCTAGGCTTTGGCCCAGATAGGTTTCTCCTCTTTACTCACAAGGGATAGATAGCTAGAGGCGACAAAGTAAAGGCCCCCTGAAGAATCTCCCCAAACTAAAGAGTCGCCATTCTGGTTTATGAAGATGGCATTCAGAGAGGACATTAAAAGCTTGAGGTCCTACAAAAGTTCAGCCAGATTGTGCCATTCATTACCATTTCTATAGTTCCTTACCATCAAATCATATCTGCCAATACACTGATCAGCCCACCTACTAAATATGGGGTGATTAATGAGGGGTTCCTGACACAGCCAGCTATCCTGCCAAAAAATGATTTTGTCTCCCATTCCAACTTTCCATTTAGCCCTGGATTTAGCAAGGGGGAGGGCCTTCAAGATCCCATTCCAAATGTAGGATCCCGTTGGCAGCTCAGCCCCTTGAAATATGGAGTTAAGAGACAGTCTACCCAGGTATTTCTCAGCTAGAATATCCCTCCAAACACCTATGCTTTGGAAGATGTGCCAAGGATGTTTAGCTAAAAGGGATTGATTGAGGTGAGAAATTTTTCTAATACCAAGACCTCCCTGGCTTTTGGGTTGGCAGACTAGGTCCCAGGCAACTAGGTGGTATCTCTTGTGGTCATCAGTCCTTGTCCAAATAAAATCCCTCTGAATCCTCTCCATTCTTTTTGCAAACTTAACCATAATCCCAAAAAGACTGAGGGCATAGGTAGAGAGGTTCTAGAGAATAGAGTTAACCAGAGAGCATTTTCCAGCTTGACTGAGGGTGGCCCCTTTCCAACCTACAAGTTTCATGTTGAAATTATCTATAATGTTGATCCAAAAGGAATTCAGAGGTTTAGTTCCAAGAGGTAGCCCAAGATAAGTCACTAGCAGGGACTCGATGCCACATCCTATGATGCTAGCAATTTTCCTCTGCCTCTCTAAAGGGGTATTGAGGAAGAAAACCAAACTCTTATCCAAATTGATAGCCTTTCTTGAGCCCCTGGTGTAGGAGTTAAGAATGCTTTTGAAAGTCCTAGCCTCCTAGACAGAGGCTTCACCCCCCAAGATAGTGTCATCCACAAATTTATGATGGGTGAAAGTAGAGGGTCCCGAAGAAGGCCTTAGACCTTTCAAACTCCTATCCTGGATCTTCTTCTAGATGAGTCTGCCCAGGCATTCCACTAAGATAATAAAAAGGACAGGAGAAATGGGGTCACCCTGCCTTAAACCCCTTGAGGGGGAGAAGAAAGAAGAGGGGAGACCATTAACCAGAACAGACAAAGAGGGAGAAGACACGAGCTAAGAGATGAGCTTGCATACCTGAGCATCGAGACCAAAGGCCCATAGGACAGCAAAGAGGAAATTCTAGTCGACCCTGTCATAAGCTTTAGACAAGTCCAATTTGAGAAGGAAACCTTCCTTATTGCCTGCCTCAAGAGAGTGGATGACCTCATGAACCGAGACAATGGAATCAAGGATCTACCTGCCAGGGACAAAGCCAGTTATGACTCTTCTTCTCTACAATTTCTTCCATAGTCATAGTTCCAACAAGTGTCATGTATTTGGTGTCTAGAGCCCTGAATTTCCAATGGTCACCAAGTGCAACCTCATGAGTTCCTACCATGCCTTGAAGTTATCTCTATTCAGCTTTGAGATCTCCCTTCTGTAAGACATCTTGATCTTTAGCTTAAGTACTTGAAACCTTTTCTGTAGCACCAAGACGCTCTGATACCAATTGTTGTAAATATAAGAGGAGTAACTTAGAGGGGAGAGGTGAATCAATTATCACTAAAATAAATCCTAGATCCCTTAGATGTCAATACAAATCAAAGCATAAACTCTGACTAAACTGTATTATTCTATAACTCCGTAAATACTAAAATAGTAGTAGTAACTCGATAAATGCAAATCTTAATATAGTTTTTGTGATTAGCCTTATTTAACCTAGTTGCATACACATAAAGGAAATACCATGAACACAAGTGACACCAAGATTTAATGTGGAAATTCAAATTGGGAAAAACCACCAATTGCAACTAGTTACTGATTTTCACTCTTTTGAAGTCAGCCCTGCTAGGAGCTAACCTTGTTAAAGGTTACAAAACACACTATTAGGTGTGAACCTATTAGAGGATTTGATCACCCTATTATGAGTGGCCTTATTAGAGGTCTTTAGACACTTCGATCTAGAAATGCCACCTTGTTAGAGGATTTACAAATAGCTGTTAAGCCAACTCTTGTTAAGAGATTTAGATCACTACTACAATGGTTAGATAGTAACAATGAAATGACTTGATTTCTGATGCACCTAAATTGTTGATTACAGTTCTCAATTCTGGCTTGTATACTTAATCCTTTCTGATCGAATTTATCTTTGTAGCTCAACAAGGATATTCTACTTATCTTTCTAATTCACTTCCTCTAAGCATCTTTAAATCTTCTGTTATGTTCCACACATTCAATCCTCAACTTAACCTTACATTTATATCTTACACATTGTCAAGTCAACTTAAATACAACTTAGAATACTTAATATTCATCCCCTTAGTTGGCTAGAACCAACAAATAAATCAATTGAACTAATATGCCAAAACAAGAAAATCCTTCATTAGCTAACCCTACTCAATAGACACTAACTTAGAAATTATTTTCCTATGTTAACCAAATGAACTTTGTTAACACTACATATCCACAAAGTTCCTTTGGTAACTAAGTGAGTTCGGTAAACACTGGTTCCATCCAACATTTCCCTCATGAACTGAGTGAGCTTGGTTAACACTCAACTTCTGTGAACTTTCCTTTGACGCTCGAGCGAACTCGGTAGCTACTAAATTTTTGAACTGGGAAAAATCTTGGAATGCTCAGTAGACATAGGAAATTTCCTTAATTTCCAGAGTGAGCTTGGCATACACTAACTGGTAATGATATGACATTTTGTGTAACATCAAAGACAATACACAATTAATCAATTATTTTCAACACATCATCACTTAGTGATCCTTGTGCATCTTAAACATTGATATGGATCTTTCTGCTTGTTGGCTATAACTAATGTGAGATGACTTCTTTTGAATCACAATTCTAGTGATCTCCATAAGGAACTAAGTTGAAATGGTTGAGTCACCCAACTCATTGACTTGGGTGTGAACAACTTCAAAACTTTGGCTTGCACTCTCTATAGATTTTTGTACCCATGGCTGGCTCATTTGTTTTCTGATGCTGTCAACCTTGGCTTTCTTTTCATCTTCAATTCTCCCTCTATTCATAGAGTTCTTGGCAAGATGTCCAAGTTTTGTACATACAATACACCTCTTTGTAGTGTCCCTCTTCCTCATGTGATGTTTTACATAGTTTGCTCCACTATGCCCATACTCACCACAATAGTGACATCTACACCATGTGTTGTAATCCCAACCAAATATTGCTTTCACAATTTGTTCTGCTGGGTTCCATTTCTTGGTCTTTCATTTTGAAGATTTGTGTGCTTGTTTGTTACAATTGTGACACTTTCCTTCAAACTTAGGTTTCTCTATGCATTCACTTGCTCTATGTCCATGCTTATTATAGCTATAACACTTTCCATTGAATTTTGGTTTACCATTTCTCCAACACACTTTCTCTATGTCCATGCTTATTACAACTGTAACACTTTCCATTGAATTTTGATTTACCATTTCTCCAACACTTATTTGATGTATGATCTATCTTACTGCAATGATTACAAGTAGGTCTTTTATTCTTCCAAGCTCCTTGCTAAGATGATTCACCATCATATGTATATCCTAATCCATCTTTGCCTTTGTGTCTATATTGACTTTGCTCATTTAATTGGTTCATGCTTTCTTGATATTTCATCATTCTCTCATTGGTTTTCTTTTCAATGCTGAGATCATTCTGCAATATTTCATTTTCTATCCTTAGATTGATAAGCTTTTAATTTGCACCATTGAGTTGATCAATAAAGTCTGTTTGCTAAAGGCATAGTTGATGGATTTCATTATCTTTTCCTTCTATCTCTTCTTTGGCTTTGTCCTTTTGTTCCATGACTTCACACATTCTGACTGATTGGATTTCTTGCTCTCTTTTTGGATTTTTGACTTCTTCTTAAAGATTGAGATTCCTCTCAAGTAGGTCTTTGATTGCTACATTGGCTTCATCTAAATTTATTTTTTGGCACAAGTCTTCAATTATTTCTTTAATGTAGAGATTGTCACTCATTTGTGCTACAAGACCTTTCCTTCTTTGCAAGGATTAAGAGAGTTGTTCCTTTGCTTTCTTGAGTTGTTCAATGGCCAATTCTAGATACAAATTTTCATTCTCAATAGCCTTTTCTAGCCTGTATACCTCAATTGCCTTTGATATTTTCTTAAGCTGTTAAACTTTTGACTTGGGAACTAAATGCTCTAATACCAATTGTTGGAAATATAAGGTAGTATAGGTTACTGAGAGGGGAGGGATGAATCATGAACTAATAAAAACTTTACACTTAATTCACCAATTAATCCTTCATATATTATTCTGATCTAATTGCATGCATGAAATAATGAAAGCAATAAAACATTCATAACACTTTGAAACAAGATATGGTGACCTAGAAACCTTCCAAATAGAGAGTAAAACTAGGGTGGGGATAATACCCACAAGCTTTATTACTGCAGTATAAAGTTGTCCTGTTAAGGCTTACAATTTACCACTTCTGGTGATCTGCCTTGTTAGGAGCAATAAGGACTATCAGGTCCACCTTGTTAAAGGATTCACAAACATACAATGAAGTATGTACTCTGTTAGGAGATTTAACAAAAGACTATTAAGTCCACCTGGTTAAAGGATTTGACTGATGCACATGTTAGGATGAATCAATGGCTGATCTTTGATCTATAACTTTGATATGCTGAATGAAATTCCTTGAATTGCAATGATCACCTAACTATGATAGATAAGTCTTTGCTATACCATATACTACTTGTAGCCTTCTTCAATTTGGACTCATTTACTTCTTACTTCTTCATATACTTTATTATTATTATTTTTGGATATGATACAATATATTACATATATATCAATCCACTTAGTTACTTAGTGGAGTCGGCTACAATACCAGATTCATCATAATTCAAAAAGTCGGCCAATTACTATAACTCAAGTTTTGAAGACAATTCAATGATGTTCTGACACTTGGTAAACACTATTAACACTCAACAAACTTTGGTACTTGATTGACGTTGAAGGTCACTCCATACTAATCACTTCAAGTAGTAAGAACTCGGTCAACACTATATGAATAGGTGAACACTGAGAAACTTGGTAGATACTAAAATGCTCAGTTGACACTGCGATGCTAAGTTAACACTGAATTCTCTTTGTTAACACTCTAAGCTTGGTAGATACTGATATACTTGGTTAACACTACAGAGCTCAGTTAACACTAAGATCTTCATCACTTCTACACTCAGGTAACACTTTGGACTATCTCAAATGCTCAATAGATACTATGAAGCTTGGTATGGACTGCAATTTGACTATTTAGCTCGGTAGCAATGAAAACACTTGGTTAACACTAATAGATGAATGATAAGCTTGAAAAATATTGTAGAGCTTGGTAGCAATGAAATCAACTGACTAAGTGTTAAGTCACTAATAAACAAATTGACCTTAATGTCAACAATCTATGTTATGCTTGGACCTTTAAAAGGTAGTGTTAAATATGTTTTAAGGGTCAATCTCTTTCTTTGATTCTTTGACAGTAGCATTCTATGCTCCAGAGTTGTAATTTTCCTTGCCTTGCATAAATATAATCTCTTGGTTTACCTTCTTCCACCATTAATGTTGTGCATGCCTTTTTGTCTTCTATTAATGTTGCTTCTTATTTCTTCAAGTTATATGTTGTATCTACTTTGCTTTTTAATGCTATCTTGTGAAGCTTCTTCCTTGTAGCATTTCATCTAGTACCTAATTTCAATTTGAGTTGTGAGGGGTAATTAGGGTTGGTGAATTGTGTATATTGGAGCTATATTGATGTGTAGTGTAGTCCTAGACAAAGATAAGATCAAACATACTATTTGGTTCATCACCTCCTTTCATTCTAGATTTAGGTCAAATAGTTCTTCTCCCCTTTTCCTTGAAAGAAGTAGTTTAGTGCACCCTAATAGTAAGGGAGTCAGCCTTCTCCAGAGACTCAATCTCATAGTTCAAGTCCCACAGCTTAGAGATTGTTCCATATTTCACAAGGTTTCCTTTAGGTTAAACTTTAGGTAAGAGTGAAAGATTTTGTGACAACAATTTTTGGCATGCCCGGTGGGACTCTATTCAAGTTCATTTTGAAGTCTATCAGTTTTTGGTGTCAATTGAAAGATTTCAACTAATATGCTAAGGAGATATTGCTGCTCTTAGCATTTCAAGCCTTAAAGAGGCTCTCATTCAAGCACTTGGTGACTCCATCTCTAATTCTAGTTCTTAGGCCATAGTTGCTACAATTAGTGATGCAGTGCAGGGTAGGAGAATCCCCAAAGGAGATGCTCTAGCCCCCAACAAATAACCACATAGTGGAAGCACAATAGCAAGAAGTAACAATGCAATATCTGATACCAAATTACAATAATTTGTTCATAAAATATAATTGATTACATGCAATATGCTTGGCTGTAAGGCCTTCCAGGTTAGGGCCAAATACAAATAGAAATTACAAAATTAGTTCTACATGATCCCTGAAGATCCAATCCAAACCTATCCTAGCTAGCCTAGATCTGTAACATAACAACAATTTGGAAGAAACCACCAAGGAAATCTAAACTTGTTCTTGCAAGCCTACAAAGCAATCTCCTTGTTTTCCAGCCATAGCCCTAGCTCTACTCCAGCTTATCCAAGATCTAAGTTTAAATTACCTCACATTTGACACTTTATCCACACACTCACAACTTCATCACAATCCTACTATAAACTACCTCACATTTGGTACTCTATCCAAAGACTCAGGAAAAAAGTGATATTCTTGAACCAAGGGTCTTTTAGACCCACAACTAAAACCAATTATTTCTCTTCAGGCTCCTCAGAAATTTCATTTTTTGCAATTGCTTTGCACAGGGCATTACCTCTTTCTAGCTTAGTGGGCTTGATTTCAATGTTGTATTCTTGAGTTTTTGCTGCCCACGTTCCTCTGGTGTTACAACCTATATCTTGTTGAGTTAACACACTCTTTACTGCTACATTAGGAACATAAACCATGAAATGTGAATGCAAGATATAGAAATTGAAAGTTTTTAGTGCTTTGACTACGACAAAAACATTTTTTTCAATTTGAGAGTGTTTCAACTTGTGACTCTTCAGGGGAATGCTCATGAAGGTGATGGGGGCTTGTATTCCTTCTTTGTTATCTTGCATGAGGATGGTTGATAAGGTGTGTTTAGAGGCATAATAGTAAATTATGAAATCCAACTTATAGTTTGGATGGCATAATACTAGAGCATTAGCAATAGCAATCTTTATATTCTGGAATGCTTTCTTTCCTGCCTCATTCTATTTAAAACCCAAATTTCTCTTCATCATATCTATAATGCACTTAGTGGTTTTCACAAATTTAGGTATGAACCTTTTGAGGAAATTCACTTGTCTAAAGAACGAAATAACTCCTATTTTTCTTACCGATAGGCTTAACCTTTAGATGGCCTCAATTTTTTTAGGATCAATTCTGATACCTTCTTGAGATACTATATGACCAAGTACCTTTCCCTTTGTTATACATAAAATTAATTTCTTAGGATTCAATGATATTTTGTGTTCTCGACAGCTTTGTAACACCTTTTTCAAATCTTCTATGTGGTTTTTTCTCTTCTTTGAGATTATGGTGAGGTCATCTAGATATATAACAATAATTTGATCTTTTAAGTTAGTGAAAGATTTACTCATACACCTCTAAAATGTAGCACCAACATTGATGAGGCCGAAGGGCATTCTATGATATGTGAATGTACCCTAAGGGGTGGTAAAAGCTATCTTGTGTTGATCTTTCTATTCCACTTCTACCTGATTGTATCTTGAGAATCCATCGAGCATGGACATCATTTCAGCTCTAGCCACTATTTATAGTAGGTAGTCCATGTTAGCGAGAGTGTAATTATCTTTCAAAGATGCTTGGTTTAGATTTCTAAAATCTACATAGATCCTTATTTCTTTGTTCTTTCTAACTGGCACAATATTTTCTACCTAGGTAGAGTAATGAATAGGATAAATGATTTCACCAGAATATAGAGTTTGCTACTTTTAGATTATAATTTCTCTACTTCTACCAAAAAGGAATTGCATTAGGTTTTAAGGGAATCTCATGTTTCATTTTCCCATCTTTGTAGCTTTTTAAATCTTTGTAACTCTAGGAAAAAAATCTTGATATTCTATGAAAAGTTGTTTGGTGGCTTCCTTCTCTTTAGGTGAGTAACACTTTCCAATATTGATCATTTTGGGACTTTGCATGTCTCCAATATTCACCCCTTTGTACTCATTAGTAGTAGGCCCATTTTCTATCCTCTTTTACTTTATGTAGGTATCATTCCTATTAAACAATCTCTCCAATAATACAAAGTACGAGGGAATGATATTACCTCATAGTTGAACTTCATCGGTTTGATTTTCTTTTTGCTTCTGGTGAAGATCTTCTTGATTGCTTTCACTGGGTTGATCCTCCCAAGTAGCTTTGGCATTTTAAAAAAATAGTTGCAACTCTTATCATCTTTGAACACTTGCCAAGATTCTATATTGTCAGGAACAAAGGCTCTGTACACAATTTCTACCTGGTACTTTTTGCCCTTGAATTTTGGATGAGGGAGCAACAAGGAGGCAGAAACATCCAATGAATCTGCTTTAGAATTCATCTCTCTAGGAATTGACTCAATTGAAAATGCATCTAGCCACTCTATTTTGTCCCATATCCTGTTTCTATAATTTTTAAATTTAAGGTTCTTCACAGAGTATTGTCCTTTGATCTATCATACAATAAGCTCTACATCACCTTGAGCTTTTAGGATCTTTATCCTGTTTTCCTTTGTAGTTATTATCTCAAGTAATAGAGCTTCACATTATACCATGTTATTTGTATTCTCAAATTCTAGTTCGGGCTCTCCTTCAGGAGGTATCAACACTATACTTGCGCTAGACCCTAATGAGGAACAACTTCCATCAAACTCCAATGTCCATATAGATGACGATTCTTCCTCTTCACTAAGGATTTGATATCTTGAGTCTTTGAATTCTTGATCATTTAAAACATATTCAGTAAACAACATATAGTTACTGAATTCTAATTCTTGGTAGAGAATTTGAGCTTTGGGGTCATTTGACTTTAGATCTGTAAATTTAGCTTTCTCTTTAGGTTCCAACTTAACCTTCTTGCTTCCTATGGGCATGACTGCTTGAGACCAATCTAACTTTATTTCTCCTCCCAGATCTCTACAAAAATTTTTGCTTAAGAGTAGGCCATAGCTTGCTAGGATATCCACAACCAGGATAGTTAACAATAGTTTCTTCTCCAGATAAAAGGCTAGTGCTACCTGAGCATCTTTAATTTGTCTGAGTAATAGGACTTGTTTGACATCCATAGAATAACATCTACCATGAACTTTGTTGAGAGTGATGCCTAGAGCTTTAGCTATGGGATAAGGCATCACATTGTCTGATGCACCTGAATCAATTATACAATTACTTAACTTGCACCCATTGATGTATAGTGATATTTAGAATGGGTTAGGTTTTTGTCCAGGTAAGGTCACTAAGACTGTGGGTTCATCTTGATAAAAAAGGTTAGATGTTAGGGGTTCATCTTCTTCTTCAGTTGTAACCTTATGATTCAAATTCAAATCATCTCCTTTATAGTGATCCGCTAATCTTTTTAACTTAGAGGTATGCGATTTTAGGTAATCTATGGGAGATATCTGGATCCTGGAATCTTTACAAAATTGGATGAAATAAAAAGGATTCTTATCCTTAATAGGTTGAGATATGGTGGCTCCTTGATTGAGGTGACAGGTACCTGAAGAAGGGACATTCTCACTTCCTGGAATATGACTGGAAGACTAGTTCTTGTGCCTTTGACTACTGGTTATCACTGTGTATGAAGTTCTATCAATAGTTGCATAGCATTCACCTTGTTGCTTAGAGTTTGACACATACTCTAAAAATAAATTTCTAGAGTTTCCATTTGAGTAAAAATCTAACTAAGGGCTAGGAGTTGCAGTATTCAACTCGTTAGTGGACAAAAATTGCATCAAGTGAGCCATTTTAGGACAACATTCGCTATGATGATCCATTGTTAAATGAAAAACACACATATTCCCTTTCTTTGGTGTCACTTCAATTGCCAACCTCTATTGTGGACCCATGAGCTGCAAAAATTTTCCATCATCATTCCTTCTTGGCAGATTTTGGTAATTCTATTAGTAGGAGTGATTAAATCTAGGCAGTTGCCTTTTCACAGTAACTAGCTCATTTGATAACTTTTGTATCATCTCATCAGATGAAGTGGTATTACTAAAATGATTGAAGTTCTCATTTCCATTTTCCTATGGAGATCAAGTCGTCTTCAAACTCAATGGTTTTCCTCTGTGTATCTGCCAAGTTTGTGGGGTGGGATCTCCTTAGATCATAGTTGATATTTGGTGGCATCACACTTATGAATAACATTTTCAAATTTCTAGTAGTGGGTTTGTTAGTGGTAGGAATTCTACTAGTGATCTTATTGAAAATTGCAACAAAATCTCTCATACTTACAATAGGTTGTTTTTAAATGGACGTCAATTGTGTTAAAAATATATGCTCATCTTCTACCATTTTGAATCTTATTTCAAAAGCCATCATCATCGTGTCCCAACTTGTGATTGAGCCACTATCCAAATGATAAAACCAATTAGCTATGTTCTCTATCAGAGTTTCTACAAATAGCCTTACGACTACATCTTCATGAGCTACCCCTAAGATATGAGTAGCTGCAAAAAATAGATATGAGTAGCTGCAAAAAATACTTTTGATATGTTCATCAGTAGTAACTTTCTCATCACCTAAAAACTTAGGGAAATTCTTCCTCAAACTAGATGGGAGTGGGTGATACACTATAAGCACTAACAGACTTGTTGCTGTAGCCCAAGGAGAAACCATGATTGTCCTAGCAAGGTATGGTAGGAAATTGACAACTGGAGGAGCAGCTACCTTGTGTAAGGACAATACCTAATTTCTAGGGGGTGAAGGTGGCCTTCTCTAACTTTTCTTATCACCCTTTTTTCGAGGTACTTCTAGGATGGGGAAACCAAGTTCTATTAGCTTTTCAAAAATAGGGTCTTGCCCATCTTGATCTTTGGTGCTTTTGAGAAACCTTGTTTGGTCTAGGATGTTGGATTAATTTTGCCTCAGGGCTTTGTGTTCTACTTGTCTTTCTACTCTTCAAAGTTCTCTCCTTTGAACAACTCTTTATAACATTTTAGCCCTAGCTTCTTCTTCTTCTAATACCTGGCTAGTATTTCTGTAGAGATTTGTGTTCCTCTGATTCCTCCAAACAAATGTGTTAAGGGATGAGATTATATCTTCTTGGTCATTTTGGAATCCAAGGTTAGGTTGGAGTACTGGGACTATGTTCTCATGAGGTAACACCATTTTTCTTCATGTTAAAGGTTTATTAGTCTAGCAACTGTTCATCTCCCCAGCAGAGTCGCCTAAAATCTTTTGATAAATAGATTGTTCTTTCCTTTTACTCTTTTGGATGCCCAATTTTTGTGAACAACAATTGATTACAACAGTTGAAAGTTGTTACTAAGTGACAACCTTCCCTCCAAATTCATAGGTACAACTCCCTTTTGTGTTTGGAATTTGCAATGAATTATGTTTTATTTCTAACTCTAAAATGGGGTATGTTCTTAACCCAAGAATAGGAAAGGTGAACCAAGTTAGGCCTAAATAGGAACTAACTTAGGCAACAATTTGAATTTTAGGATTAGTCAGGTTTATGGATTCACATATCTTATGAACTGAAAAAGTTTAAACAATTTAGCAATGTATACTATCTACAACTAAATTGATATCAACAAGATCTTAGTTCTAAGAATGGAAAAGACCTAACTTGAAAGAAAGCATGGAAAAGGATTTCTCTTGAACTTCTAATAACAATACTATTATCTTAAGTTTATAGTTTTAAAATAGGAGAACCAAACTCTATTCATTCCTTGATTTAATTTAGATGAAAAGAAAAAACATAAAACTAATATAGAAACAAATGGAATAGAAAATGATTGACACAAAATAACCTCAAATTGTCTCTATAACATCAAGTATTTCACACCAAAAATTAACCGACCTTTTATTAATCTTTCAATTTAGTACATATAGGATTTTGAGATGCCCATTACAAAAATGAGACTCAAATTGGTTCATCTCCTCAAAAATAACAAATAGCAAGCAACCAATTTTTCAGTTACAATCATTATATCAAAATGCAAAAGGGCTCATCTTCCTTAGGTAGAATCTTTACTTCCACAACTTCCTTAGCCTTCATATGGATAATCATCTTCAGTAAAGAGATACAATCTTCACTCTTGACTTTCTCTGCTCCTAGGGTGGGTCAATTGGTTGAGATATTATTCTTCTCTATTTTGAGCCTCAGTAATGCATTGCCTATTTGCTCTATAATTGCAAGTCCTTCTGACTTGAGTTTTTCACTCCACTCTCTACCAATCTATCAGATGTGCTTGTCTTCTTGTAGCTAGGAGATGAGAGCTTGAACATTAGTAGCAGTAGGATCACTGGCGATTGAAATTCTTGAGATACTCACTAACATGGTGACTAGCTGCCTAATGAAACCATTAAGCTCATGAATCTATTCCTTCATTCTGAATTTTTCTACCTTAAGGCTTTCAATTTGTCCCTCTAGTACATCATTTTATGACTTCCATAGGCCCACTTTAGTATCATGTCTTACTTCTTTGAGGTCCACAACATGCAGGGTGAAATCATCCATGGACATGTCTTCAGTTCTCCCTTCTTTAGTGCATTTGGTAATCTCCATATTTAGACACCCTATGTCAGGATCTTGTCCAAGAATTGACAGGGTCTTCTGCTTCTTGACTATACTCAATACTGATCCAAAGTGGATAGCTAGAGATAAAGTCTCTTTATTGGGAACTCCCTCTTCTTTTCTCTTCCTTTTTCTATCCAAGGTGACCTCTAGCCATGGTTCTATGCCAATCACCTTGGATGCAGTCCCAAGTGTGTTTATATCCAACATCTTTCTTTTGATCGAGGTTAATGTCTTCATAGTTGAAGAGAAAGAATTCTTTCATACCAATGAAATTAGCTTTGAAGATTTAGGACCTTTCAACACTTCTATGGTCTTCTTTGTAGCTTCATCAAACTCAGTAGACTCACTTTCACCACTTCCACCATCTCCAAGATCCACCACTTGTACTTGGGGACTACTTGGTAGGAGTAGTGCAACACTCACATATGGGATCAGACTGCTATGGGGTGAGAGAGCCACTATCACTGCACCATCTTTTAATTCCTCTACCTTCTTCTTCTCATCTTCTATTGTAGTTTTGATCACTAGAAGAGAACCATCCTGACAAGTTTTCGCAAGAGGAATGCTCTTGTCAAGAGGTTGATCACCTCCACCCGATGGTTGTCCTAGCCCTTGACTAATAGAAAAGGTTGCACCTGATGTACCACCTTGGGAAGAGGAAGCCACTACAACTTTTGGGGAAGCTTGAGCAGATGTGCCTTTACTTTGACTTCTCCAAGTTGTGGTCCATTCGACCCATTTTCTAGTCCTCTTGTAGATTCGAGCCTTCATTATATCCAAATCTTCCTTGATGTCTTCATAAGGCTCCAAGCTTATTGGAGTGTCCCTAAGTTTGGTCAAGTAAGTGTTGCTATACATGTTGTGGCCATCATCCTCCACCCCTTCTACATCAATGTTAACTTTGTACATCTTCACCTGATGAACTATTAATTTGGCAAAGGCTTGATCATAGCTCTCAAACTCATCCTTGTAGTTAGCCCAATAATCCTCAATGGTGGTGATATGCTTAATTACACTTCCTATTTGCAGAACATCTCTAGCATACCCATTTGGGTCAAACATGGGCCTTAGGACTTTGTACATGTCCAACTTGTACTTTATATCAAATACTTTCAACATGTTCTTGGCATCGAAGAAGGTATTGTAGTTGAAAGCCCCCATGTTCATAGGGAATTCATATCCCTTCTTCTTCAAGCTCCCGCTCAATATGTTCACTTGAATGACTTGCTACATAATCTTGATCAGCATGAGCATCTCACTAGGATACCTAGGTAGCTTCAAGGGGAATCCATCAAAAGCTGCAAGACACAAATAAGAAAAAGATGAGAATTGAATGAAATAAATCCAAAAATGGCTAATGGTAGCCATGGCTTCAGGACTGAATCTCCTTTCTGGACATCCCTGTAGCTCCCTACAGATCCTCATGGTGAATGCATCATTTACTTTCATATAGCTTATATAACCATTCTGTAATTGTAAGCATGGATAAAACTCATAAGATTTCACATCATTCTCTACTCTTGGGAGGCCTGGCCATAATTGCAATGAGGCCAACATATAGATGAGGAAAGAAGACATATAAAATGTATTACAAAATTTGGCTACATGGAGAACATTGGATAAAATTTTGCTTACCTCATGAGCCCAATCAATGTATTGAGGTTAGAGAAAATGACTTGTACTATAAAGAAATACTGCTCAATGAAATTAAAAGCTTTTCCCTCACCTTTCAACCTATGTAGGAGAACTAGAATATTGATAATCTTTGGTTTGAGGTTGGTCCCAAATAAGGTTTTAGAGACTTTATTCTTAGCACTCCATGGTTTCTGGAACCATGCCTATATGATTCTTTCCTTCAAATCATCTTTTTTGCAAAGAACTCATAGATGGCTCCCCTAAAGGTCAAGTCTAAGAATTCTTCCCATCCTAGCACATAGAGGCAATTGACCACAGTTTGCCTGTCAATTGAAATCAACATTGTGTCATCAGGCAACACAATCTTCCTTGTCTCCAGGTTGTAATGATGTATGCACTCATAGATTAGCTCTAGGGCCTGAATTGCAATTGAAAAACTAGTGGCTTCAACCAACTAGCATCCTCAAACTTTGTCAATGATGGGGTGAATCAGCTTAGACCTTACTCTCTTTTGAAAATCCTCCATGTGGTAGTAGCAGAGAGAAGTGTTTGTGAAATTCTGTAATTGGGATTTGATTTTGGTCAATCCACCAAAACCTGTGAACTTGGTTGCCATGACTTTGAGAACAATATTTGAATTGAGGAAGTGAAAGGAAAGGCTAATACAATAGTCACTAGCTTTTCAGAACGCTATGCACATTAATAGAATAATAGTTCAAAGAAAGAGTGGTAGTTTATTCAACTGTTTATGTTTCTATTACTGGAGCCTCAATTCATCCATTGATCTTCAAAATTTGTGCTAAACAAATGAATTTAAAGCGATACCTATTGAATAGTAAATTTGTGGGTTTAATAGGCATCTAGAGGTCTTTTCACTATTTCGTTGGGCTCAACAATAACTTTCTATATCTCCATATCTTACTTTCCAATTTTCCTTTAATTTTTGGGAAGTTACCATTAGGGTACTTTGTGGGAGAATGTTTTCCAAGTTAGATCCTAATCATTATCTCTTTTTCATAATGTTTAGTTTCACTTTATTATCATTTTGAGACATTCTAAACATGACTTACAAATCTAATCTGATCATTAACTTGATTTTCTTTGGAATTCAAGAAACTGTACTCATGGGTTGAAAACCTACCAAGGAGAAGGTGGTTTCTACTTCTCTACTATTGTTTCCTTTCTTAGTCAAATTTTTGGAAAATCACCCCTCTTGAAGTCAAAAATGTCTAAATGAGATGCAAGGACATTTCAAGGATCACTTAACATTCCTTTTCATTCCAAAATTCCTTTTTAGAAAACCAACTTCGTGGGTTGAAAACTTGTCAAGGAGAAGTCAGTTTTGGATTTTCCACTGAGGATGACTACGAAGGTTGCCTAACCTAAAAGGAGTTAGACCTAGACTCAAACAAAACCAAGAATTTTCTCTTTTCATTTAAACACAAGTATTCACTTTTGCTAATCGGTTAGAGAACAAAAAGTGGGGCAACAAAACTAAAAGAAGTTTCACATTTCATCAAATCACAAGGCCACAAAAAGTGCACTCTGTTGGTGTTTGAAAACGTTACCCATTTCCAATTACCCTGATGAGAACAAGATGCATCTAGGGGCAGCTAACTCCCATTATCAACACATCCATTCAGACACCAGGCCAACTATAAGGCTGTACTCCTTCTGCACTTCAGGCTCTGCAAAACCTAGGCGGGTGAACCTCTTTAGATCTGACTATGTGACCAGTGCAATAACCATATTCAGGATCTATAAAAGCAGATGAAACCCCTAATTCTTCTACACTCAACCAGGAATCACAAACATGAAATAGCTAAGAACATAACTCATGAAACTGGCAAGCTAAGTGCGGTTAACATTGAATAACTTTCAACATAAAAGGGAAAAGTGATTTAATATGTTGATATCAGCAAGACCCAAGTATGAGAAACAGAACTTAATGATCCTATCTTTGACTAGTGCCTTATCTATTGGGCAATTAAATGAATCATAACCATACATCTCCTGGGATCCTCAGACGTATCTCTACATCAAGATCCCTGATCTATCTTTCACCTTGTGAATAGACATCTGCTACAGAATGAATCTCATACTCAGAAAATCCTATCATGAAATCTGCAAACCCTGTGACAAATATCAAGCAATTACATGGTTCTTTGTTCCATAAGCAAGACATTTTAATCACATACATTTCAAAATGTAATGCAACCTAATTCATGCTCTTTGATCACAAATTAGAAGAAATAACAGAGCCATAATCAGGAGACAAGATTCAAACTGAACTTCAAACTTTTGCTGCACTTTATTTGTTTTCCTTGAAATCAAATACATGAAATATACAGAAAATAACTCATAGATCACCTAATAGAAAAGAACTATCTGCATAAAACTTAAAATGCTGTTCAATACAAGAAGAAATGCTGAAGAATAGTTTCTCAGTGCCAAAACTGGAACCCCTTCAATGGAAGCAAGAAAGAAAGATATAGAAGAGAAAGAATTCCCGGATCTGTTCTGAAGATGACAAGTGTCCACTTGAAATTCAATCCTCTGTAACTGAATAACTTCTTCCTTCCATCTCTCATTCTGATCTGATTTTGTTTCATCATTAATCTGTAACAAACTTGCAAAATATCCTTGCCTAATGATGAAAACCCTTTACTTGCCAAAATATCTGATTTCCCCATGAAAAAGCCAGTGAAAATGAGTTTTTACTGAGTAAATCAGAACAAATTCGACCCTAACTACATTTCCATTGCCTTCTACTGATATCCAAGTCATTATCTTGACAAAAAACAAATCTGAACTTCCTGGTATGAATATGGTGGCACTTTAGGTACCTGATAGAAAACTTTGTGTAGCTCAAACTGACTGATACCTGTGCAAAAACTGACTCCATAATTGGAAAGTTCGTCTTCTCCCAATTTCGGCGATATATAACATCGCCTATCTGGCCTCTCGAAAACCTCCAAAATCTTATTTCAAAAAATAGTCCTCTGCTAGAAGGTTCATGCTTGCAACTTTGATTTTTTTATAAAATTAAAAAAAATCTAAAGTATAAACTTTAGAAAATGTCCCATTTGATTTTCAAACTTGACATGGGCATTTTCAACAAAAATAATAATAAAATATTATTATTTTAAACTTCTCAATATTTCCCTCACCCTTTTAATCCGTGGTCAACCTGAAGTTTGACCGAGTGACACGAGTCACTTACTGATTCGCTGATGGAATTGCACGTGGGACCCACGCAATATTTTGGATCTCGTCGAATTTTGGGTTTTCTGGTGACATCGCTTCCTCGCTAGCCAGAATTGCCAAGATTTTTCGGCTGGCGAAGTAGCGAGGCGCCGGATTCTTGGATTTTCCGATTGTGCTGATGTCATCGGTTTTAAATGCGTTTGCCTTCAAAATTGTGCTTTATTTGAATCTAGCTGACGTCAGCACCCTTTGGGTCAGATTGGGGGTCAACGGAACACAAGCCTTGCCTTTACAAAAGCTAGCCTTTAATTCACAATATGGTATGAGTGCTTTACAATTTAAAGACATGAGATTCTTTCCCCATGGCAAATGTGGGATAAACTGTTTTTAAATGTTTTTTCCTGCGTCCCATGTCTGAAAATGTGGATCATTTCTTATCACTGGTTGTGTGTGATCTTGTGCTGCTTGGAAAGGCATGTAACATTTTCTCATTGCAATGTCATCTCCTGTGTTTTCTTTGGTGTTTTTCCTTAACCGAGGAATTCCTTCATACTGTGGATTCAGCAATAGACTGATGCCTCTTCATTTCCATGCCTTGGTCATTTTCATGGTGTGGGCGGCTCAGATTATGGATGGTTTCTTGTTTAATGCTGTAACTTGCTTTGAAAACGTGGACCCCTGTTTAAAAAATGTGAGCATCCTTATGTAATGTGGTTGTGAGGGAGCCTGCAAGCCATGACATTTGCAAAAACGTGGATCACTTAAGTATCACGTTGAACTCCTTTCAGCTTCTACCCTGCACGTGGATGACTCCTTTTCATGAGCAACTTTGTTCTGTAGGAGTGTAGATGTGGAAGTGTTGCCATTTCATTATTTCAGCTGTTCCTTGTCATTAGACATGCTCTATGCTGCATATTATCTGCTTGGTTTCTCTTGGCTCCATCAAAAAAATATTGGCATCTTAGTATGATTTTGTTGTTTGAGTTCTATTCTTGAATGTTGAACTGGGAGATCCTTCAATCTGAGATCCCCTTTACCTCACCTCCATATGACCCGGATATTTATTTTATTGTCTTCAACAGAAGTATAAAATTGTTTTCTCTTTTGTCCGGTCATTGTGGGCAATAACATAATTGTTTTTTCTTATTTCTTTACCTCTCCATTATGCGTAGGATCCCTTTGCAATGTGAGCTTTCTCCTTATTCCTTTTAGACAATATGATAAACATATGAAATGCATTTCAGTGATTAACATTATTACAATCTCTCCTCTGAGATATCTTTAAGTTCCCTTGAGCTTTATCAATCCTAGTAGATTGAGCCGGGCCTCAAGTGGGTCCGGCTAAAAAATTTCGTTTCCAAACAATTGATTTGGCCAATTGATCCCATGACTCCATTGCAATGACTGGAATTAAAAAATCACAAGAACATTACTTTAAAACTCCTTTTTAAATCATTTCCGCACCATTGTGAAAATTGTGTCAGGAGGCCTGCCAGGTGGCTGTAAAAGCTAACTTAATCAAGTAACCAGGTTGTAAAAATTGGCATGAGTGTTCAATCCTGTATACTTTACCACACTGCAAATTTTTAGCCCATGACGAATTTCCAGTCAAAAGATTTTAATTGCTGAACATCCATACTTCAATTAACCTGCAGGCAAACAATGTTAAAAAACATAAACTGGGCTCGGGTTCACTATTATAAATTGGGGTTATTGATCACTTGGGGTTTTGAAAACTAGGATATAAGTTCTTTGCCATGAAGAGGATATAATTCCATGTTTTGGGCTCATGAAGAATCACAAGGCACATTTGGCGAATTTCCGAAAACAGGCACTTGGAAATTTTAACTGGCAAATGTGTCAAAAAGTGATTTTTGGCAAATGTACGGACATAAGAAAGTATGCAAATGGATTCATCATGACTTGAGAACTGGCATACTTCAATGATTTTTAGGACACAACACAATGGTACAATCCATTTAGGCTATCCAATCACACGATCAAAGTTATAACATGCCGAACAGGGGTACAGATCAATCTGGATAGCTTAGCCGTAACAAAACAATGCAAACTGGGTTTTTGATCATGTTAGCAAACTGATCAAATGGATTCGACATGATCTCAAAATTGGAACATATGAAGTGTCTTACCCCTAGAACACAATGAAAAAAGAATTTTTTCATTTGGGTCAACTGGTTCTCTGATATGATTGGTCGAACAGGGCTTCCCAGAATTGTGAACTAGTTAAATGCATAAAACAGTAAATGACCAACTTTGAGGGGTGCAAAACCTAGTCAAACGGATTTGAAAAGACTTGAAAATTGAAACATAGGTTCTCTATTATGGACACTAAACATCCCCAAAGTGACTAGTCATGACACAGTCCTGGGTAAAAGATATTCAGATGCAAACTGGGCCTCTGATCGCTATTTGACATTAGGGCAGAATTGCAAATTTGACAAATGCTTGAAACAGGACTTCGTCAAATGACTCAGAAACTCAATTTAACTTCACGAAAAACTTAGACATGCTGAATGAAAAGTGCTTAGAAGCATAAAACACCTCATAGGGTTCAAAGGTACAGCCGGGCACAATCTTATTTAAAAGCATTTATAGGGCTAATTTTTCTCAACAGGGCTCAAAATTAACCATGCAATTTTTAGCGCCAACACACTCAATGCAAGAACAAAGATGATCCTTTCTCCAATTCATTACATCTATGGAATTCATTAACATGAGGCAAACACTAGAACTAAAAGATCACACAATCATAAAAACACAATTAAACTATTGGCTCCATTATTATAGATGGACATGCATTCAAAAAAATAGCACATGCCAATAAGAATAACTACACTAAGAATGAGAGCACCAATAGCATATATTATTGCATCAAAATAATGGCCTAGAGTACATATTACATCCATGCATTTATAAGAAATCATCTCCTCCCTTTGTGTTACGAGTGAGAACTCTTAAAATGCAAACTCATGCTAAAAACTAATAAAACAAATCTAATTATATACAAGCTGACTCTCTAAATGGTACTAAGTAGGTCTTTGCCTTTGTTTATATCCATTAATGGGTGCATGAGCCTTTACATGAAACAAAAGAATAAAATAGAAAAAAGATAATAAGAATGTAGTTGTGAGATGATCTGGAAGTCTCTAGAAGCTCTAAAAATGGAAGCTCGGCCTTCCCTAGGCATTTTTGGGAGTTGTACTTCTATCAAGATGTGTTTTTGGTGCATGGAATTCTCTAAATTAGCAATTGGAAATTAACTATTGGCACACTACTTCTTACTCAAAATTGTTGGCACACCTCTATGAAAAGCTCACTTGCACACCTTGGTGATAGGTTCCAAAAGTCCCAAATTTTCCTAAGTGTCAAAACTTGATTTTCAACATCTAAGTTTTTTACCTCTTTACACCAAAATGATGTCTAGATGTTTATTCTTGAACTTCTTTATCATCTTAGCTACTAGGATAGCTTTTGGTAGATCCAAAGCCTCATATTTATTCTTTACCACTTGCCAATAATTGCTAACTTTGATCCCTATCCCCATAAAATCTTCTAGCTTGGTGTCTAGTTCCAACAATGCTTCTTTGATTTTGAAGGCTTGTCTAATGTCATTTTTTGATGAATCTTCTTCAAAAGTTCCTTGGAATTGTTGAACTACTAATTGCACTGCAAAAATCTTGGTCTTAAACTCATCTTCAAAAATGTCAAGGCTGGCGGTGTTATAATACCTCTCCACTTCAAAAAATTGCTCTTAAGCTTTATCCTTAGTCTATTGGATCTCTTCGTACAATCCCTCCATAACTTTATTACCTACTAATATTTTCTCTATCTAATCACTGAGCCTATTTAACTCCTCCATAACTTATACCTCCATTAGCATTCAATACCTTTGGACTTTTATTGATTTCAATACCTATAAGTCCTTGGCCTAGGTATTTACTTCACCCATCAAACTAAAATCTTGGTTCACTATAGAAACCAACTTTTCGACACTTGATTGGATGTGGTACAACAGACTCAAATTTCCCTATATGATCTGTACTCCTTTATCTTCAAAATTGTCACACCATTACTGACACACCTCCAAAAATGGATCCAACTATGTTCTTGCTACCTTTCTTCCTAATGCCACTCTGAGAGTAATCTCTAGATTCTCTAGGCCAATGGGGCCCACAACTTCATTTAAGAAGCTTCTCAGTAGCTCGTTCTTCTTTCATAGTGTTATTAACTCTGATTCATCCTGGTCCATGTTCCTAAACACTTCCTTCATGCTTGTAGTGATCATCACTTTGGTTGTGTCCACCGTGGGCCTTTCCAACATGACCTCCTTGATTTTATAATCTTTTAGAGTTAGTTCTTCTATGTCAGTGTGAGGAGGAGGAATGACAATATGTGCAAGAAGGTCCTAATCTTGGTTCTTCATTATGAAGATCAATGTTCTTGCATCACCCTTAGGTGGCTCAGGCCTCTTCACTAATTTTCTTAGTTCCTTCATTCCTTCCTCTGTTGTTAGGTCCAACTTCCTTTTCTAATAAAACATAACCTCCCTCTTCATCCATGCTAGTGTAGTGCCCATGGGTGACATCTACTTGGTTGAAGAGGTTGTTTCTCCAGGAGGCTCCTTACCCTTATCACTTCTCTTTGGAGTCTTCTCATGTCAAAGATCTTCAGTAGGAGTCTCTGCACTCTATTAGGTTGAGGATCCAACATCTGTATCTTGAGGAGCTTGCTAAATTTCTTCTAGTATTTGTCCCTCCTGAGATACCTCATTGACAATAAGTTGTTGGAACTCCCTTTCCTTGATTTTTTGTTCTTCTACTACTTCTTGAGTGCCTGAAGGAAGTGGAGTTATCAACCCTTCGTCTAGAATGACCATATCCTATGATGGTGGTAGTGGAATGCCCAAAGGTCCCTGAGGTAGAGGAAGTAATTGATTCCAATCCTCTCATAAGGGTTCACTAATAAGGGTGTCTCTGATCTTCTCACCTACCATCTCAATGCCAGTGCCCACTAGCATAAAGTCAAAGTTAGAAAGGTCAAAGACATTAGTTCCTTCACCTTCCATCTTTGCTATCCAATTATGCTATTCATCTTTTTGAATTTGTCACTTGGATAGGCTCTCTTGGAGTAGATGGAGTTGTTTCCGTGGAGATTCTTCTCCTCTCTTCCTCTATGGCTTGAGCCAAGCAGGTCCTTTAGCTTAAGGGGACAAATTCTATTTGTTCCCCTTCTTCTTCATCCTCAGCTTCTAGGATGGTCTTAGGAACCTATGGGGACAAACTAATTTTCTTCTTTAGTCTCCCCCTCTGTATTCCAACCATAATAATTTAAATTCTTGTTTTCTTTGGAGCTAGGGGAGGATTCTTTCTCTATAGTTGTCACTTTACTTGTTCTATTTGTACCTACTCTAAAGGATCTTATGCAGTCTCTTGTGCTTGAGGCTTAGCTTGTACCTATTTAGGTTGTTCTTGTTGTGGAGGTGCTTGAGCTAGAGCCACTTTTTTCTTTGCCCTTGGAGGCACCCTTTTCCTTTTCTTGCCTTGATTAGCTTCAAAGTACTCAACTTCTTGCTCATGCTGATAAATTGTTCCTGGCCTTACTGGGGATTGAGCAAGGTAGGTTGGCATGGTGACTTTCACACCTTTGCCTTTGATTGGCCTAGCTATGGTTTGTAGGGGTATGGCCTAAGGAACTAGATCCATTCTAAAAGGCTTCTTGATCCATTTCTTTGTCAATTCAACAACATGCCTAACCTAATGATTTATATCATCATTCTCATCCCTCCCTATTTCTACATTCATGATTGACTTGTCATATATTCTATCTCTATTATATAAAGGATCCATTGCTTCTTTGGCATCGTTTTCTATAGTCTTAAGAGGAATATTCATCTTTAGCACATTTTCTACTAGGTATAGAATCATTCTACAATAGTCCCTTATTCAAACATCATAGTCATCTATTACATTCATCCAATAATTCTCCAGGCATCAACATATACAAACTATTTCCCTATCAGATATTCTACCATCCTAATGTTATCAAAGAAAGGGTGAGGGGAGTTGTATTCTTCCAAGGGATATTAATCCCACTCAGAATTGAAGGTAGCAATATCTTGCATGCTTCCCTTTCTAGAAAGGCCTAGGTAATATGTAGTTCTTGCTACTAGTAAGTACACCATATATGATGTCATATAGAAGTACAAGTTGGTTTTGATAGCTACTAGTTTCTCATCTAATTTTTCACTTAGGATGGTAGCTCAATCAATTGGCATCTTTTCCATTCTGATGGTTTCAATGAAATGGACCATCCAAGTCTCAAAGTAGCCTACCACTAGGAGACCCATGACTATGCTTAGAAGTATAATTGCATATCCAATATCATCCTTCATGTATCCCCTTATCATATCAACTTTGCCCATTCTTTGACCCACTAGTTTTTTATCAATCATTTTTCCTTTGCCTCTTTCTTGTTTATCATATACCATCATTCCACCCCTTCATATGAGACTTGCAAGTATGGTCTACCCTTGGAAGGTGAAACACTTTATCAATGTTTCAAGATCGAAGGTCCAAGATAATTTATTTAGTTATGCTATTGATGACCTTTTCTTTAGTTACACAGTGCTCAACTAAGGTCATTATCATTTTGAAGATTGAATTGACATCAGGTGAGATGTTGCATTAACAAGTCTTGATCGAATGAATGTAGATACCAATTTTGATCTTTTCTTTGGTTTGTTGCATATGCTAAGGAAGGTATTCTAGTCTATGTGTCCCAATTCTATGTCTTGGATCTCTGAATGCCAATCCTAGAATTGTGACTTCTTTGGTGCTCCTTAATACTTAAACAAGACTAGCTTTGGTGCCATTTTATCTGCCATGGAAGAGGATGAGGATGCCATTTTATTTGCACAAGAGAGGCAACTATTAACCTTAAAAAGTATATAGACTGACTCCCAAATAAGTCAAAACCATTCAAAATACACAAAAAGATAGTCCCCCCCTCAAAATTCTCTATTATGTACTTTAGCACATCAAGCACACCCTTACAGGTGCACTGATTTAGCCTTGGAATTGGCTAATTGTGCAGTTGTACACTTGCGCACGTGTGTACCTATGGAAGGTGTGCACATGCACATGTACATAGTTGCACACATGTGCAGTCCATTACAAGGGGGTGTAAGTTTTAAGCCTCTCCTTTTTATATGGACATAAAGGTATGCACATGCACATCTTCATGGAGCCTTGGGAGTTTAGTTTTAGGTTAAGTTTTTAGGTGTCTTAATAGTGTGAAGGTACACATATGCACACCTTCATTGGTGTTGACCTTGTCTTATGTTGTGTGCATGGAAGTGAGAAAAGAGTGGGAGCTATGTAGTTGCTAAGCATGTGGAGGTGCAATTTTCATCTTTAGGTAGGAGAAAGTGAGGAGATGGGGAGGAGGTCAGGTCTTATATAGACCTAGACCCAATTCATACCCTCTGAGGGTGTGCACATGTGCATGTGCACATCCCTAGAGTGGAGGTGCAGTGTGCATTGAGAACACATGCACATGTGCACTAGTGCACACTTAGAAGCACATGGTAGCCCAAAAATTAACCTTTTTCTCTTCTTCAATTGCTTAACTCTCCCTAGTCAGAAACTAGGGTTTGACCTAGATTATAGGGGGAGTCCAAAGTGACCAGTACTCTAGACTAGTAGCCTAGTATAGAAATTTTAAAACAAGGGGCTCCCCATCTTCTTAGAAAATGGGGCATGTGTTGTGAAACCACAATAAGACCTAGCTCATAATTCTATTCACAATTAGGATAAATTAAGAGAAGGTCTTTATAAAAACTTTGAGGATAAGAGTGGTCACTTATCCCTCCTAGAGCAACTAACCACCATAAAAGGGCTCCTCATGAACACATGACAACCTTTAATTATAGATTCCAAAAGACATGGGATATAATACTTGCTGTAGTAAAACCTTCCCATGACATTTTCTTCTTATATTACCTAAGATCTTTCAATAGTGATATTGCTACTACTTTACAAACCATGAGAGGGGATACCTTACTGGTTGCATATGAGATTTCCATTAGAGTAGAGAATACTTTGATTCAAGGAGGGTAGTTAGCCCTAAGACCTCCAATGCCTCTATTTCATGGTATGCCTACTCATCAACCTTTAGTAGCCCCTATTCCTACCACATATACAAGTCAACCTCTTGCCACAGCTCCAATAGTCTCTACATCTTCTAATGAGTTAGGAGAGTTGAAGAACATGATGCAAGATTTGATGTAAAATATTGACAAGATCAAGGATCAAAGCACTAATATGGACATGAAGTTTCAAGACCATTCCTCAGTGGTTCAAGAGATGAATAATACTTTTGGCAACCTTGAAAAGGAAACAAGCTCAAAATAATAGGTCTTTCCAACCTCATTACCAAAAGCCCACATATAATAGACCACCAGATCAGGGTCAAGACCCATGGATGCAAAATAGACCTATTGGTAATACCTTGACTACAAATGCAAACACAAATCCATTAAGGATATTAGTTCCTCAAAAAAACCTTTCTCAAGAGAAAGGATTTTTTCCTTGTTGCAATTATTTATATGAGCATTGCATATGCTATAGGGAAGAACCATCTCAAGCACTAATCACATAAGAACAAGTAACAAGACAAAAATATGGTGTCAATCAATCCACTGATGGTTCTCAACCTCAACAAGCAACAAGGGAACATTATTTCATGAACCATCAACTAGAAGAGCATTTTCATGTCAACCATGATAACTATGATGGTATAGCTCATAATACCATAAGAAAAATAAGAGCTATGGAAGATGCTATACCTCCTCCATCAAATCAAGCTTCCACTTTAGGAACTACTCCTCATGTTTTAGTTACAAGTGCACAACCAGATGTTACTCCCCAACAAAAACAAAATCTAAGCAACAAGAAGTCTATTAAACCTCAGGCTTCTCCATTTCATTCATTAGTTCCTGTGGCTCTAGTCAAGCTAACTAGCACTCCTCTCAACATAGTAGATTAGATGAAGAGGACTAGTGTCAATGTTCCTATGTGGGATGTTCTCACTATCTCACCATAGTTAGAGCTACTGCAAGAGCTAAAGAATAGAACAATATCAAGACAATAAACTACTTTGGATGATGCAACAAGTTTTGTGCAACCTTCAAGAGAAGGAGACACAAGTAAGAAATACAAGCCTCCTCCTTTTTATGTCTCTTTGATTAAAGGAGACAAACTGGTTCATAATTGCATGATAGATTCTAGAGCTAGTAGTTCAATGATACGTAAATATATAGCTAACCTCCTTGGCATTAAATACATCCAACAGCTAGAGGAGTACTATAGTTAGATGGTAGGTCTATTACAATAGTAGGAATACTAAAAAATGTAAAAATGGCATTGCATACATGCCCTGGTTGTACTGTCACTCAAGATATATCAATAGTTGAGCTACCTCCACATTTTTCCATATGTCTTTCAAGAGACTTCACTACATATATAGGTGGTTATATTGCATTAGACTGGTCCTATATGTTCTTTAGGACAAGATATGGGACAAAAGCCTCCATAAGGGCATAACCTTTATCCCTTAACCACATAGAGACCTACACACCTAGCCCTATAAACATGAATTGTTTATTTCATGAGATAGATGATGAGGGAATAACACATGAACCTACCACTTCCCTAATAGGAGGTGCCTGATTATCTTTTAGATGAATGGGCCACTACTTTTCAATTTGATCCAGTACAAGAAGTTAGAGGAATAGGTCTTGATACATAGTGTATATTGGAAAAGAATGCTCCCATTCCTAATCTCATGAAAATGCAAGAAGACATCAATGGGTCAAGAAACAAGAATGGCTTAGGTGCTAGAGAGATGCTTGTCTCCCCTAACTTGGAAAGATACTATTTCTCTCATAAGCTTCAATTCAGTTGTATTAACAATGTAGCAAAATATGAAACATTGATTCAAGGTCTCCAACTTGCACAAAAAGAGAGATTGAGTCCTTAAAGGTGTTTGGGGACAGCGAGCTAGTTGTTAATCAAGTAAGAAGCCTAAACATCACAAAGAATAATCTTCTCAAATCATATAGACATAGAATTTGGGATTTTCTTGAAGGCTTCCAAGAATTTAACATCCAAAGTGTCCCTAGAAGAGAGAACTAACATGCTAATAGACTTGCAACAATAGGTGCTCACTATAATATACCTAAGCATGTTGAAGTAAAAAAAGAGAAATACATTAGACTTATTGTAAGGCCTACAATTCCAGACAATCACACTAATTGGAGGTATTTGACTCTGATGTATAAATTGTCAACTTTCTGTAAGGTGAAGTAGAATTCTTTGATAGAAATCAGTCCAAGATACAAAGTCAATATGGAGATCAGATCATGAACCTTAGTTCCAACAAGTTTCCTAAGGGTCTAATTACCTTAAAGGGCATCTTAAATTATAATGATTGGGCAAAGAGCAAAGGTTTGAACCTAGCTACAAGAAAATATTACTGCATACCTATTACCATTGCTGAAGGGAAGATTCTCAACTTGGGAAAGGTATGCTTTAAAGTTGAACAAGAAGCTTTCATTAAACTATGTGAGGAATTCAATGATGTTTTTTCTTGGACATATGAAGATTTAAAAGGATTTGGCTCTAGCTTATTTCAACATACCATAGATTTAAACACTGATGCAAAGCCTATTAGGCAAAAGAAGTGACCAATTAATCCCAATATTGAACCTTTAATGAGAAAAGAGCTATCCAAGCTTATAGAGGCCAATATCATCTTTCCTATTAAACATTCCTCTTGGGTAGCCAACCTTTTTCCTATTAGAAAGAAGAATGGTGAGATTAGATTGTGTGTAGATTTTAGAGATCTCAATAAGGCTTCCCTCAAAGATCACCATCCTCTCCCTTCTATGGAGCAAATCTTCTCCAAGGTCAGTGGCTCCAAAAGATTCTCCTTCTTAGATGGTTTTTTGGATTACAACCAAGTGTTAGTCCAAGAATCTGATAGATATAAGACATTCACTACTAAATGGGGTACTTATTCATATGGTAAAATGCCTTTCAAACTAACCAATGTAGGTGCTACCTTCCAAAAAGCAAAGGAAATGAATTTCAAGAGTATGCTTGAAAAATTTATGCTGGTATACCTTGATGACATAATAGTCTATTCAAAGAACATGGTAGACCACTTCACTCATCTGAGGAAAGTGTTCATCAAGTGCTGAGAATATGAGGTGTTTTCCACCAATTAGGGAAATTTTCTAGGACATATTGTGTTAGGGGATGGATTAATTTTTGATTTGGAGAGGATAATGGAAATTCTTTCTCTTCTACTTCTTATCCATAAGAAGGGTTTGCAAATTTTCCTTGGTAGAATCAACTTTGTGAGAAGGTTCATTCCTAACTTTGCTACTATGGTCAAACCTATCACAACCATGCTAAGGAAGAATATGGTTTTTACATGGACAAAGGAAGGAAAGGGAAGTTTTGAAGAAATCAAAGAAGCAATAGCATAAACTTCTACCCTTGTCAATCCAAAATTTGACAAATATTTCATCCTCTACACCCTTGGAGGTGAGTCAAGTATATTAGCTGTCTTGACATAGTTAAATGATGAAAATGTAGAACAACCTATAGATTATTTTAGTGAAGGGCTAAAGGATTATGAAGACAAGTAAATTTATGTGGAGAGACAAGTTCTTGTTGTTATAAGAGCTTTAAATAAATTTAGATATTAGCTATCACATAACAAGGTTTAGCTCCTAGTTCCAGATGCAAGTGTGAAGGAGTTCCTCTTGAAAAATGACATCAATGAGAAGAGGGTTGGATGGATCACCAAGGTCATGGAATATGATATTGACATCAGGATCACAAAGCTTGTGAGAGGTAAGTGTGTGAGAGGTAAGTGTCATGCCCAAAATTTTAGGGCAAAAACTCAACTACAATTTTATTTTTTGAAGTATAAACTTATGAAACATATAGAAAACTACACATTGACAATTTTGGTTATCACAAGGTTAGGAGTTCAGAATACCTAACAATTACGTTTATAGAGTCACATGAACTTTTAATCCCCTAACCAAAGTGATCCATACTAGGTTAAAGATTCATCTCTACATGGCATTGGAAATTAGGGGAGCATTTTATTGGTGTAGATCATAATTAGATGGAAAGAAAAACAACCTATTTATGCTCTTGATGATAGTATACCTTAGGGTTTTCTAGTTGACTTGTCATGGCATACAACTTAGTATGGACTTAAACTCTATAATAAGGGTAGGGTTACAATAAAAGGGTACACTTATTCAAGTTGCAAATGTATATATGTCATGCACTAGGGTCATGGTTAGATCATTAAACACTTGGTTGTTTAGTTGAGTCACAATGTGAATGTGAAGGATCCTCTATGATGGTTGAACTTGAGAATTATGGTACATAAATCAGATAGAGAATTATTCCTTCCCGTGATTCACTATTTTACTGATCAAATTACTAACTTTACTATCTCCCAATGATTATGTTTACTAAGGACTTTTACTATTCATTGCTATGTTTACTTTCCCATAGTTATGTCCATCATGAGACCCCTTGTTCCTAATACCTTTGCATACAAACAATAGCTATCAAACTTACTTTATACAAACTCTAACAATATAACTACCAAGTTATGATTTGGCCACCATCACATAGTCCAATTCTGTAATTTTGATTTATTCATCACTAATAACCTACAAGCTAGATGATTCTTCCATTTGTCCTCAGTAACACACCTCATTAAGATATTTTATTTTTATTTTCACAATTAAGGTTCTAACCTATATCCTTTTTTAAGAGTATTATATAATATGGATTAACAATACATTAAATAACCTATAAAGATTCCAACACATTCTATGTATTAATTACATTAATTATGAACGATGTGATTATATATCATATATGTATATGTTATATATATTATTTAACCTATATATAACATGTTACCCTAAATGATATCCAAAGACATTATTGCTAACTACTTAGTCACCTCCAATTGTCACTTTATCCATAAATAATATATACCAACAACCTCTCATTAATAAAACATTATTATTATGAATACTAACTACTATCAACTATAATAACTTCAAATTTATTATTAGACCCTATATTATTCCCTTAACATAAATCCCTTTTTTTACCATACAACTTTCTTAATACTTTATCTATTTTCTAATTCTGAGCCCATTCTAAATAGCCTACAATTATCCACTAAATAAAAATGTTACTAAATAATAATAATAAAGTAATCATTTAATAATCCTAAACTTCACTCCATCTCCAACTTCCAAACTACTACTTGATGACATGAAGAAATAGAAGTCTTTTTGGCCCTTTTTGTGAACATTTGTCTATAACATACTGAACTTTATCATCTTTTAGTATAAGTGTTTTGAACTTTTGATGTATAAAGTATGGACATAGGGCATAAAAATGATAATCAAAATTATATCTAAAAAGGGGTTCATTTTGTGGTAAAAATCTTTCTTCATGAATGTTTGATATGGGTAGATCTTCCTACAGCCGAAGAAATTGTAAAAACTCTTAGTTGAATAATTAATGCCTTTTCTTTGTAAACTAATAAATGCAAATAAATGTTTGCAGGAATTTTTGTGTGCATTAAATGTTGATCGCAGGAATACAAGCTGAGCTAGGGTTAATAAAAAACAAACTGCGAAGGAATAGCGCTAAGGCATTGATGGTATTAATGAGAAGCATTATGACATCGTTGCAACTGGAGACTTGGCGGCAAAGTCAGAAGGGACCTATTCTAATGAATAATAAAGAGGGACCTGATAAAGCAACTAAGCAAGGAAGCAAGCATCAAAGTGATCAGTTAAATATGCAAAGCATGATACCTGGATTCTTGAAAGCTGTTTAAAGTCAGATAAAAGAGCAGATCTAGCATTTGCTATGATCCATATTTGTGGGGAATTTAAGGGATAACTAATGTCTTTACAATTGCATGTTTGCAGTCTTAAGTTGTAACTGAATTTCCTTCATGTGGAAGTTGTAATTATAGGACTTTTTTTTTTCCTTCCTTTTAAATAAGACCTCATCTGTATCTATGAGGTTAAGTAGTGAGCAAACAGATAGAGTTGATAGACATCTTGTTGTTTTCCCAAGTTATTGTAATACTGCAAATTTGAATGAATACATGACTTTGCTAAGTTTCTATACTTTTTTTTGAGTCGATCTTTTCCTTCATTGTTTCATGGGGGCCTGCACGGAAGGTGGAGTTTACTTTAGTAAGTAGGAGTTATACTCAATTTTCTAAGTTAAGATTAGAACTGTCATTCTTGTAGCCACTGGAAACAGAACCAGTCACTGTTCCTGCAGTAGTAGGTGCATAGATGTATGGTTAAATAATTAGAATTCCCTTCCAAGTATTTAATAGTTGTCTTTCCTTTGGATAAACTAGATTCCCTTAATGGTTATTGCATTCAAGGTAGTAGTGACTTTTAGCAAAAACTAGAGCATAAACTTTGCAAAAATCATCTCAAGTTCATGCTCTCGGATTGACATTTAATGAAGATCAGCATAGTACTTTGGTCATAAGGGATGTCCAATTCTATAACTAAAAAGGTGTTATATTGATTAGACACTACTATCATCAACCACTCCCAAATACCATTTACTAACACCCATAACTGACCCCAATACTATCTATTCCCTTCATACACCTAACTAACTCCTACTTTAACTAACCCAAAAAAAAATCACCTTTTTAATGCATACTACATTCCCCTAACCATCTACCAACATGAACCCTTAAATATCCCCTCCAAATGTCCCCATAACCCAAGTGTCTATACCTAGTGCTCTACCTAATCCAACTTCCTTAGCCCAAAGCACGTGCCCTAGATAACCCCCTGGGAAAGACCCTGCATCCTTGGTGTACGGTGTCATGGAGGTGCATGTGGAAGAATCCATATTGAGTCAAATTTGAACAATGCTCAAAAATTACTTGGCTTGGGATTGGTGTGTGTGGAGAGTGGGAGAGGTAGGGATAGCCTCCATCTTCCCATTCTCTAAGCCCTTAATGGAATGTACGCCTCATCTTTTAAATGCATTCCTTTTTCCTTAAGGGGATGACATGAATGACTTCCCCCCTATTTTTCTTTGTGATTCATTGGGTGCCTAGAGAGATGGGTGTGCGTGTGTTTCCATTTAACTAGTTTTGATTGCCTCCCCACCACCTTTTTGTTTTGTTTTAAGGGTTCCCTTGCAAGTTTGATGAGTGGTGTCTTATAGGAGCACGTTAAACTAGGTGGGATATAAGTCATAATTGATGTTTGTACCGAGTACATGAAATATGACAAGCTATGTGATTCCTACACTTCTTATTGGTGTTAAGTCATGGTTATTTGCACTAGGAAACTAATTTACGTTTATTATTATTTGTAGGGAGATTATTTTAATGTTCTGTAATTGGGGAGTGGATTATTTTCACTCCCCATTCATTTTTGAGAGAGTGAAAAGTGCATGTACAGGACTATTTTCTCTTGGTAGTTTATGCTATATAATCTATTTGATTTATCTTCTCTACTCAATTATGATGTCATTTTAACATTCCAATGTATCTATCTAGATTAATAGATCTTGTTAATATCACTTTGAATAATAAACTTAACACATGAAATGCATTCTCTTGTATCATAATTCAAAATTTCTTGAGAGTAGAGGAGCCAATCCAACCCAGCTATCACCCTATAGATTTTATAGATATAGAGGTCCCATAGATCTATAGGGCCAACTTGTTATTATGTTTTTGCAGATACCAACTTCTACATGTTAGCAGCTTGGAAAATAGTAGTAGCATACAATAGGGTGCAAGAAAAAATACTAATGGAGGAGGGAGTAATGCAATGAGATAGTTGAGTAGGAAAATTGTAGCTTGAATAGTTGAGTAGGTAAAAGAGAACAACTAGGCCCCTACTATACTATTTAGGTAGTCCTTGGGGCCATCATCATTGTGGCCCCACCCATTCTATTGTCATGAGCAGAATGGATGGACATGAAGGAGGGACTACCGGGACTACCCTCATGAAGGAGGGAGGGGACCCAATTCAACTAGTTCAAAATCAATATCCAATGACGTAACTATATTCTTGGGGGAATAATATAGTAAGGGCCACCCCTAAACAAATAGTAGGGAATTGTAAACAATGCATGTTCATTCCTTCAATGGTCAAAAGTAATCAGCTACCTTTTGAAAAGAATCTCTTATACAAAAGAAATCTATGATAACATATCTATTTTTTTGATTCATAAATCAACATAAGAATAAATTCTTCAATTACATAATCACTACTTGGGCATCATAGTAGTGACTATTCCTTTACATAAAAATTCTTTCTTTTCTCTCATTTACAACTATGCTATTGAAACAATAATTCTACTTCAATGCAAACCATATGCATAATATTGAATCTTATGATGTAGCTACCTATGTCCATATTCCAACTTCTTCATTCACTTCATGGATCCATCCTTCACAACAATGTACATAAAATGAAGATCTCACTTTTACAATTCAATACACAAATGACAAAACAAAAGGGTCCAACTCTTACAATACAATATACAATAACATGGATAAGGATTTCATCCCTTTAAATACATTACAAAATTAACATCCCTTCCTTGCTACTATGCAATCATTCATTGCAACAACTTGAATAAGATGGAGAGAGATTCTCCAATACATGTACAATGCAAAATGACAAGTTTTCAACTTCAAGAAATATCTACAAGATGATCTTTTTAAGCTTTTTCCATTTCTCCCTTGAGTACAAAATCTGCAAATACATCACAAGAAAACAACAAGGACCATGGGTACTCTCCACCCAACCATAGGCCTCCAAAAAGACCATCCTCAAGCTAAGGGAACAAGGCTCAAATTGGGTTTCATTCCAATCTCACAAATACATATACATTACATTACAACACTTGAATAATTCCATCCCAAGCATATTTCACAATGGTTCACCAATGGAACCATGAACATAGGGTGAAGGTGTGCTTTTCATATAGGAGACTTTCCATATCAACAATATCTGCAATAACAATTTTCACACCCTTTTGGGGCTTTCAAAAATAAACAAATTCCATGCCTTTTCAAGGCTTTCACAATCATCCTCCAAACACACTACCATCAGCTATAGCTTCCTTGGAGCCCATACTCCATAAAATTCCTTCCCACACCATACTTCCCTTATCACCTCCAAAGCAAGATATGAATAATTATGGCATACAATGGAGCCCATACTCCAAGGATCTCAACTAAATTTTCAAGCCCAACTAACCCCTTCACCTAAGACTTCTCTTCCCTTCCAAAAGGGTGAGTGAAGTCTTCACACCCATAACAAAACTCATGCACAAAATTATGAAAAAACAAAGTAAGGAAATAATGAGAATATAAACTTCATGCTCTTCAAAACACAACACAATGTGATACAAGATGATACCACACATTTTTCTTACAATAGAATTCTCACTTCCTACATGCTCATGAATGCAATACCATGATTCAACTTCAAAATGGAAGAACATAACTACATGGAAAGAAACACCAACCTTGAATACTTTTGTAAAATGGAAATGAAAGTTTGTAGAAGAGCTACCTCCAAGCTTTCAAATCCTAAGAGTCTCTAAAATTAGAAAGTGGGTAGACAACTCACTAATTCCCCCCAAGCTCTCTAAAAAGCCTCTAACTTCTCACTTAGCTAAAAATGGCCCAAACAAGAAGCCTCCCTTTTCTTACATCCTTGCCCCTTTCTAAAATTGTAACATTTAACAAGTGGGAGAAAACATGTGAACTCTTAAATTTCGAAATTCTATGAAAGTGACTTGTTAGGAGGGTCTCTAAAGTAATCTAGGTCCATTAAAGGTTAAATTTAGACCCCCAACCCATAGTTTTAACATGTGGGCACTTATTTTTCACCAAAGTAACCGTATAGGACCACTTTTTGATCCCCAAAAGTTAATAGAAAATTAGAATTCGAAATTCAAATGGATAGGGACTTATCCTAAAATCTTCCAATGTGAGGTCAACTTGGGTACTATGTGACAGAAAAAAATAACAACACATTACGTTTAAAGTGACTTGTCTCCAATAATACATGAATTCAACTATTCCACACATACTATTCACATTATGAAATAGAACATATTACAATGAGGTCCAAATCTTTTCATAGATTCAACCTTGGCTATGTCATGTTTATAATGGTTTGAGCCTTGGTTCATCATTAAATCCCATGGTTAAATTCTTGCACACTAAACTTGAGCATCGATAGTCCAAGAAAATCATGTAATTAATATGTAAATATGTGCAATAAATCATTATCACATTCAACATTAGAGTTTCATACTTCATTTCCAAGTAACTTTTTTTTTCTAATCATTTTCACATAAAACATTCAAAACATTGAAATATCAAATTATGCTTATCAACATTAAAATTTACTTAACATGATCAAATTAATATTCTAAATAACTTCATAATATATTTTCTATCATAGTGACGAATATTGAATCCATGACTATTGAGTCCCTAGGCATGTGAACTAGGTCCTAGTGCATATCAAAATCTATCCTTTAACTCAAATTTCCACTTAAACATTACAATTTCACATTACAAGCATTTCTACAATTCAATTTCTATCAAAGCATTTGCAATAGATTAGAACATGAATGAAATCATTGAATATATCATTTAGGTCCTAATGTGTAGACATCAGTGTGAATCATCAAAATGTAGATATTGAAATGACATAACCTTATAGTCTCAAAAGTGTATCAAAACATTGAATTAGAAGTATCATAATGCAAATATGTCATCTATACTAGGGTAGATCGGGTGAGGCTTGATAGTAAGGGACTATGTGAACAAATGAATTCATCTTATGATGCTAGTCAAGAGTTCGCTCTAGTGCTAGAAGATGAGAAACCAACAAAGGTCAATAATCAGAACAATTGGATGCATGATATGCCAACCTTCTTGTTAGATGAAGGATATCCACAAGGATTAGATAGAGCTAAAAGAATACAATTCAGGTTGTAGTCTATTCCTTATGCCCTAGTGGATGGGATTCTATTTAGGAGAGATTCTAATGGAGTTCTATTGAGATGGACCAATCCTAATCAAACTAGCAGAACACTGAAAGAATTCCATGATGGCCATGATGGTGGTCATTTCTCTACTAATACACCTAACATGAAGATAATAAGGGCTGATTGTTATTGTCCAACTCTATCCAGCTACTCCCATAAGTAGGTGAGAAAGTGTGAGAAGTCTGCTTTCTTCTTAGGTAAGCAAAGAATAGCTACCCTCTCGCTTCACCCTATTCAAGATGATCAACCATTTACTAAGTAGGGATGGATTTTATTAGACCAATCAACCCACCTTCTAGCTCAAGTCACAAGTGGATCTTAGTTGCTACAGGCTATTTTACAAGATTGATAGAGGCAATAGCCTTGGAGGATGCCACAAAGACTTTAGTGGTGGAGTTCCTTGATGGGATTGTAACTAGGTTTGGTGTCCCTTCCACCATCATATCAGATAATGCCAAGTCCTTTGTTGAAAAAAACTATATGTTCCTGGGCAGTAGATCATGACATCTATCTGAGCACATCATCCAACCACTACCCCCAGGGTAATGGTCATGTTGATTCTTATAACAAGAATCTTATATTAGGATCATGAAGAGGACCATTGGAGATAATCAAAGGAGTTGGAATACCAAAATAAGAACTACTCTTTAGGCTGACAAAATAGAATTACTCCTAAGAGGGCCATTCAGAACTCACTCTTTACACTTGTGTATAGGAAAGAAGCCAAACTTCCTATTTCTCTTAAGTTTCAATCCTTAGAATCAGCCCATCAGTTGGAAATGTTAGAAGATGATTCCATGATAGTTAGGATGACAAAGTTGATGGAGATGGAAGAGAAGAGATAACAAGTCATGCATATGCTTTAGGTTCACCCAAAAAGTCAAGAGGAGTTTTGACAAGAATACTATTGCTAGAGTCTACTTAGAGGGAGATTTGGTCCTTAAGTGGTATGTAGACAAAGATAAAATAAGTAGGCACTCCAAGTTTAATACCCTGTGGAGTGGACCTTAAATTATCACTAGTTGCAAGGAGGCTAATACATTTCAATTATCTAGACCTAATTGTGAGTTGGTTCCAATCTCAGTCAATGAGATTCATATTAATCCCTACTTCTGAAGATCATACATACTTGTACATAGTACAGTAGGTGTTTTCCAACTTTCCAAGAAGTGCACAAGAACAACTGTTCTCTCTTGGATATAACAAATTTTATAGTTTGCTGGTTGCAGAGGCAAAATTTTGTGAAGTTGTAGAGGGGATGGTGTCTTGTTCTTTTGGTGACTCCATGCCAAATGGATTTCTTAAAGCCACTAATCCATGCTTAGCAGGAAAGTATCCCCTCTGAGTCACCAAGAATGTTGGCCTATTTTTTCCCCCATTTAGCCCAACAGTGATATTTGATTTGAGAGATATTTAGTGGGCTAGATTCCTTGCAGAGAGATAACATGACTTTTTGGGTTGGTATTGTGTGTTGGTTATATGTTAACATCACTTTTGGTAGGTGTTAACATCACGTGTTAACTTGATCTTCCTTGCCCTAGTTGGTCTAGACTTACATGCATTATGATTAGTACATTTTCATGAGATGGCCTTCTCATCTCATGAAAATGTGAGATTGTGCTACGTGACAAGGGATAACATGGAGTTTATTGGTGTATAACATTTTGTGTTTTCCCACCCCTTCTCCTTAGCTGACTGGCTTGTAGATCTGATGACTCTCATGTTTTCTCATACCATATCAACATCATCCCAAAAGTACGGGATGCTACCACATGTCCAATCTCGGGTTGGATCGTCTAATGGCTCTTATGTTTTTGCATGATATCAACTCATCCTCACAAGAAGATGATATGTTACCATGTGTCTTTGGGTGGTTGTGTCTTTTTGTCTGTGTGAGTGGTTGACTCAGTGCATCATCCAATGCCAAGCTTCCATGCATCTTCATTCCAATGTTTCTTTATGTTGCATTATTTCTTCGATGCTCTAGAACTCTTAACTATGCCATGTGGAGGGCCCCACTTACCATGTTATATTTTTTCCTTTTGCTAGGTCACATTGATTTGATAGCTTTCATGTTGTTGCATCCTTTACTTGGCCTCCTACAAAGATACAACCATTGAATTTGAGCACATCTTGGAGATTTCCTCATCATTTATGCCATCCATTTCAAAGAGATGATCTACGTCAATGACCAACATTCATTTTCAGGGAAATTAGATTCCCCCCATGGTCAACCCTACATTTTGTGAGTGGATAACAAGTCGTGCATAAATATAATCTCCCAGTTTACCTTCTTCCACCATTAATGTTGTGCATGCATTCTTGCCTTCTATTAGTGTTGCTTCTTATTTCTTCAAGTTATATGCTATATCTACTTTTCTTTTTAATGCTATCTTGTGAAGCTTCTTCCTTGTAGCATTTCATTTAGTTCCTGATTTGCATGTGAGTTATGAGGGGTAATTGGGATTGGGGAGTTGTGTATATTGGAGCCATATTGATGTGTAGTGTAGTCTTGGGTAGAGATAAGATCAAAAATACTATTTGGTGCATCACCTCCTTTCATTATAGCTTCAGGTCAGAAAGTTCTTCTCCCCTTTTCCTTGAAAGAAGTAGTTTAGTGTGCCTTGATAGTAAGGAAGCTGACCTTTTTAAGAGACTCAATCTCATAGTTCAAGTCCCACAACTTGGAGATTGTTTCCATATTTCACAAGGTTGCCTTTAGATTAAACTTTAGGTAAATGTGCAAGATTTTGTGACAACAATAATTAGCATTTGCACAGTTAAGGATAGGTAGAACAAAGTGTCAGGATGATGTACCTAAGTGTGTAAATCAATATGATCAGTATGGATGAAATTATAGATAAAACACTAGTAAAGGTAGTAAACTCAACATAACACAACACAACATAAATAAAGAAATAAAGTGTTAAGGAATTATTTTGGTCATGAATAATTACTTAATAATGTAGGGATGACATCCTAGATGTTTACCCTAAGTTATCATAACGTGTGTAAGCATCAAGTCGATTGCACAAGTATTTTGTGAAAGAAAAGGATATAAGTAAAGAGTCACTACTTGTGAAGTAGTGTGTGATGTGGTGTAATGTGAATGCGAAGTATATTATGTATATGTGAATTGATTATATGTGATATGTGAACTTGTATGAGAGATCTAAGATGCAAATTATGATGTAAGATCATAGATATGCGAAGTACAACAATCAACAAATAAGAGGTTATTGTATCTATCATATTTTGTTTAAGGCACTGAATTCTATAATTGCATGTTTTGGAAGTGTTCTCTTCTTGCATACATATGTAATTGTAATACCAACTCCTAATAGGGTTGAAGCAACTCCTAACAGAGTTGAGGCTTTTAACAGGGCCTAGTCCTTTAACAAGGACCGAGGCACTATATGTAATTAATAGACTCTTAATATGATCAATATCCTTAACATGATTCTTTTGCTTAGTTGTTCATTTTGTGGGTGCCATCCCCATCAAGGTTTTCGCTTGGCCAAGGTTTCCCTAGTTAATAAAATATGGTGTTATGAGCTCTCTTTGCGTATGGTTCTATTTATTGTTCAACATTATTGGTTTACTTTCATATGCATGTTGCAAAGTAATTAATAATATCCAATTGTGGGAAAAATATTATAGAATACTGATTCACCCCCCTCTTAGTATTATCTATTTCTAATAGGATGTGAAGTATTGAAGGTGTTTAAGAAGAAGAGCAGAGCAAGGTGAACTGAGCAAAGAAGAGGAAAGATAAAAGAAGAGTTGGTGAAAGTGAAAGTGAGAATTGACTAGTAAGAGATCAGAAAGAGATCAAGCAAGAACAAAGATCTTAAAAAAAAAGGTAGTGTTATACTTATCAGATCATTTGACTATTACCTTTTCACCATTGTAGCAAACACAATCTTATAAACTGAGTGGACCTAACAAGTTTGTGAAATCCTATATGGTAACATTCATTAGTAATATTTGTAAATCCTTTAGAATAGGCTACTCTATAGACATGATCAATGAGTGATAAGATCTAGATGATTTTTTGGTTAAAATCCTCTAACCAGGTCACATTAACAATGTGTATGTAACCTTTAACAAGGTTGGCTCCTAGAAAAACTCACTTTGGCTCCTAGTAGAACTCACTTCAAAAGAGTAAAACTTTTGGGTTGTTGGTCCTAGGTGGTTTTTCTTTTACAAGATTTATACATTAAAAATCTTGGTGTCAAATGTGTGAATGTTTTTTGTGTTGCAAGTTGATTTACATTTTTTTACATATTCCTGCAACTCGGTAAAAGCTAGGTAAAAGCTTGGTAAAAGATAAGTTATATCACTGATACTTGGTAATGCATTGAATAGTTTGAAAGAGTTAATTGTGAAGTTGAATGAGATCATTGAGTTATTGTTATTGATGATTATGAAGTTTGAATTGGTACTAAAGTGTTTGAAGGGATTGTAGGATAAGTGGACAAACTGATTCACCTCCCCCCCCTGTTATCTTACAATTGGTATCAGAGCACAGTGCTTAGAGAAAGAAGTTAAAATGAGCTTGAGCTAAAGATCAAAGATGTATAAGAGAGAGGTGCCAAAATTGAACAAGGATAACTTCTTCTCATGGAAAGACTAAATGAAGCTGCATCTTTTTGGAATTGGAGATAATGTCACACATTGGTTGCAAAATGAATACATTACACATGCTGGCCCTCTAATTATGGAACAAATGACCGAGAAGAGGAATCAAAATAGCCTGATATTTGAGATTTCATTTTCCCTTAATGATATTGAGTTTGATGATATCAAGAATTGCACTAATGCTAAATAGATGTGGGACTAATTGGAACTTATACATGTTGGAGATGAGAATGTGCTGGGAGCTATAGCTAAAAGTTTAAGAGGCAAGTTTGGTGATATAAGAAGGAAAGAAGGAGAGAATGTTGCACAATATGTGAACTGAATCAAAGAAGTTGTAAGTTTAATAAGAGCTACTAGAGGAGTTACCAGAGATAGTGAAATTGTAAGTAAAGTTCTTAGAGCTCTTTTGCCTAGCTATGCTATAAAAGTTTTTGCAATTCAAGAAGTAAGAGCTATGTACTAGTAGATTTAAGTTTTAAGGTTGAATTTTAATGCAATCTTATTATAAATTATAGCTATAATAATTTTACTATAGAATAATTTTACTTTAAATATTTAATTACAAACATGGTTGTAATTATTAATTATCAATTGCACCTTGGTGTGATATAGCTTTAATATTTTTATTTAGTATTACCATTATTAAAATTGCCTTATCTCTCCATGTCTTATTTCTCGCTCACACTTATTTGTCTATAAGATATATTCTTCTCTCTCTAAACCTTATTTATCCATTTTATTTCAAACTCCTTATCACTCCATTGATATACTTATGTTTTGTTAGTCAGGAACTTCTTAGTCTCTCTAAAGGCACATTAATTGACATGAACCCTTAAATAACATATATGTCAACCCCATACGAGTGCGAGAAACCAACACCTTTGATTGTCAGGTTCAATTTACAACTAAGGCATCCACCTAACCTTTTGGTAAATAATCACACCTAATTATGTGGAGTCATTGAGTAACTCGATCAATATGTATTTTTTACAAGGATGATTTTTTCATTTGAAAGTATTCACATGCCTATTTTCATGGGTTAGGGGGATTCAAACATAGATCATCGTCCCAAGAAGGCTTTGGAATGACAATATTCTTGTTGCAATATAAGTTCAAAACTTATATATATATATATATATATATATATATATAAAATTCCTTTTGTTATATATGTATTGTTAAGTATTATATTCTAGGACAAATAAATAAATAAGATTATAAATAATAATTAATTTTGTTATGGTATAAATTAAATGAAGATATCTAAGTAAAATAATAGAATTGAGTGTACATAAGTGATACATTTCCATATCTCTATGTATCACAGTGTCTCTTTCTCTATCAACTTTCCTCTCTCTATTTCTCTTTCTCTCTCTTCCTCAAAAATATTCATGTTTCAATTCCTATAAGTGGATTCATAATTTGTTTAAAGTTATTACCATTACATTCAAGCTTTCATTTCTCCATTGATAGATCATATATTTAGTTAAATCAAATAATTAGGTCTGATTCTGAATATCCTTCAATTCTAATGATAGATTAGTCAAAGGTCAATTGCCTTTTGTCTCCTAAGGAAGCCTCCATTTACAAGGAAAATGCCTGAAACCTTAAAGACAATAACCTTCTAAACAACATAAATTAAAAATTAAAGATTTTACGGGTACAGACCAAGCTAGGGTGTATAAAAAAGTGCCTAAAAGATATCTTTTGAGGAAAACAATTTTTTTTTTTTTTTGACTCAAATCCAAAATAAAATTCCTCTCCCGAGTCTCCTACATATTTGATAAGTGCAGATGGTATTAAAGAGCACTTGTCTACCAATGATATCTCCAATGTTATTTAGAAGCTATTTTCTTAATTCTGTGTCTATCAGCTCTCTACTACGTAGTCCAATGAGATATGTTACAGGCAAGCTTAGAGTCTTTCAAATGTTTGAAATCATAATATCCTTATAAAACCTTTTTGAATACTTTTAATTCGGCAAATTTTGTGAATTTCTTTATTCTCAACTGCTGTAGGAATCGTGTGAGCTCAAAATCACCCAAATTTTTTTGTGGAGATGAAAAAAAATCTTAAATTGTACACAAGTCATAGGAACCACTTATTTCAGGAGTTCACAATAATTTGGGGTGATGAATATGGAAAATGTGGAAGAAAATTGCGATGGAAAATTTTAAGGCTTCTAGCTCTTCACTTTTTCCAGATTTGGAAAAACCAAACAGAGTTCATTTGATCTTACTTCATCTGCATGTCGCCATATTAGTAGAGCTCATCTTTTAAGGTTCGTCATGCCAACAATTTTGGTTTCAACTTTGAAGATATTTAAAATTTGAAGGCTTTGTTTCTAGTTCTTTTTGGTGGATATAAAATTGTGAAATAGGATGTTTCCTGCTTGTCCCAAAATGGGAGCTTTTGAATATGATAGGATATTCTTTTAAACATAAAAGACTAAGATTTCTTTTCAGATGTAATAGCTATAACTGCATTGATAGACATTTTTACAAATGTGAAAAATAGAGGAGGCATTTGAACTGTTTGACAATATGTCTTAAACAAATGTGGTCACATGGACTCCAATGATAGTAGGATATATTCAGATTGGATTTTTTCAAAAGGAATTAGAAAATTTCAAGCCAATGCAATCGCCAGATGTAAAGGTAAATGCCACAACCTTTTTCAGTGTCCTCCTTGCTTGTGCCAAAGTGAGAACTTTGGAACGAAGTCATGTAAATCCATCAAAATTTTATTAAAATAGAATTTTGTTTGGAACAATAGACAAGGCTCCTGAAATATTCTATAGAGTGTTTGGAAGAGATGTTAGCTCATGGAACTCCATAAAGTAGGGTATGCACAAAATTGATTTATTAAAAAGGCTATTGAAACTTTCAAGAAAATACATTTGGTAGGTGTACAATCACTTTGTACAACCTTTTCCATTATCCTCCTTGCCCGTGTCAAAATGGGATTTTGGGAACAAACAAAGTGGAAGGGCAATTTTTATCATATATTACAGTTGGAAATGCTTTCACAGACACGTGCAGAAAATGTGGAAACATAGAGAAGGCATGTACATTATTTGACATAATGCCTCAAAGAAATGTCATTTCATGGGTTGCAATGATTGTAGGATATGCACTAGATGTATTTTTTTTTGCTGTAAAGACTTTAGAAATATTCAAGGAAATTCAATTGGCATGTATAAAGCCAAATTCTATGACCTTTGTTAGTATCTACAAGTGAATTACATAAAAGGGTTTAAAGGCTAGATCAAGATTTGTGGCTCTCTGAACTAAATTCATCTTGAAATATAAAATTTGATTAAATATCCATTTTCATGTTCACCAATGACCTTTTTTATAGGCTAGGTCAACTTCTGTTGGTATGTGAGTCAAATTGATCCTTTAAAACTTCTTCAAACCTAAGATGAACTATCCTACTCAACATGATCACTATCATCGAGGCTTGGTGAAATCAACCAAATCAAAATTTGCTTCAAAGATCAAAGGTGAGGGGAGAGAGATTTGAGGGACAAAGGGCCACTGGGAGGAAATATATGTTGATGGTCCCTCTAGAAAATAAAACTCTAGGCAGAAGAATGTCCACTGCAATTCTTCCCATAGATTTCTAGGAAGAATTACCTTCAATTAAATTCCTCCAACTAACCCAACTCTAAATGCCCAAAAATAGAATATTTTTCACAAAGGAAGCCCCTTGTGATGTCTACATAAATTGCATATATCATTGTTGCATTTCCATCTACTATGACTAGCGCTTGCACTATGGTAGTGTGCAAATGTATTGCTAATAGATTTGGTGTTTTGGAGAGTAGCTTTAAGATTTGTATTGGATTGCAATAAATATAGAAAAATAATCTCATAACAGTAATCTTAGAGCATGTCTAGGGAAGAGTGGGTATGGAATAAACATGGTACATTATATTCTTGTATTGGTTGGGCATGACTAATAAAGATAAAGTTAAAAATAAATTATTAGTTACTCATTCCAATCTAAGTAGGTATATTTTTAAGCTTGAACTCCAATATCAACCTCTATAGATAAGATTAAAAATTGTTCAACACTTTTAGGACTACAAAATTGTGGTACTCACCTTAAATTAGAGAAACAATTTCTTGTTGATAAAATTATCAATGTCAATGCTACAATCTTCTCCTTTAAACCCTCTTTATGTATCAAAGTCTTTGTGGATTGTGTATAAATAGAAATCAATTTAAGCTACTGATATTGTGGAGTGTATTTTTTATATCTCATTAAGACAATTGATGGATTTACACTACCTATAATGTACATTTTAGTTTTAGTGTTTCAGTGCAAGGACCAATTGATTTATATTATCTATGATGTGGACTGTATACAACATATTGCTTAATGCATAAAACAACAATTTGAACTTCCTCATATAAAGATAACCCTACCAAACACTCAGCTCCTGCTAGTTATTCTTAATGCAATTCTATCTCAATCGATAGTAAACATCATAAATATACACTACTTCTCATTAGAATATTATAGTATATAATGGATGGTGCAGATCACAAATTCTAGACAATGACATCTAATATGTCAATAGGCCTAGTGTATCTAAGTATGGTATGTTTGTTCCTTTGCTAGCCATGCCACTTGACAATAGATGGAAATAAATGAAAACACTACCTCTTTAAGATGCACATACTAACTTATATAATCTATGGAAGGTTAAGAACATAAACAACATAGAAAGATATATCTGCACTAGGAAATGTAATCTAGTATTGGTTACCAACATAATAAATTATTTGTAATATTTTCATGGAACATATGGCCAAGAACTAATCAAAGCTAAGACACAAGAAATGAAATAGAAAATTTGATGAAGATGTAGGAAACCAATGCATCAAGTAAATACATATGCTATGAAACCAATATTCTTCTCAACTAGCATGTAATATTGAGAAGAAAATTTGAAGTTCCACATGGAGATGCCTGTGCTTCAATCTATTCATCTATTATTAGTTGACTTTTGCATTCTATTCTATATTAGACTTTAAATTTATTCCATTCATTTGAAATCTACACTTTTAGGAAATGTTATCCACCCTCATTTGTGTGAAAAAAAAATCACAACTTCATAAAAAATTTCTTGGCAACAACCAATGCCGAGTGGTAGACTTGCTCGACACTAGAGGGTGCTGAGTGATAGGAAGATGGTGCCAAGTAAGATCAACACAAGAAGGAGCCAAGTGACTCAACACCAAGGGCAACTCAATAGAGTGTGTTAAGTGAGCTTGACAGTGAAGATTCCGAGTGAGCTTGGTCTCCATTGAAGGTGATGCTCAACAAAAGAGGATGCCAAGTGAGCTCAATAGTAATGGAAAAGAGAGTACTTGGTCAAAGATTAAATCGAGTGAGCTATAGAGAAATCTTATAACCTGGATATTTCCACCATTAAAATGCAGATAGCCAAAGGATGAAGCTTTCAACAATGAACTTCTTAAATGCAAAATATCATGCAATGATGAATAGAAGAAGGGAACAACAAAGATTTGTATGCCTGTTTGCTTGCTTGCTTTCTATTTAAATAAGATAAAACTATTAGAAAAAATTTGGGAGCATTTGGCTTCAACCATAAAAAAACCCTAAAATCTTCAAACTGATAAAACTTAAAACTTATAGCTCTCATGGCTAAATACAACAATGCTTGGAGCAATCACTACTTTATAGATCAAATCAATAAGAACTTACAAAATGACAAAAAGATCCAACACTTGCAACTACAACCATGAAACTAAAACCCTTTTGTCTTTTGAACTCTGACTTGATCTGCTGATCAACTTCCTTCTCTCTCTCTCTCTCTCTCTCTCTCTATGCTCTACTCTACAACAAATCCTACTCTTTAGCTCTTTTTTCAACTTATCAAATGAATCAAAATACATTCATTTTTGTCTCTTGGCAAAAATGTTTTCCCTCTCATTTCAAATTTGAACTCACCTACCATGCATTCATTGTTTCTGACTATTGTGTAGGCCGTCAGGGTGGTAGGTGGGAATTTGGCTCCAGAGGCAATTGACCTACTGTATTAAGGTATGTAAAAATCTATCTTTACACTTGGATAATACAATCTACTAAAATTTATTTGTCTACCATTTTAAGCACTTCATTTCCTACCACGGTAAGGATATAATGCATACTGAGGATGCAAAGAAAATAAATATGTGGTTTATGCATATTGAGGATACTTTTATTTATGTCTTTCCTTCTATTGCATTTCAATTATAGTTGTGAGGGATGCATCAATGCATGAACCAAGATCTAGATGCATGAAATCCATTTTAAAAGGGGCATAGCTATCTACCATGCTTCCATGCATTCATAAAATATGCTGCAAGTGTTCCGACAAGGTGCTTAATTTTTGCATCACCTTTTTTCCAGTACACAAAACTACAAATTAAGGAACAGTCTAGGGATCAAAAGTGCATGGGGAATGATTGAAAATACATATTTGTTTATGTAAAGAACTTTGCTACATATTCTTTAAAATGATATATTTAATTTTGAATGACTCCAATGATTTAGCTTTTGAAGCATCTTATCTTGCAAATAGTCTTTTTGTTCTTATTGTTTTGAGTGAATCTACAATTGGATCTATGTTTTCTAGGTCTATTCTAGCTATACTAAAACCATGGATGCGAAATCTTCTTATTGTTGTATCTACTAAAAACACTCTTTACGGTGATGGGAATTTGGAGAGTGAAAGGTCAAAATAAGGATTTGATGAGTTGGTAGAACGTGGCAAACAATTATGTTATACTCAGACTATAAAACTTGCAAATTTTAGACTTTTTTCTACCACTAACAAAAAATGTCAAGATTGTGTTGTTCTTGATGTCATAAGAAAACTGATTGATTTATTGCAAAAAGGAGATGTTAGAGTTTTGCATTCAATTATGAAAACTTTCTTGTCACAGGCAACATTTTCTTTGAAAAGTAATGTTAATCGAAGGGTTCTGAGTTTAAATAACTAGATTGATGTTTTTCTCATAAAGCTTAAAGGTGTTCTTTTGGAAATATTATTTCATCTACAGATCTCAAAATTAATAAATATGCAAATAAGAGAGGGTTTTCTTTTTGCTGCAATAGGTACATTATCCAAAAGAATGAACATTCTTATGATTCCCTTAGAACTTTTATGCAATATTTTAGTCGCTAAGTTTTTAGATAGAATATTTTATCTACAATGGAGAAAGCGATAGGTATACACTTCTAGTAGTAAATTTGAGTGGTTTCACCAAAAATACTCAGCTACAAAAGTATTTTTTTTGGTTTATTTTTTGGTCTAGCTAAAAATTATAGAAGAAGGGATCATTAATCATCCCACATTCAGGTTCAAGGTAATCAAGTCAATGGTAGCTAAATTCATATCTCACTTTTTAAAGATTGAAGAAGTTGAGGTACATGATTATAAGAGGTAACTCTTCTTGAAGTATTTTAGAGGAGTATATTTTTTATAATCAAAAGAGAATGGGGATTAAAAATCTATTTTATATGTTTCACAGTTTAAAATATCACAATACTTGGTGCATGTTTCCAAGATTTTAACATTTAAAACATTTATTAAAGTCATAAATTCCTTGTTTTTATACATTATTGTCTATGGTCTTCCTTCTTCAGTAGGCTTAGCTTAGAGTGCAAAAGCTCTAGGAGTGTTGTGAAGAACCACTCTTTATGTTTATGGAATACTGACTAAAGTTCATATCTCTGGGGATGTCTTTCATGGGATAGATGACTATCACCTAAATATTCATCTCTATGAGAAATTATTGTGTATTTTTTTTGACACCCTAGAAGAGGATAGACTGCTCAAGGTACTATTGTTTTTATTCTATGCTAAATTGAAAATTTACTTTCTCATTGTTTATTAAATTTCTTCATACATTGGTATAAGCATATATTTTCATCTCATCGTTGGATCAATTTGCAGCTTATTGAGTCATATAATGTTGTTTTTGTACTAGTTACATGATGTTGAAGATGCAAGATTGCTTCGTTCTCTACAACACAACACATTCTCTACAACACAAAAATAAAGTAAATTGCCTTTCCCCATTTGTGGCACGTTCATCTTTTCTAAGTTTGTCTTGTTCATTTATTTGAAATTGAAATTGAATATAATAAAATATTTGTACACAATGCTTTCTCCTATATGCCTCATCAATTAGATATTTAAATTTATGTGGCTATATATTTAAGTAATGAATATAAGTTTTGAAGGTATATTTTACTTGATATTTGACTATGATACTTATGCAAAAAATATGTTTTGATTATACACCAATGCTCAAATTTAGGAATCATATTGGATTTCTATGGTAGACCATTTTGCCATTTTAAAATTCTATTGACAAGGATGTCTTTAGCTTAATTTAAAGGATTTTTTTCAATAATTTATTAATATTATCTGTAGAAACATACAAACATTGGAATATTTTGTATGTGAGAATAATGAGTCAAATGAACATAAAGTATTTCTCTATTAAGTATTCATAGTCCATACATAAAATATATATGAATATGATCCCCTTGGACTCTTATAGATACTAAACTCAAATCCTAGCCTAGGTTTGATAGTAGATCTTTAGGAGTAATTGTGAGGTCTCTACTTGAGTGAAACCATAAATACTTTTTAGTCTAACCAAATTTGATAGAACATGTAAAAATACATGGTTAGGATGATTTGAAGGTGGAGACAAAATAATAGTTCTCAAACAATGATCCTGACTATCAACGGAAAAGTTATTTTCTAGGTGTGTCATTCCAGTGATGTATCCAAAATCCATTGCCATGTTTGGAATGTAATGGAAGTTGAAAGCCTATCAATTTGATTCTAGTCCAAACTATTTTTCAAGGAATGTGTTTAGAAACATTGCAAAATTTCAACTATAGTGACATGATTAAAAATCTTACTACTAACTAGGAATCTCACTAATCACCACTTCTACTTTTAACTACCATTGTTTATGACTAAATGATTAACATGTATGATAAATTAGAAGAAAATATATTTTCTACTTTTTTCATTCATAGCCCCTTCAACTTCAATTCCCCACTACATTGAAAATGCAAAATAGAATTTTTTTACTACTTGTTTGATCTATCAGTAGGCTCATCAATGTCTTACTAAGGAGAAGGCATGGGAAGATTTGAGGGCGTAACATTTTTACCTCAATCATATTTAAGAAAATGCAGTAGAAATAATAATCATTGACAAGAATATACCATGTTACTGAATGCAAGTATGAAGTGCATGGAAAAGAGGGAAAGCTTTAAATGACAATATGCTAATTTATTTATAAGTTTATCATGCTTTCATTGTTTACAAACAAGTCTGGTTCCTATGGTAGATTTGTGAATTAAGACTTGGAACAATTATTAGTATTTATTGTGAGTTTCATTATGGACTCATCTAAATATTTTTCATGTATTTTGGTGATTGATTTTCTTAGAATTATAGCTTTTAATACTAACAAATTTTTAATGCATGGTGCCAAAACTATTGGAAATTCTTTTTTTAATCAAGCTAATGCCAAAAAATGCATCACATGATAGTTGTTTAATACAATTTGTCATCATCTTTGAGTATCAATTTGACCTGGATAGAATTGTAACATGATGTCATTTCCTAGTAGGAAGCAATAGTTACCATTTAGTACTGTTCTTATCTATTGCTTACTAGAGAGACATTCACTATCGATTCAATCTCTTCTATAGCATTAGTGCCTATTGATTTCAATTTTCTTAAGTTTCATCATAGTGAGAAGAATGAAGAACTTTTGATGCAATTATTGACGCATACAAATATAATAGAGGTTACTTATCAATTATTGTGAAAAATAGAATATGTTGTAATTCATTAAATAATGATGCTCACACAAATATGTTCAACATGCTATTGCTCTATGTTGAAGATTTTAGGAGATAAATAATGTTTTAGCTACTGCTCCATGACTCACAACCTTTATTGCATCAATTTATTCAAGATAGTTACCAAGTTCCATGAATTTCTCCTTTTAAACTATTTTTCATATTAAGTTTGAGTAGTAAAGAACACAACCAAGCTTTGGGTTTTGCCTAAAGAGTTATCAGAGGTAGGATTTTATTGTAAAATTTTCTTGATTTTTCCAACCACAAAGGACATATTTGAAAAGGAGATACCTCAATGTGACTTGAACCTTTATGAGCTTCTTCCATAATTTTTTACAAAGAACCTCTCTTAATTGTATAAATTTATATATTATTTTCCTTCTTAGTAGACCTTCCCCCTGATGTTGTTGATCCCCGACCTCTATGATGGCTCTTTCCCAATTCTTATCTCAATTCAAATATCACACCACACCACCATAAAAAAATGATTGAAAAATACATTCTACCCATCACAAAATAATTTTAGATATTGACCATGCATATCATATTGCATTACAAAGAACAAAAGAATTACACAAGTTTATTAAATCTAGAAGTCCATTTCACAACGCAAGGAAAATAATAATTGTAATGCCTCGCTAGGGAACCCAAAAGAAATTAACCTAAAGTTTCACTAAGTTTGCAAAACATTTTTTTAAAGATAATAACATAAATACAATAGATATAATATAGTGGAAACAATAACATACACATAAAACATATACCATAAAACAAATTAAATTCTTAAGGGTCCCATGACATTGAATCACATTTAATTTTTACTAATACTAAAACCAATATATAACACATCCACATTAAAGAATAATTATAATTACGAATCCATTTAAATAATATACAATTATCCTGAATGCCACTTGGCAATAATCAAAATGCACAATCATCCTCTGTATAGGTCACGGGGTATGAAATGCTGAAAGAATATATATCATAAAATAGATTACATCATCTCTTAAGTTCCATGAAATAAAGTACAATAAAATAGGTGTAACCATCCAACATAGTACACAAGAAAAGAATAAAAGGAAATGCAAAATAAGAAACTCTAGCCATGGCATCGAATTGACCAATCTCAATGGTAAAAGTAAAAAGTACTTCTTTATTGAGAGGAGAACATAAGACCTGATCTCACTTACCCTAGTATGCTCTTTGTCTTCACACTTGTGTACATTAGTAACGACACCAAATTGTGATTAGAATTACACATCAACCTCTCAATAAAGAAGTCAAATTTCAATGTGTCGATCCTAACTTACTTCCCAATGCATTCTAATGATAATAGTAATGAGAGTGTTGAAAGAATTCATATATTGCTACGGTGATTATAAATTTGCATATGTGCTCAGCCCTTACACTTTGTTGGCCACTGCATCCCAACAAAACTGCCCTTTAGTAGGAGGAGAAGAAAAACAACACAAATAAGATACAGACTCAATGAATTAGAAATTTAGAAAATAAACCTATTTATTTTTATTAATTAATTAGTAATGAGACCTTACTTATACTTGTCTATCTATTAGAAATGACCCTTGCATTCTTTTTTGATTTCCTTGACCTTACTTTCTCCATTCTTCTTCTCATAACATTTTGGAGACAAGACAATTTTTCAAATAGTTTCACAGTTACTAGATAACAAGATGATTCTTGAGAACATAAGGAAAATGATTACTGAGGATCAACCATTGCCTGATTCTTAGAGTGAGAGCATTCATTAGGTTCTTTAGGAAATGCTCAAGGTTAAGCAAGAAAATATTCTAGTCATATTAGATGATGTGGGGCCAAATGTTAATATTGAAGAATTGTTGTTTCAAGCAGAGGGATACAAGATTGTTGTTACACTCAGGGACAATGTCAATTCCATACACCTTGATAACACTCATTGTATGTCTTCGCTTCAAGAGGAACATGCTCTATCCCTCTTTTGTTATTGAAACTCTTTTAGGCCAACTTTATGATTATGTTTGATGTTTAGTGGTATTTGATTTTCAGATTGTTGGATACTATTTCATACTCAATTGATTATATAATGAGATTACTTTGGTACTAGTTATTTCATGTATGCATGATTATGCTTTGATGATGATTGTATATAGTGATTCCAGTTATTTTCATGATGATAGTTAGATGGATTATTGATATGCATTTTCTATGGATACTTACCCCATACTTGCATGTGTATGGTGTACCTGCATGTTTTATTTTATGTATGATGTTTCTGATATGGTTAAGGGAGGGAGTTATAGTCACCTGCTAGTCAAGATCTACATGATGCACCACTTCCCACCATTGCTTATTTAGCTTAAAATATATGTGTATGCACATGCATAGATTTTATGCAAACTGCAAGTATTGGGTATCGACTTTCTTGAATTGCCAGGATGAGTGTACCCTATCACAATATCTCAATGGTAAGAGAGGGGAGATAACTCTTGAGTTTGAATACTATCCTTAAACCATTTGTTCTAAAAAGTAGGGCAAGAATATGAGTTGTTTACCTTCTGAATTCATCAAGTGATGTAAATTTGTGATTATAATCCTTGAGTTTGATCTAGTTTTATGTACTTTATTATGGGTTCTCATTTTAGTCTTGTGGGTCTGTGATTATTTTCTGTTATAATTAAGTCAAATTAAAAGAATAATTAATGATTTAATTTAATGGAAATTTTATAAGGAAAGTTCAATATTTATTTATATTTAGTTAATTGAGAAATTAATTAAATAAAAGAATTAAATTTAAAGATTTAGTTAAAGTCTAATTTTGGACATAATAATATTTATTTAATTTAATAATAATATATTTAGGAGTTCATTTTTAAATAAATGCAAAATATTATTATTACTTAAGTTAATAATTTTTTTTTTACCAAAAACATCTCAAGAATTAATTAAAGAGAGAAATAAAATTATTTAATAAAGATATTTTAATTAAATGGAAAAAAGGTTGTGCATGCATATTTAAATATAATAAAATAATAAAAGATAAAGATTAACAAGTCTTCTAATGTAATTGCACAATCGAAGCCCTAAATTTAGGGGAGAGCTCTTTATCAGAGATCTAGTGCTCATTTTTGCAAGAACCAGGTTTTGGAGGAGCAATTTTGGAGAAGGAAGTTTTTAGAAAGAAAAGGGAATATTTGCGTGCTTTGTGTGTTGTCAAATTAGCATCAGATTTAGGTAGAATCTCATGGTTAATTTCCACAGTAGATTTCCATTCTTCAATTTCCTGTCTTCTTCATGCCTAGATAAATCTGTTCTCAAAATTATATATATATTTGATTGATATCATTGTGTTGTAATTTACTAGGTTCTATTCTTGATTTCATCTGTGAACAAATTAATTTATTGAAACCTTTATCGTAGTTTATCACTATTCTTCATTTTTAAAAATGTATGTATTTGAAAAATTGTGAATTGGAACCCTCATTCTATTAATTTAATGGATGGGAATTTTTATCGGGTAGGGTTTTGGGATAAAATCAATTTATAAAATGTAAAATTTGATTAATTATTCAGGTTTTCCCTATTAGATCTAATTCGTAGTTTTATAGAAAAAAAATAAAATAAAAATAAAATATGGTAATAAAAATTAGCACAGTAAATATTACTGTGATAATTTTTATCACATATAATTTTTCTTAAAAATTGTGAGATTGGAATTTAACGGAGGCATATTTGTTTTTTTTATTTAAAAAAAAAATGAAGTGGTGGGTGGGGTCACCAACCCTCCACCCACCTCTTTGTATATGTAGAATGTGGCCTTACACTTCACACACACACTTCAACATAGTCTTTATATGAGGATTCATCCCGGAATGAACATTGGATTTTCCATCGAAAAATCATCCAACAAGCTGACCTGTTACCTTCTATCTAAAGGGATTTTGCACGTTAATATCCTCAGAATTGAGGTGCGAGCAACCAAACCCTCTAAGAATGAAGGATTTGAAAATAAGATGCAACTAATCTATGTGAATATGCAAATTAATCTAAAATGAGATATGCAAACTAGTCTAAGAACATATAAAAGAAACCATGCCAAAGATGTATGCATATTAGATCTAGATGAGAATTAAGCTAATAATGAAAAACTATGGGAATGTAATAAGCTTAAATGAGTATGCAATTTGGCAGCAATTTGATGCAAATTCTAATTCATCCTCAAAATGAAGAAATGAGGGTCTTAAATAGACTTTCCTGGAAACCTCCGACGGTTGAGATCGATTTCAATCAACGGTCAAGATTAAAGATGAATTTCAGTCATAAAGGAGGATTCCCAAATCAAAGGGAGTTAACTGACTCAGATCTGAGTGTAAGAGTCAATCAACTCAAATAGACTTTAGTGTTAGAGTAAGTGATCTGAGTCATTTCCAATTTGATCAGTAGTGAACTAGGAATTTTCCTTTTTTGAACTAAAGAGAGATTTTGGAGAGATATTTAATTTAATAAAATGAGACATGCTCTCATAAATACCTTTTCTATTTAATTAAATAATTCCATTTAATTAATTAGAGATACTTTTCTATTTAATTAAATAACTTCATTTAATTAATTAGGAATGACTTCCTATTTAATTAAATAACTTTGCTTAATTAATTAGAAATAGCTTTCTATTTAATTAAATAATTTTGTTTAATTAATTAAAAATAGGCATATTTATTAAATTAAATTAATTTAATTCCTTAGTACATTAGCCTTAGGACATAATTTAATTTAATTAAAGTGTAAATACTTTAAATTGAATTAAATTGTAATCAGTAGGTTTAATGCGACTAATATGAATCAATACTTTAGGAATTAAATAAAGAGTATGATGAATGCAGATTTAGGTTTTCTGCATTTGACAATTAAGTCAAGTAGCGAGTAGCAGAATAAGAATTGCCTATTAGAATAGGTCTTAGGATTGATCAAAAATAGACCAGAATTGGTTATCATGGCAATGAGCCAATTTTGGGGTATTACACTCTCTATTCTTCCCTTTCGTTGGTGGCTCCTATCGTGCACACAGTACGCCTATTGTGACAGCAACAAGTATGACTACTGATGTAGTAGTATCCGGCTATGACTGCAGCAGACTGCTGTGGCAGTCTTTGCAAGGCTAGTGGGCCTTTAAAAAATACCATTTTTATTTGTTTTTAAATTTAATTTAATTTTTTATTAATTAAATTTTATTAATAATAAATTTTTAATAATTTATTAAATATTTTAATTAAATTTTTAGTTGGGTTGTAATTAATTTAATTAATAATAATATTAATTAATTAATTAATATTAAATGCTATTTAATGAATTAAAATTAAAATTTTATTATGTTATTATTTAATGATTATGATTATTAATGATTTTGTATTTTTTTTGGCAAAAGTGGACAAGCCACAAGATATATATATATATATATATATAATAATAATAATAATAAAAACTAGTTCAAGAGCTCAACTAGGAAATAACCAGAAAGAAAACCCAACATTGTCGCAATATTTACAATTGACTAAAAACAATATTTACAATCTTGCTATATCAGTGAACAATACTAACACCATCAAAAATTGAAGCTTGTCGAATTTTACAATGTCATCACAGATCAGGCATGGAGGACAAGACTTGGACTCAGTCAAAACAAGATTTTCAACAATTTTAAAAGCATGCCTGAAATGTGGAAAATAATCCAAGAAGGTAGGGAGAAACCTCTAAGATATCTTTCTTCCATATCCTCACTTGAAGCATCGAAGGTAGGGGTGGGTGTCATGCTAGGATTTACAAAGAATCCCCATCCAAAGTTTAGACATGATAGGGGAGCAATGTCCCAACCCAAGCTTGGACCCTCAACAACAACATCTAGAGTACTGATAGAAAAGCCAATAGAAGATGGTACACCCCAAACACTTGGTATGGTAACATCTGAGTGGGGAAGCCAAGTAGACTCATCTGAGACATGATGGACAGATTCAAGAACATTAAAAGCTGAGAACGACCAAGCACCTGGTTTACGAACCGAATGTGTTGGAGTAGCCAAAGGTGTTTTCACCTAGGAAACTTTTGTTCGTGCATCAGAGATTGGCATACCCAAAATGTCAATCACAACAAATGCAACTTTCTTTACTTCCTCTGTCAGCTAATAACCTAGAGCATGTGCCGTGAATTGTAGGGACTTGGTTAGAAGCTAAGGATTATGCTTTTCAAATGTCTTCTACATCACTTCAAAGGTCATCATAACCTTGTGGTTCTTCATTAGCATGGTTCTGGAAAATATTCCCCCAACCAGGGAATTGCTGGACCACAGGTCATAACTTTGCATGGTGCCTTTCAACTTATTTTTGGCCCAGAATGCCAGCCAAACCACCTTGAGAGCGATAATTTCCAACCTTGACGTAGATTGGAGGAGATCCATGGTGTTAGAAAGGAAAATAGAAACTGCATTTGAAGTATATAGTACATTTCTTGCAGATGCCAAAAAAAGATCCTCCCCAATTATGGTTTGGATCGCCCAATGAATGCTGTGAGAATGCACAATGAACATGATGTTTAGAGCTACATCGTCAAGAGGATGAGACAAGGCATCTTCATCCAATGTTAGATTAAGCTTAATTCTAATTTTTTTTGGAAGAATGTTACGATGGAATTGATGATAGGAGTCACATTTTATGCATGAATCTTGAGAAAATGACATTGTGGAAGAAAGTTAAATGGCAAGCACAACAAGCTAGAAAGATGAAGACTTAAGTAGAGATCTATTCTGCACATTTAAATAAAACCCTTAGCTTATGCACAAAGGAAGTGGAGTACCTGCACTCATGTGTGTAATAAAGAGGATGCCATTAAATCAGAGCCCATTTGCAATTTGAGAAGGGCAAAGTACAAAACTACCACCCCCAAAATTGAACGATGAACAAATTATTTCGCAGCCGTATGTGTTGAATTTAATCTTGCTATATGCAAAGTACCACATGGCCAAATCGAGATGAGTTCATACTCCAGTGACATTAGCCAACAAAATTCTACTCAGTTAAGAAGATTTAACACATGGGAGCTTGATTAATAAAGGCATCAATAAATGTTCAATACCCAATTTGGATAGTACTCGACGACCATCGAGTGATGTCAGAGTGTTCACAATGACTTGTTCAACACATATGACATTTTGGCTTACTCAACATCAACTATGACTTGACACATATTGATCACACAACACAAGGGGCATGCTCAGCACTTGAAGTAACTTAGTACCAATAAGGGTTCTGGCTCAGCACCAGAAGTAACTCGGCACCTATAGGGATTCTGGCTTAGCACAGACACTGAACTCAACATCTATAGGTTAGCCTATGAAGTATTCTAGTTTTATCATCACATATGAAATAATACATAAAGCTATCTGGCATACTCAACACATATGGCATACTGGCTAGCTCGACATTAGCTCCATACTAATCACTTGGCAAGTGAAGCACACTCGACACCTGAAGTAACTCGGCATGACACATGAAGATCGCTCAGAGAACTCACTGACTTTCTTGACATCGACTATGGCTCATCACATATTTATCACTCGACACAAGAGGCACGCTCGACACCTAAAGTGGCTCAGTACCAATAAGGATTCTAGCTTGGCACCAAAGGTAGCTCGACACCAATAACTATTTTGGCTTGGCACATACATTGTACTTGACATCTATCAGTTAGCATGTAACATAGCACATGAAGCTATTTGGCATACTAAGCACATATGGCATACTGGCTAGCTCAACATCAACTCCATATTAATCACTTAGCATGTGAAGTCGACACATAAAGTAACTCGACACCTATAAGAGTTTTAGCTTGACACCTGAGATAAATCAACACCTATAAGAATTTTGACTCGACACATACATTGTACATGACATCTATAGGTTAATTCATGTAATATTCTAGCTAGCTCGACACATGTCACAATTGTCATCCTAGATTTCTAGGTTAATTCATGTAGTATTCTAGTTTTCTCAGCACATGTCACAATTGTCATCCTGGATTGCTCAACATCAACTATGACTTGACACATATATAAATTACTCAACACATGTAATCCGCTTAGCCCCTGAGCATGCTTGGCACCTAAAGTCACTTGGCACCAATAGGAAAAATAGCTTAGCACAAACAATAAACTCTTCTTCTAAAGTTCAACGACCATTAGTTTTTGCAAATCTTTATAATGATCCATGAGTGTAGAGGGGTTTAGTGTAAAATTTGTAACCCCATTGCACCCTATGTTGGAAAGATAATTCGCCATTCTATTGCCCTCTCTATATGTGTGTGAAACTCTAATCTCCTGAATTGATCAATAATATTCCAAATTTTTTGGAGCACATATTTGAGTTTCTAGGAAGATTATTGTCACTTAATACAAGCTCAGATTATAACTTGAGAATCACCTTCAATCTGCACTTGTTGGAAGTTCCCTTTCCTAGCAAGAACTAGCCCTAACAACAATGACTGAGCCTCGGCCATATTGTTAGTTCCTATAGGAAGGGGAGCCATTGTGATTGCCAGGACTTTACTAGTACAATCTCTAATGCATGCTCCCAATCCTGATTGTCTTGGATTACCTTTGGATGCTCCATCAAAGTTAAGTTTGACAAAAATAGGTGTAGGGGGTTGCCATTTGATTGTAGATCTATCTGTATGAATTTTTAGATTAGAAGAAGTGCTAGTTCCAAGTGGGATGAAAATTGATTTCCATTCTTGAATGATACTTCCATCTTGAGAAGTGATAATTGGAATAAATCTACATCTATTGACACTTGCATTAGTAACTTCTGAGATCAAATTTTCAACGATTTGGAGCACTTTCTCTAAGGATGATACTTCTTTTCTAAAAATCCTCTTGTTTCTTTCCCACCAGATAGCCCAAATTACTAGAGCAAGTGTACACTTCTAGATTCCTACAAAAAGGGCATTGGGGGTAAAGAATTGGTCAAGCCTGAAAAATGTCCTAGATATTGTTTTGTAGGGGGGTGTAAAAATTTGATTTTTTTAAAACAAACATCCAACATTGGTATGCAAATTGACATCTTGCAAACAAATGGTCAATTGATTCATCTTCGTCAACACATAAAACACACTTGAAAGGAGAGGCAATAATCATCCTAGCCAATCTATCACTTGTAAGAATTCTATGCTTGATTGCTAGCCACGCAAAGCACCCAGCCTTGGGTAGTACTACTTTATTCAAGTAGAACATGAATGCTTGAGAAGGTGGTTTTGTCGACTCAAGTTGCTTAAGAAGTTTGTGTCCTTCCTTGATAGAGTAGTTACCATTTTTGGCCAAAATCCACATTAATCGATCCTTAGATTTTGATACAAAAGCTTGTCTATCTGATAAGATAGATTGAAGTTTCTATTTGTGTTGAGGATCTAAAGGAAGTTGATTTGGATCTTTCCATATTAATTTCCTTAAGAAAATGCAAATTGCATCCATATAGTGAACAACAAGGCTGCCCCATTTTGCTTCTATAACTGAGACGATATTTTGTATGTTTGGCATTGTCTTTAATGGAGGGTGGCCATTCCACGAGTCACCCCATAAGTTAATCTTATCCCCACAGTTTAATTCCCATGAGATGTAGTTAAGCACAATATCTTTGGATGTAATCATGAAGTCCCAAATGATTGATCCCTTAGTAGGATCCAACATAGAAAATATTCTACGTGGTTCATTGTTATCTAGATATTTCTATTGCATAATTTGACACCAAATTGATTGTGATTTACTATACATCTGCCAAACCAACTTAACACCAAACGCTTTGTTCCTTGTTATCAAATCATGGATTCCTACTCCACCTAGAGTGGGATGAAATACCATATTTTGGAGAGAGATAAGTGGAAGTCTCTTTTCATTAGTCAAATTTACCGACCATAGAAAGCCCTTAATAAGTTTTTGAATTTTTGAAACAATAAAAGACGGTGTTTGCATGATAGCCATGTAATAATTAGGTATTGCAAAAAGGACTGACTTAATAAGTAATATTCTACCAGATAATGACATCCATCTAACTTTCCAAGAAGCAATTTTGCTCTTAATTCTTTGATATACACCCTTCCAAAAAAATTTCTTGTTTGAACCCATAAAGAAAGGAATCCCAAGATAAGTGGAAGGTAGAAAATCCTTAGTAAACCCCAGAATATGCACAACTTTGTCCAAGACAATTCTGTTTGTATAAAATAAGAAGATTTTTGACTTTTGAGGATTAATTTTCTACCCTGAAACTTCTGAATATAGAATTTTTTTTTTCTTAATCTATTTAGCCTTAGAGACTGATGAGGCACCAAACAATAACATGTCATCAGCAAATAAAAAATGTGTGATTGAGATTGTTGTACCTTCAATGTTTTCTCCTTTCCACTTATCAGATAGATGATGGTGCTTGATATTCCTACTAAGGGCTTCAACCATGATGATGAATAAAGCTGGTGAATGAGGGTCACCCTGTCGGAGGCCTTGCATGGAGGGAAAAAAACTAGACACTGACCCATTGATAATAACTGAGAACCAAGCCCCCGAAATGAAAGCTTTAATCCACTTACACCATTTCTTATCAAAGCCCATTTTTTGAAGGACTTGAAAAAGGAAGTTCTAGCAAACTCTGTCATAAGCCTTTTGCATGTCTAACTTGATAACAAAATTAGAAGATTGATTATTCTTAATGGAGTGGAGAACTTCATGAGCTACCATTACACCCTCCATTATTTCTCTACTAGGAAAAAAGCCACCTTGTTCAGGAGAGATTATGGATGGAAGAAGTTTTTGAAGTTGAAGATAAATGGCTTTAGTAATAATTTTATAAGTCAAGTTGCAGAGTGAAATTGGGCGAAAGTCTGCAAAAGTTTTGGGCTCTATGATTTTTGGAATAATTGCTATATTTGTAGAATAGAAACATTAGATGGATTCCTCCATAGTTGCTAGATGGTCCCACCCAATAAAATCCCAATAGATCTAAAAGAAAAGTGTTGTGAAGCCATCTAGACCTAGGGCTTTGTCTGGAGGGAAGGAGAATACAACCTCTCAAATTTCTTGAATGGTAAAAGGGGCGAAGAGCTTGGAATTATCCATGGGGGAAATCATTGTAGGTATATGCTGGATGAAATCTTCAACTTGTGAAGGCAAAGGTGAAGTATTTTTTTTCGGTGCAAAAATATTCTTAAAGAACTTGACACCTTCATCTCTGATCTGGTGAGGGTTAGTTAGAATATAACCTATTTTGGCATCTGAGATTTGAAAAATTGATTTAGCTACCCTTTTTTTTTGGGTAGAAGCATAATTTTTTTGTGTGTTTCTATCTCCTTGTTGTAGTCAGACTTCCCTAGACTTTTGTCTCTTATAATCTTCCTCCCTATTACACAATTCCTCCCATTCAATCTATAAATCTTTTTGCTTAGCATAAGTGTCACTATCCATCCCAAACTTGATAATGGAGCAATGGATCTTCTCCAATTGTAGCTTGACAATCTCTTTCTATTTGAAGACATTTTTAAAAAATTGTATGTTCTAGATTTTGATCTTCTCCTTGACATGTTTCAATTTACTAGCAAATTGATGAATTCTAGATCCTGGGGCAAAGGGAGCACTGATCCACCATTGTTTTAAAAGTGAGAAAATGTGGGTGATGCAACCACATACTTTCAAGTTTGAATGATGACTTAAGTTGATTTTGGTCAATAGATGCAACTTGATCAATGTCTATGGAGATTGGAAAGTGATCAGAATCTAGTGTAGACAAGATCTCTGATTGGAAGCAAAAATTACCTAATTTCTAGTCATGAGAAAGCAAAAATCTGTCCAATCTAACTATGATTTGAGCAAAGCTAGATCTCTTGTTTGTCCATGTAAACTTGCCATTAGATGGTCGAATATCCATCAAATCATTATTCTCAACAAATTGAGCAAAGTCTTGAATGGTTTTAATGAGTGGGCAAATACCACCAACTTTCTCATTTTGATTCAAGATCACATTAAAATAACTCCCAAGGATGACTTGATGGGAGTTTTGAGATTGAATCAACATTGCTATTTGATCCCATATTTTCAACTTTTTTTGAGTGGAGGTAGGTCCATACACATTGAATAGAGTAAAAGAGATGTCAAAGTCAAGCACCTGCAACATTTGCCAATTAGCTTGTTGTTGAATAAGATGACCCTAAATTGTTAATGGGTTCCAAAGAATAGCAAGGCCCCCATAAGCACCCATGTTGGGAGAAGATACTGAGGACCACCTTGGCCATTTGGCTAGGGACTTCTAAAATGTTTCTTGTGATAATTTTATCTCTTGTAGCAACACAATGTCAGCTTTTGAGGATTCTAAGAACTTATGAACCCTGCCTCTCTTGTCAGAGGCATTTATGCCTCTGACATTCCATGATACAATTCTCATTGCTAACAAGGAGAATAGGTTGTTCTCCTTGTCATTCTCTTGTTGACAACAAAGTTGTCATCTAGTGTGGTCTGGATACCTGAAGCAAACTCATTCCTGGTCTTAGAACCCTTTGGGCATCCTCTAATTTTGGGTGTCTTAGAGGTCTGAGGGAAAAGAGAGGGAGACTGAACAATAGAGAAAGTATGTTGAATATCAAAATCTAAAAAGTTGGCTTGGAGCCTAGATTCAGGTTGAACTTTAGAGATCTCAGACTCTTTCGAATTGTCCTCTTGAGATTGGAACTCCAGTTGATCAGCCACCTGTGGAAAGTTAGAGTCCTCCATATTGCTTGGGATATTTTGAGAGTTAGGCTTGATTTGGTCCTTGTCAATCTCATGTTCCTTCAAATTTATCTCTTCAAGATGAATATTTGAGTTATTTGCCACATGTTGAAAAATACTCTTCTCAAGATCTAGTGGGTCCAGGTCAAAGCATGCCTCCAACATCAAATCCAATTTATCCCCTTGTTTTGGAGTTTCAAAGTCATTAATGTTCATGCAACAGGATACTTTCTTCTAATTGATCTGACTATTCCAATATTGAAATTCTCTAAGTAATACATCAAGGTCACTATTTTTCTAATTAGCAATATTAAATCCTTCTTCTTGTGCAATACCAAATACTATATTATTAGCAATTGTGGAAACAATTTGGTCTCTAATCTAAAGAGATTTCCAATTAGCATAATGATTTTTGATAGGATCCTTAGCTTTGAAGTAGACTAATGGCATATCTGAAGGTGGGTGGCTATCATGGGAATTTTCTTGTTCAGCTAGCAAAGCTTGAATGTAAGGTAAGACCATCTGTAAGATTGAAGATAATTTAGATGCAGCAGAAAGATCCAAGTTGTGATTACTTGCTAAAGTGTATTCACATTGAATAGAGGCCATAGGGACCTTACCATGATTTGGATCTGAATGAGCATTGTGAGCACATAAGTTAGGTTTAGTGCTATAATTTGGACATATGTCCTAAATCTCATTGGGTGAATCTTGACATTGAGTGTTGAAGTGACCCAGTTTATCTTGAAACTTTTGAGCTGTTTGCTCATTTTGAATTATGATTGATTGATCCCATGAACCCCATTGAGAATTGATGACCAATTGAGAAGGAAGAGGTTTCCTCATATCTAGTAGTAGACAAACTCTAGGATCCAAGTGTGGTCGATCATATGGAATTAGATCATGTGATAGAAAAATACCCAATTTCTTTGCAAAAATTTTAATGATTTGAGGATCCTTATACTCCAGAGGTAAAGAGGGAAAGGATATCCAGTGTCACAAGAAAGGAATCTAAAGAGATTATAGTTTGAAATTTGGAATCCAAATCAAAGTATATAAACCATAACCATAGCAAAACTAACCTTTCTATTTATGTACCAAATCTCTAGCAGCTTTTGATTCAAAGATGGCTATGAAACATTTTGATTCAAAATTGATATAGAAGATATCCCTTAATTCTGGCCAAGATGCATGAGCCCAATCTTAAATAGTTAGAAATGATAGAGAATTGGATAAAAATTTACCAATTAAAGCAGTTTGTCAAAGTAGCGTAATGGAGTTTTGTAGCATACTACTAGGAAGTGTGATCATCAACCTAGCACCAACATGTGTCTCTTGAGTTGGATTTTCCACCACTTGCTTCTTTCTCCATATTTGTTGTTTCTTGGCTGGTATAAAGGTGGCCTTGGGGTGATCCTGCATCTCAATATGAGGTAGATCAACATGAGGTTCCTGATCTGAATCCTTATCTTGGACTGAATCAGGCCTTGAGAGAAGAGTTGGTTCTGAAGGAAACCCTTAACAAATATCAAAGACCAGCTATTTGCAATGAGATCAAATCTTTTGGTTTTTCTTTGAATTCTCCTTGGCCATGTTCTCATTTCATGATAGTTGGAACTAAGTTCAATTTTTTACTTGCTTTGAGGGCTTGCTTTTGGACCCATTTGATTTCGGTTGAATTTGGGTTCATTTTGAAGCTTGTTTGTTCTTACCGTCTAGCGCTGATTGTTGCTGTAGCTATTTTGAGGCCTACATTGAAGTTTCTCCATTTTCAAAGCTTGATCCATGGCCAACACATAATTTATCCCCCAAATCCTACTGACATGCATCATGAAATTGAGGGTTCATGAAAAAAGGTTTAGCTAGCTGAACCACCACTTTCCCTTAGAATATTGATTTGTCATCTGAGAATAAATGGGTTTCCCAAAAATGGAAATGCTGGAACTACAAAGAATCATGTTCCTTTGTTGTTGGTTCTACAATAGGGTTCAAAGAAAAAATGCTGGAAAGGGCATCAAGATACAAAACTCTAGGTTGGTTTTGCCCTTTAAAACCTGGTTGAGGACCTAGGCTTGTTTGTATGCCCGAAGCTTTGTCTGTACATGCTCTACCTGGGCCTGATATTTTCTCTCCTATACCTGCACTTGCACCTAACCCTGCAATCGCACGTGCCATTTTAGCCCTTCCTCTATCACTAAGAGACTTGAAATTACTTCCTTTTTGAGTTTTGGCCAAAAAGTCCCAAATAATGAAGAAATAGACTTCATTTATGCTTAGCCATTTTTGATGTAATTATTTTATTATAATGTAATTATAATTTAATTATAATAATGTAATTATTTTATTATAATTGATAACTATTATTTAATAATTTAATAATTATTATTTAAATTATTTTAGGATATTTAATAGAGGTATTTTTATTTTCGGGGGTTAATGGCAATGATGCATTCAAATTTGAAAGTGAAAATGGGCCAAGTTGTAAGGGGAAGTTTATAAACTTTATATTGTTAAATACTTACAATGAAATGAAAACCTGAACCTTGCTATTAACTTAAATTATGTATTTTCAAAACCAAACAGAATTATGAAACTGCACTATCAATTGTATATTTTCTTGCATGTTGGGTTTGGGTTTGACTTAGCTTTGACCAAATCAAGATGTTTACCTAAGGCTTGGGGGTTTGATTTTATGATGTCATGATGATGTTTTGTATATGATATTTTATACCTAACCTTGGTGATGTTTCACGTTTCTTCTTTGATGAGTTTGATCTATTGGTGGTGATTACTTTCCAATATTCTTGTGTGGAACTGAGGTGAATGGTGTGACTTTTTTAATATAACCTTTGAGTCTTTGATCAATTATCTTTGGATTGCTTCCTAGTTGCTTGTATAGGATTGAGGTGATTATGAGTTATGATTTTTAGGTGATGTCATGGTTTTGTATATATGTACTTGATTTTGGATCAGTCCTATTAGGATGATCATATTGGTGAAACCTGTGTTTTTGATTAGTGATATTTTTAGTACTTTCCAATTGCTTATTTAAGAATTGATGTTTGATTTATGGTCATATGAGACCTACTACTTTTACTTAGCTTAGGGTAGGTTATCTGTATGTCATGTTGGGAAGTGGCTTACAATGAAGGTTGCGGCCCTAAAGAGGCTGCTGGGTAACTCATTGCAAGTTGTTTTAATAAGTGATAGTACTACATTTAATGAGAGTAAAATAAATTAATAAGAGTCATTTTTTTTCCTCGCCCGTGCCTTGAGTGCTAGTACAAGCTAGGATGGGAGTAGGGAGGATGCTTTCTTGTGACCTTGCTTTGTTAGTGCCGTATAGAGTCATTAGGGGGCCAAAGTCCAGTCAGGCTTCCAAGAAAACCTTAGAGTTTGCTCATGTGATGACACTTTCCCATTTACATAGTAGATATCCTAGGTGTCATTATTACCTTTGGGTTTAGATGTAACTTGTGTCTTGGTACCTTGAGTTAGATTACTTTCATGTTTTCCTTGACCTAGATGTTGATTTTGACTTTTGGGATTGTTATCCTATTTGGGACTTGAGACTATCTCCTTAGCGTAGTGGGAGTGGACCCTTTTTGGGCTACCATGAGGTCAAGTGGTAGTGCTTTTTACTTTTACCATTGAGATCTGATAGTTTGATGCTGTGGCTGTAGTTCCTTGTTTTGTATTTCCTTTCATTATGTTTCTTGTGTACTATGATGGATGGTTATACCTATTGTATTGTATTTTGTTTCATGGATCTTAAGAGATGATGCAATCTATTTTATAATGTATATTCTTTCAACCTTTTATACCCTGTGACTTGTACAATGGATGATTGTGCATTCTGATTATTGCCAAATGGCATTCAAGATAATTATATATTATTTAAATGGATTCATACTTGTAGTTATTCTTTAATATGGATGTGTTATATATTGGTTTTGGTATTAACTAAACTTAAATGTGATTCAACATCATGGAACCCTTAAGAATTGTAATCTATTTAATGGTATGTGTTTATGCATATGTTATTTCTTCTACTATATTATATTTTTTTTTGTTAAATTATTATCTTTCAAAAAAAATGTTTGGCAAACGTAGTGAAACTTTAGGTTAATTTCTTTTGGGTTTCCTAGCAGGGCATTACAATAACAATTTGTGCCAACACATCAAACTTTGACTCGTCTTGCACAAACTTAACATCTTCCGTTGTAGCCTCAAATCTAGAATATTTAGCTAAGGATGGAACATTATCCCTAGAATATTACTCCAATTTTATACATTAGGTAAATCCATGAAACATGTATATCTCACAAAATTTTCTTATCTTTTCCATAGAATTTGAAGCCGTCATTATTTATAAAAGATATTTTTTGTAGCCTCTAGAGAGGAGAGACAAACATCTCAAAAGGGAATGGCTAGGGAGGAGGAGAGAAGAGGTAGAGAGCCTAGAGTGAAAGGGTTGTGTTGGGTGGGGGGCTCAATAGGCAGAAGGCTTTTCTATGATCTATGCACTTTTTAAAAAATTCCCAAAGGTAAATTATATAGATAGAATTGCAAAGAGTATGTTTCTCAAACAATTACAATATTTCAAATCCTATTAAGTTCATAATATAATCATACTCTTGAACTACACCATTTCTTTAAATTATTCTCAATCTATGCTTGAGGGATGTTGGTAAGTTACATTTTCTATGATATTTTCTATCTTTTTGTATGTAAAAGACATGTATAAATTTTTTCCCTCTTCTATATGAGCTATTAATGTTTATCTATTAGTTCTCTATTATAGGTTGGTGCATTATAACTTTTCTTTCATTAACCATGTAATTTACCTTGTGCCAACCATTTTAAGGAATAGTTTTTAGCATTCATTTTTTTCCCCTAAGCTGATCATTTTCTAGTTTGTTTGTGTAGGTTTCCATAAAATAGTCATATTATTATACTTGTTAATCAGTAGAAATTTTTCTTCTCAATAATGTGTTTACTATATCGATGTAAGCTACACTTTACTATAATGACAAGTGTCTTACTTTCATGTGTTGTTCCAGCTTATCTTTATTTTATTTGAGTGTTCTTTTATGTTAAAAGAATGTGTTGTCTTAATTGCTTTTTAAGCCTCTTCTTGAAACATCAAGGAATGAACATATCATGACAACACTATCTACATCAAGTTATTCTTTTGTGTGAGTACTAAAGAATTTTAATCCTCATCATTAATAATTAAGAGATTCAACTCTATAATCTTCTTATTTATGAAATTACTTATATTTTCTATGAATAGTTTTAGTATATCATGTTGTGTCATATTTTATTAGTGGTTTCTTGAAAGATTAATAACATCTCCCAATAGTGAGCTAATACCCATAAATATTCTCTCTAACTCCTCTATAAAGAATGCAAGAAGATTTCATTTCATACCAAGGTGAATTGCTAACTGTCTAATTGGTTTGTTGGTTGATCATGTTTCTTCTCTTTTTTTGTTTGGAAAATATTGAGTGTGATCTAAGTCTCAAATTTGATGCCTCATGACTACGAGTTTATGAGATATGTTGATGGGGTCAATTTTTTGATTGGATCTTACAAAGCATCTCCCTTGTGTTTATCTTCACCAGAAATGTATGATAGATTTTTCTCTCCTACGTTGTTTCTTCCTCCCTTGTCACTTTTTGTTCCTATGTCCATTTTCATCACTGGGTTATCATCTTGTTTGGTTTATCAACCAAGTTTACTTTCCCCTACTTTATTATTACCAAATGAATGTGCTTAATCATTATTAATGTGTTTCTTATTCATGTTGTTGCATGTTATATTTATAATATCTTATGCTACCCATAATTCCTTATCCTTCTATTTTTTTTTTCTATTTTATTTTTTAATTACCATTATATCTTTTGTGTTTTCTACCCCTTTTATTCATTGCAACTATTGGAACAAAAAGGGAGGTAGAAAATATGAATGATTGGTCTATTGATTGAATCAATTATTTCCATTTTTGGCTCAGAGCCATAAATCCACCTTGGCACGCAACAACCTTGCTCAAAGTGCCAATGCAAATATCAATGTCTCTTTCCATATTGAATTTCTCTACAACTCCCAATGACTAATTCTTGTATGGAAGACTGAAGAAGCACAAATATTTTCTATTGCTACACCTTTTTTTGGTTCAAATTGAGGACATATTAATGATTATTTACTTTGGCTCAATATTTTATAAATTTTGTGGAGAAAAATTATCATTGGAAGGCCAAGTAATATTTTATTACCACAATACATCATCGATACAATCTAAACACAAATTTATGGCAATAATCTATTTATCATCACAAATTTTCTCTATAAACTAGATAATCTACCTAAGTGCTGCATTCCTTTTTGATAAATGAGAAATAAAAGAAGAGATCCATCCCTATGAGGATATATTATTACTTACATAACATCAAGATAATTTTTTATTTCCTTGAACATGGACTGATTTATTAGCTATTCCCTTATCACCTATTTAAATCATCGAGTTTGCATTTTCTATTAGTTGTAGGGGTAATTTTAATGAAGTCATTTGTTTTATGTTCAAAATTGTAGAAGATGTTATTTAGAATTCTTAAATTAACTTCTATTCAACCCCATCTCATCCTGTAGTTTCTATTGCAAATAATTATAGGACATTTTTTCTTTTGATATAAAGATAAGTGCATAGCTATTTGATTTTGATATATAAAGAATAGTGTTGTTTGTGGCAAATAAAGTTTTTGGCCAATATTGGTAGTAGTTGGAAATTTTTTTTTTTGGTGATATTTACTATATTACTGCTTGTTGTAAAGGCAATTTAATAAGAATAGGTGAAAAAAGTAGAAGAATGAATGACCACTTTCAAGCTATGTCTCTATGGAAAAATGTTAGTTCAAAGGAAGTGGCTACCATAGAAATAGTTGCAAATATATCACATAATTCTATAATTTTATTAGACCAGCCATATAATAAATATATTATAGAAGGGGAACAATCCATGTGTTATGAATTTAACAATGAAAACATTCTCTTGATCTTTATATTATGCATTTAATTACATTACTATTATTTGGAGGGTACTAGCTAAATGGAAGAGCCCCTGATTTACAAGTAGGAGGATGGTGGTTCAATTCCATCGTGCCCTAATATTATTAAATAAACTACCAAATCAATTACTAAATAAACTACCAAATATACTACCAAATATACTACCAATTAGCTACCAAATATACTATCAAATTAACTAACAAATCAATTGCCAAATATACTACCAAATATACTACCAAACATAACATCAAATAAATAACCAAATCAACTACCAAATAAACTACTATTTACTAACAATTAACTACCAAATTAACTACTAAATAAACTATCAAATAAACCACCAAATAAACTAGTAATTATTAACAATCAACAACCAAATCAATTATCAAATCAATGACCAAATTAATGATTAAAATAGTTTAGTCATAAATTTGGTTTCTAAATGAATGACCAACAATAAACTACCAATGGTCACGTGATCAAAATTGGAAATATATCTACAATTTTTAGTAGTTTATTTTAGTCATATATTGTTATTTTTGTACAAGTGATGCTTGGTACTGATCTGAGACTTGATGGTTTAGTTGGTCAATTAACTAAATTTGATTTGAGTAATTATGATAATAGTTTGGTTACAATGGTAAATGCCTTTAAGTCTTCACTAACCATTGACAATTCAAAGAAAGAGAAGAAAAGTAAAGAAGAGAGTGAGTCTAAACTTGAAGATGATTTGGATGAACTTGAAGCATTGCTTGCAAGAAGGTTATCAAGAGGTAAAGGTAAATTTCCCTTGATTTGTTTCAAATGTAATGGAGTTGGTCATTTTTTTGCTAAGTGTCTTGATAGAAGAAAGAGTGGTAGAAATAATAAGAAAGATCACAAGTATAGATTGAACAAGGATTAAAAGATAAAGGTAAGAAGCCATGCTACATTTCTGATGAAGAACACACCGAGTCTAGTTTTGATGATGACAAAGAAAAAATTGAGATGGTGTACATTGTAGTAAAGGAAGATCCCAATGAAGAAAGATGCAAAGACATGAAGATGAAAAATCCCTTATCTTGCATGTAAGCAAGAATGATACTTGGATCATAGATAGTGTGTAATGCCCTACTAGGGAACTCGAAAGGATAAGAATAAATGTTACTAAGTTTGGTGAATTTTTTTTTTTGAACATCTTTTACTCACTAAGTTTACTTAATCATAGATGTAAAAGTCCTAATAGGTTCCCTAATTACTTAATTTCAAAATTCAAGAGTTAGATTTTGTTATCCAATCAACTCAACCAACATTCCCTATTCATTTCTTACTTGATTTACTTCCTAACATTTCATCCTTACTATCTAAGTAAATCCATCTATTACTATTACATCTACTTATGATTTGATACATTATCCATCCTAATATTCGTTTCCAAATTAGGAACTAATGTAACAATCCTTTTAATCAAATATATCTACTTAAAGTGCAATCGTCAACCATAAATGTAAACCAAATCCTAGATTATTCATTTGATAATATTATGAAGAGTATATGGTTCTTTTATTCATCATACATTCATCCAGATACAAGAAATATATAATATCATTGAATCATCATAACTTTATTTATCTTTTGAAATAATACAATACCGTCCACACTTCCTTTAATTTCTCATAAAGATAATATTTACCCTTATTACATATCTTTTCATTTGATAATATATATGACATGTTATTTCTTTAATACTTTACGTTACAATATTATATATATTTCTTCTAAGGAAATGCAATAAATAGATTACAAGAATCAATCTTCAATACTTGCTCAACAAGGATCCATAATCAACCATCCATGTAAACTTGAACAATACCTCAAAAATATTTTACCACCCAACCACATGGAGCCATAAATAGTCCACTCTCCTGATCTAAGAGATAAGACCATGATCCACATAGGATCTAAGATAATCTAAGGCTTATACCCCCAAAAAAAGTACAAAGATATCATAAGGCCACAAAAAGAATAATTCCCAAAATAGAATCACAAGGAAAATGGATAGCCAGAGGAAAAAGAAGAGTCAAGGGTTTAACCATATCTAAGTGAGTACCATCATACATTTCTCTTAGTTGGGATCATTTACACGAGCCAAAGATAATTGTGCTGCACAAAACGTCTCCTCCATGAGTACTCCAATAGGATATATATGGACTAGTAGTGTTGGAATCATTCACATGAGTCAAGGATTGATAGTCTACATAGGATTTCCCCTCTCCAAGCACTCTGAAACTAAATTTTCCTTAGTCTTCATTCATTTGAAATACCAAACCCCCATAACCCATTAATTTTATTAATATTTCCACTTGATTACAATAACTCACATGTAGTGCCAGGCTTTATAGGGCCCTGGTATCTAACACATAGGATCCTCTAGAAGCCACTTCTGAGGCTCAACACCCATGGCAAGCCACTAACCTATGAAATACCCTACTCAAAAATCTAAAACTAGAATTAAAAAATAGTTTAGGGAACAACATTCATAGGTTCCCATACCCCTAGTTTAAAACAAAACATTAACTCATCATATAAGCATCACAATCCATAAAAAAATCATAAGGCTCAAAGACTATAAGCATATGTCTTTATAATAATGAATACTAAGTATAAATTTCATACATCACATAAATTTTTGACATGCCTCTAGTGTCTTAAACAACAATTGGGAACATGAAAATCCAAGTAATAGGTCAATTGGTTAAAATCCCCTAAATCAACATATATTTCCAAAACTCATAATAAAAACATGTAGTATATAAAGGAAAACATAGATAGTAACATACATAATATATCATAATAAAATATCCCATTCCTTTAGTTACCAATGATCCTCTAATAAAAAATAATATATCTCCAAAAACTAGTGGCTAAATACCATAGGAAAATACATATATATTTTCACAAAAATGAAACTCAAAACCTTTAAAAAATTATAGGAATCAAATATAAAAATATAATATATCATGAGAGCATATAAATAAAAATATTTTTATTAGATAAATAATGCAATCAATAAGTTTAATCCATACCTCGAGTCCTATGAAGATTCAACAGAAGTGGGAGCAAGGAGATGATAGAGTAAAATAAATCTACTTGAGATGCATCATTCAAATCCTCTCCACTTTCACCAATATCCAAAGAATAAAAAGAAATCAAATGGTAATTAATCCCTCTCCCAACCCTTTAAATTCTCATATATAAATCTCTATCTAAAAAAAGGAAAGAAACTTATAAATTCATAAGAATTGTACTCACAAACTATCCCTCACATTGTTGGAAATATTCTAGACTATGCTAAGTTACTAAGAGGGGAGGGGTGAATCAATGACTTCTAAAACTTCAACAATTTAACTCTTAATCCAATAGTCCAATTAGCATTTAATTCTTCACATATAATCTCATCTAATTGCATGCATAAGAAATTGAAAACATGAAAGTCTTTATAAAATTTTAACACAAAGATTTGGTGACCTAGATACCTTCCAAATGGAAAGTAAAACTAGGGTGGAGATGATACCCACAAGCTTTTAGTATTGTAGTATAAAGTTATCCTGTTAAAGCTTACATTGATCACTTCTAATGATCTACCCTATTAGGAGCAATAAGGACTGCTACGTCCACCTTGTAAAAGGATTTAAAAACATACAATAAAGTATGCACTCGATAAAGAGATTTACAAAAGACTATTAGATCCACCTTGTTAAAGGATTTGACTAATCCACTTATTAGGATGAAATAGTAGCTAATCTTTGATCTACAACTTGGTTTTCTGAGATTCCCTTATCTACTAATCACCTTGCTATGATAGATATGTCTTTGTTGCTCCTTATACTACTATAGCCTTTGTAATTCACTCTTTTTGCTCTTCTCTTAAGATTACATTGAATTCACATTCACTTACACACTTGCACATTTGGATATGATACAATTTACTACATGTATACCAATCCAATTGTGCAAATTACAAAGTTGGCTATAATACAAGTTTACACAAATATTACATATTTGGCTCAAGTGTAGACACTCGAGCTCTGAAGACTGACTTGGTGAAGTTCTGATACATGACATCCACTATCAATGCTCAACATCATCATGCACTCAATAGATGTAGAAGCTTAGTCCATACTGATAACTTCCAAGTAGTCTTGAACTCGATCTACATTGGTGACTTGATAGATATTGTGAAACTCATCATATAAACTGAGTCTCTTGGTTTATGACTCAGTAAACACTATCTCCTTGAGATCGATATAAACTAAGTCACTTGGTTAACACTAAGTAGCTCAGTTAACACTAGACTTGTATCACTTAAACTACGAACTTGGTTTGCACTGGTAAACACACCATACACTGAGATGCATGGTTTACATTGCTAATCTTCACTGTAACTGTAACTACTTAGTAAACACTAGAATCTATCGAAAGGACTTGGTAGCAACTATAGAACTTAATGCTTGGAAAACACTCTTCACTGTACAATGAGCTTGGTAGCTATTTACAATTTGAATAAGTGTATGTCACTAATAACAAACTTGATTGATATGTCAACAATCTCCCCTTTTGGCATTAGTGACAAAAACACTTATTAGCCAAAACTGCATGTAAAAAGTTTCCTAAATACCTTTTATCCATCACCTAGTGATCTTAGCTTGGTAGAGTATACTATTTTTGAGATTTTTCAAAAAATGATTTTGTAAGATATATATCTATACATGGTAAGGTTCCTTCATATAGTATACTATACATCTTTTGCTATCTACAACATATACTTCCTATACATATCTTTCTCCCCCATTGATTTTACATCTTATTACATTTTCTCCCCCATAACATATATCTTTCTCCTTACACAATATGTACTCTCTATACATATATCTTTCTCCCCCTTTTTGACATTAATGCCAAATATTTATTCTATTTATTTACATGTTAATATCAAAATAAGATAAGAATTCTGAATGTACCTTGAGTATAATTGCCAAGGTCCTATCCCAATCCTCTTGCAAGAACTTATTTTTGTGTAGTGCAATTTGCACTTCTACTGATAGCTCTATCATATGGTCTGCTATGGAGAAATTTTTGTCATGGATGAGAGTTTTAGAATGTACAATGTGTTTTTGCAGTTCATCCATGTTGGGAAAAATCATATGTCGTACATCTACCAATGTAGATCTGATCCTTGCTTCTTCTCTAAGTAATTCTAGCTGCATATCTATCAAAATTATTATCCTCTTGAAGTGTGAAAAACTTGAACTAGGTTCAAGTTGTAGCTCTAGAGCACTAGCCTTTAGGTCTTCATCTATCTTGGACAATTTGTCCTTTATTTCCTTGGTAAAAATAGAAACATCACATAGCTTACCAAAAAGTGATGATACATTTATATAAGATGTTTCTAGAGAACCCAAAATTGTAGAAAGTTCTATTTGATAAATTACAATTTGTTGGGCAATGTGCTCCAACACTTTATTCTCAAACTTATTTTCTGCCTTCTGCACTAGCTTATCCTATCCATTAGTATCTTCATTGAACCTTTGAACTGCCTCTGCTAGTTGATACAAAATTGGTTGTGAAGAATCAACCTCAATACCTATGGACTCTACCAAAATGTTCTTTGCATCCTCAATAATTTTAAATTCCTTATCTCTTTCCTCTCTTAATCTTTACTGTTTAGCCTTCTTCTTGAGGATTTCACCAAATGATTGCATTTCATCTGGAGTGAGCTTGGAAATATCCCAATTAGGGATTACAATTTCCTCATCAAGGTCAATATCTTCCTCCATCTCTTTTCCTTTACCCAAAAATTTTGTGCTTGGTTGAGCCTTAGTCTCAACTATCCTTGCACTTATTGCTTGTGTGCCCAGAATATAAATAATTGTAGACATACTAGGACTAGCTAAAAAAATTGATACTACACTAATTGAAGGAATATTAATAGAAATATATGAAGAATCCAAAATTGATGTATTTACAATTGATGTGCTCAAAGCTATTGTAGCCAACTCGATAGAAGAGGTGAGAGTCTATAGCTTGGTAGATGAAGTGGAGGTCACTTCAATTAGTGCTAAGCTAAATAGGAGCAAAGAGTTATTGGACATTTGAGTTATCACTCGTGGTCACAATTTATCTTGCTTGGGCTATCTCCACACTTGATGTTGTCACTAGTTTTCTTGGAGAGTGAGGAAGTGAGGCAATGACTACTGTAGCTATCTTAACTAGATCAGTTTCCTCATCATCTTGTTTTGTTTCCTTGGTAGCCTATTTCTCTTGTTCCTCTTCATCATCTACGTTATCAAAATGAGTTTCTTCTTCAACATTTTCTTCATTATCATCATCATCATCATCTTTTACATCAATAGAAAAATCACTTGGTTTATGTAACATATAGATATTTTTCCAAGTGTTTGTTGCATTCCTTACAACATGTTCAATGTCTTTCATCCAAAATCATACAAGTGTTAAACTTTAGAGACAAATTTTCTTCATTTTTCTTCAGTAAATCTTTTACCTCTGCATTTGATATGCTTGGTATAACCTGCCTCAAATTTTTCCCATAGATGTCTTTGACAATTTTCATGGAAAATTCCCATCCTAGCTTAACCTTATCTAACAAAATTCTAGGGAGCTGAGAAGCAAGCTGGTCTGGTGAGTATTTCCATTTTCCCATTTTGTCCATCACTAGATCTTCTATCTACTTTTGCTCTTTAGCTATCCCAATTTCATACTTTAATGACTTAAAGTTTGTTATGTTGGCTCCTACTTCTAGAGCTTTAAATTTGTCTTGGAAGGTGGGTGGAGGTTTTCTAAATATAATGTCTCTTCCTTCCTTGTTAGATTTCTTCCTTGATCTCTTGGAAAACACTGTAGTGGATGGCTTGGATGGTGTTAGTACCCAAGGTGGTCACATTTTTAAAATATCAAGTTCAAAGTTTTTGAAACACTTCGAATTGAAGTTTGAAGTAGTTCAAAGTAGTTCAAATGGTCCATCTTGCAGGCTTGATGGCTTATCTTGATTCAATGCATTCCTAAGTCCACAAAATTGAGGTTCAAAGAATCCAGATTAGTTTAGAGGTATCTAAGTTCAGTGGTTCAAATGACTCATCTTTGTAGGTTCAACATAAGAAAAATTCAGAGTGATCCTACAGTGTAGTTGGTTCAATGTGGCTTATTCTATGTTCAAAAAAGTTCATGTGATGTGATAGGTTCAAAGCAGTCCAAATCAATTTAATAGTTCAATAGTCAAAATGGCTTGGAGCGGATTGTCCTGCAGGTTCATGGTCTGTTCCGAGAAGTTCACATGTATGATTTAATGGCTTGGTTTCAAGGATTCATTTCCCAGTTCAGAATTGAGGTTGGTTAGCTCACAAAGTTTAAGGCTCTGGAATAAAAAATTCTTAAATACATATTCCAGTATAATCCCTGCACATTGAACATTCATACTTCAATTGTGGTGGCCGGTGTATGTATTAAAGCCTAGTGTCATTCAGGCATGACAGGATGATATAGCTGTTGATGTTTCTAATACAGAAAATTTTTCAATTAAAGGTCATTCTCATATGATGAGGAACCTATGGATTTATTGGTATAAGACAAGTGTAAGCTGACAATTCCAATGCATAATGAACTTCAGTTCATGAAAGCATTTCTCTACGAAGCTCAAATCTGAATGCATCTAATGAATGAATAAGCCTTAATCATTCATATTTGACAATGGAACATAGATGTTGTGAAGCCTGAATGAACTCAATTATCCACATCTTATGCTCATAATTCAAATTCTCAAGGAAGAAAAAACATAGGGTGTGAGTATAGAGATTGGCATGATGAAGTCATATATTCAAATATATATATGTGGGCCCGTGACTATTTGGGGAATCACCTCAACGAGAGGCAACACATTATGTTAAAATGGGGATAAAATCTTCATCATGACCTATGCCCAAACATTCATGCTTTCATATTCTATTGAACACCGGTCAAATGGGAAGAGGCTACAGTGAAGGATCAAAATGAGCACTCAGAACCATCTAAAAATGATCAAATTTGTTGATGAACATAGCAAAGGCCTTTCTATTCTTGTGCACAGAAAGTTTGAAGACTTTCTTGTTGAACCTACTAGTTTTTCTCTTCATGGAAAGGAAGGAATTTCCCAATTTTACAATGAATGTTGGAGGAGCCGCAATATTGAATGTGATGATATGAGCACTGTTATAGAAAGACTCGAGGTGGTAATAATATAAGACTTCATTGTTGAATATATGCAAAGGATCAAGGTCATGATGGTAATGTTTGAAACAATATCACCATGCTACATATGCTAAGGAGCATACACACCAGTATTAAAAGCCGTGACTCCTCTCTTGTAACATAAATTCCTTACCATAATTGATCGAGTGAAGCATCAAAGTAATAGAGAGAAGCTTAAAAGCCACGAGGATATTTGCATCCTCATCGAGTCTCGACATATGGAAAGGTGTATATAAGTTCGCTAGCTATTCTCAGCCCATTCCTTATCTTATATCAATAGAGGTTGTCTCTTGTGACTGTTGACGCATGCTCATAAGAAAGGAATGGCTCTGTATTATTATCATCATCAGCCAAAGGAGAAGGTGAAAGGAGCAAAGGAACCCACAAAGCATTATAGCGATGTGACATAATAGTTTGATTCAATATTCTAAGCATTGGCAATGTGTTGATAAAAGTATCTTAATGCCAATGTCAAGGGTGTCAGCCTGAGCTTTGTTATCCTCAAAATGCGAGGAATGCATGGGATTCATTTGGCAAAATGATGATTTTTCTCATTGATCAAGCTGGCTTGTTGAAACTCTCTATCGACCCTCATGACAGGGATCCTAATGTGAACCCATTTTATTTGGAAATTAGTGAAATTATTGTGAGTACAAAACAATGTAACCACAAAGGCTAACCCGACTATCTTTCCCAAACAGAGGAAAGAAGTATTTGTATGTGATGTGCACTCCACTTCTTCACAAGCTTAAAAGAATGTGGATGCGGCATGATAGTTTCTTCAAAGCCATAATATAGAGTCAAATATCTGCATGATGAATCCAGTGGGAGCTTAGCTAGTGGTGGAGCCTCGTGATGACATCTATTTTTGTGCCAACCAATGTAAACATATCACAAGCTGAGCCTCACATAGGCGTGATAAATATTCTAATTTGTGCCCTCTTCACTGAAATTGGGATCAAATTAGAGGAATCAAAAGTGTTTGATGAGTTGAATTGAAAAAGGTAGTGAGTCTAATAAAACACAAGCAATAGTCAAAGAATGGTGATAGATGCATTAATAACCAATTTTGATACTCTGATATTTTATTGACATCATAGGTGGTTTTGAAAGATAAGTTAAGAGAAATGGACAATGTTTAAACATTGCCAACTTTTATATCTACCTTGGACATCTATCATGAGAAATGTGGTGTTCATAAATAATAGCACATGGAGGTTATTATTTGAGCTTAAAGATGTTATGCTTCCCTTTTCAAAATTTGAAGATGCCACCTGTCCATGCATAGATTACAAAGGCCTCATATTTGTAGGAATATGAGAGGATTTTTTTAGGAATATAAAATAGAAAAGGGAAATCATAAGGGATTTTTTTCAAGATTTAGTTAGGAAACTAAAAAGCCATGGGAAAAAAATAGGTTAAATAAGCCAGTGGAAAAGTAAACAGGGTTCCAATTTTTGGAGTTTGGGCTGGGAGACTTTGGGCTATAGCAGAACAGAGGTTGTGAATACACTGATAGGAGGGAATATTGAATTTCTCTGAGACTTTGTACTACAGGAGGTCCCATTCTTTTTCCTATTGGAATCTGACTTCTTCCAAATTGTAGACTTTGAGCTTTGGGCAGGGAGGAGATCTTGAAAAATCATTTTTTTAAATTTCCTTGGGAGATAGGGAGAGGCAGAGCATGGGCAGATTTTTCTGTTTGTGAACTATGTCTGAGATAGAGAAAAGGTTTTGGTGATTGATGTAATATTGTGAAAGAAGTTTTTTTTTTTCTTTAAATAATGGTCTGATTGTAATGTGTAAAGGAGTCCTTGTGTTCTTTTACAGTCAGGGAAGGGAGGCTGAAGGTTAAACATATTATACTTTGTTGATAATGCATTTTTCCTTCCACTAAATTTGGACTTTGAGTCATTTCCAATTTTTCCTGAAATTACAGTTTGTTGTCATTGTTTCTTTATTACATTGACATTCCAAACATCTTTCAGAGCTCTAAGTTTAATTCTCTCAAGAGAGCAGAGGTTAGGTATTCATTTACATTATGTGATACAGTGTACAACAAATTAACTTTGTGTAATTTGTTGTATTTTATTTCCTTTCTTTTCAATTCTTAGGTTTCACGTCTACTCTGTGTTTACGGATAGATGCTTGGTATCCTTTCATGCTTTTCGATTAAAAGTACCTATAATTAATTCATTGTAAATCTTGCACGGGGAGTTGTACCTGATAAAGTTTAGAGGAAGGTTATTAATCTAATAATAACCTATCCAACTATTGGTGCTAATTTGTCCTTTCATTTGGGCATTCAGGGTCAGATTTGCATGCATTTTCTCGAAGGACAATCTGTTCACTAACAGATTTTTGGCAACTCTACTGGGGAAAGAATCATAGTTTTAGTGTTTTCTTTTCTTAGAAATCTAAAGGTACCTCCCCAAAGATGGAGGTTGGTGGCTCTATTGAGGAAGAATGTCAGAAAGTCTTCCTTACATATCAAGAAATCTTGAAGGAATGGGTTCTAGCAAAAGAAGAAGATACATCAGATATCTTTATCTTCATCCCACCATTCCAAAACAATCCTATCAAAGAGGTTACCGAAGAAATTGCAAAAAAAGTGGGCTAGTTAAAATCTTTCTATGGTGCTATTCTCATCAAGAAGAAACCCCATGTGCAAGAATCAACAAGTGAAAATGAGCAGAGCAATAATGAAGATCTTGTAGACTCAAATGAGAAGGCATTACTACATTCTTTCTTTAGCTCGGAGATAGAATCTCACAAATCCATAGTACCATAGCAATAAGAAAGATTAGTTATCAAAAAAGATGACCTCGCTGTAAAAAATTCAGATTGCAGTAATGAGGTTGAGCACCATGAAGATTTGATAAGTGAAGAAGTGGATGAGATGCTTGGTGTGCACAACAATGATGCTTTACTTCCACCAAGTGAAGCTGAAAGTGATACGTTTGATTGTGAAAATTGTAGTCAGCCCATTGAAGAACCTTGCCACTCTAAAAATGGAAGTGATGTTTGTGATGAGATAAAGATGCCTTGGGCTGAAGCTTCTCATGATGAAATTATTTTAGAAAAACTTGATGACTCAACCGAAATGCTGAAAAACACCTTTCTCAATGAGGAAGAAGATATTATGTAGAAATTTCTATCATCACTCAAGACAAATCTTTCCTCTCAGGCTGATTTAGGTATTCATCCAAATCAAGTTGAAAATGAAACATTGGTAAATGAATCTATTTTTCAGTCTTCTATGCATGGTTTCTCTAATCTGGATTGTAGAAGCAATTCTGACGACACCTTTGAAAAGAAAGAAGACAACATACATTGCATGCTTGATGACAGTTTGTTTCTTGGAAGAAGTGGAGATGTCATACATTTGGGACTTTATCTCACATTAGAGGAGGCATCTTTCTACCTAGAAATTGATCATGATATTAAGAGCCACATGAAAAAGGAATGTTTGGCTAGCACATTTATATGTGCTTTCAGGATTATTTCAAACATTACCATCATGGCCAAACATTCCTTTTGCATGTGGCCTGTACATACTGGTATGGTGCTTCTCAAATGAGACATGACTTGTTGCTCTAGAAAGGATGCTACTTCTCCCAGCCGATAAATGGATTTGCATAGCTTTTTCTTTCTTTTGGTTCTCTTGGTAGGTTTTCTTCCTACCTTTGTAAATATTTTGTAAATAAGTTTTTGTTGTGTGTAGTGTAGTTTGAATAATGTGCAAGCCTCGTGCTTGCTGGTAGTTTAGTTGTTGGTTGTTGGTTTTGGTTGGTTTTTCCCTACTCCCTTTGCCCTCTCTGCAAGTAGCTCCTGGTCTTCTTTTTCTTGTTGACTCTATTTGCCCATTGGATAAGGCACTATTCTTTTCCTAGAGATTGCTAGAGTTCTCTAATTTTGTATCAAAACTAGTCCCGCAGTTAGAGCCCCTATTAGTACCCAAGGTGGTCACAGTTTTAAAACTTCAAGTGCAGAGTTTGAACCACTTCGAACTGAGGTTCGAAGTAGTTCAAAGTAGTTCAAATGGTCCATCTTATAGGCTTGATGGTTTATCTTGATTCAATGCATTCCTAAGTCCACAAAATTGAGGTTCAAAGAATCCAAATTAGTTTAGAGGTATCTAAGTTCAGTGGTTCAAATGACTCATCTTTGTAGGTTCAACATAAGAAAAATTCAAAGTGATCCTACAGGCTGGTTGGTTCAATGCGGCTTATTCTATGTTCCTTACAACTTCTCCTTGCTCATTGATCTTGTTCCTAAATACCCATTTAGTTTCTATCACATCCTTGTCTGCTAGTCTGGGGACCAATTCCCATGTCTCATTCTTTACTATCTGATCCAATTTCTCTTTCATAGCTTGTTTCCAATAATCATCATTACATGCTTCATCTACATTCTTAGGTTCAACTTGAGATATCAAACATAGTTCTTCATTCACTTTTCTTATTGTCATCACAACTTTATCTTTGCTTTCAAATATTTGCTCGGATGGGTGACTCTTTACCATGTTCTTTCTAGAAGTAGGAGTTGCTATATCAACTCTTGGCTCTACTAAAGATTCTAAGCTTTGTTCGTGCCTTGGATCTCCTTCATTTTAAAAACCATTGTTAGTCTCAAGAAATACTTCATCATTCCTTGGCTTAGTAACAACATCATCATCTGAATTATAATCAACTATTCTCTCTTGCATCTAGAATTTCTCATCAACTCTCATATTTGTACTTTCCATAATAGTCTTAGTTCTTTGATTATAAGATCTATAAGACTTTATTTTCAATGAATAGCCAAGAAACATACCTTCATCATTTCTAGCATCAAACTTACCAATATCATCATCTCTTTTGATATAGAACTTACTCTCAAAAATATTGAAATACTTAACTATAGGTGAGTGACCAAACCACAGTTCATAAGGGGTCTTGTTTGTGTCTTTCTTGAATTGCACTTTGTTCATAGTGTAGATTGTTGTATTCATAGCTTCTCTCCAAAATGTCTTGGATACCTAACTCTCAACTAACATAGCTCTTGCAGCTTCTATTACTAACCTATTCCTTCTCTCTACAATACCATTTTGTTCAGGGGTTCTTAGAGCTGATAACTATCTTTTGATTCCATTTTCTTCACAAAAAATGTTAAACTCATTTAAAGTAAATTCTCCTCCTCTATTTGATCTTAAACATTTAATCTTCATACTAGATTCATTCTCAACTCTATTCTTGAATATCTTAAACTTATCAAATGCCTCAAATTTTTCTTTAAGAAATGCAACCTACATAATTCTAGAAAAGTCATCAACTACAATCATAAAGTACCTTTCACCATAGAATCCTTTAGTCTTTGTAAGACCACTAAGATCTGTGTGTACAATCTCCAACTTTTTTTTAGTAGTAAACTTCTTGTAGGGAAAAGAAGTTCTATTATGCTTTGCCAACACACACTCCTTGAAAATTGTGTTAGTAGGCTTTATAATCTTAGGAAAATCTCTAATAGAAAACATACTATGAGTCCTCACAATAAATGTGAAAGTTTATATGAAAAAATCTCTTATGCCATAACCAACTATCATCTACCTTAGCAATCAAACATGTCATTTCAGTAGGATTTAATTGAAATACATTACCTCTCAATTTGGTTCCTATTCTAATTAAATTTCCATCTTTGTCTTTGATCATAAATGTCTTCTTTGTGAACTGTAATTGATAACCTTTGTCTACTAGTTTCCCAACTCTCAAAAGATTGTTCTTCAAACCATCAACAAAATATACATCCTCAGTGTTAGTTTTACCATCAAGAGTTATCGATCCAATACCATTAAGTTGGCATGCTACATTGTTTCCAACTTTGACAATGCCTCCATCATAACTTTGGAAGTTAACAAACTTGTTCATATCAATAGTTATATGATGTGAAAAACCATTATTAATTATCCAATTAGATTTCTTCTCAACCTGTGACATCAAAGCTTCTTTTTCTGGACTTTCTTCTTTAATTTCCACATATCCAATTTCTTCACTAGCACTTACTACTTGTTCATCAAAATCATTCTCTTCATTTTCATACAAACACTCTATTTCTTCTAGATTTGTAATTTCCTTTATACTTTTTCTCTCTTTTAGGACACTTAGATACATAATGATCATATTCATCACAAGTCCAACATTTAAAGATTTTCTTACCATCTTTTTCTCATCTTACTAGAAGGGCTACTCCTTCAATATTTTTTTGTTCCTCAGATTTGTTATACTAGAAAAATCTCCTCTAGCACTTATGCTTCTTGATAAATTAGGCTGAATATTTAAGGCACTGAAAGCTATCTCTATTCTGGTCAATTCTTCAGACTATCTAAACTTATTCTCAACTGCTTCAAGTCTTCCAAGCAATGTCTCCTTTGTGAAATATTTGGTACAAGATATCAACAACTATATCATCTAAACTATTGGCTTAAATGGTGATGTTAGAGTCTTCAATATCTTCCATATAACCTCATCATCTTCTTTGGTTCCTCCTCAAATCTAATACTTGTAGTAATTTCTAATATCCTGCCTATATATGTTCCTACAAATTCATCTTCTATCATTTTGGCATCTTGAAATGCACAAATCCAACTTTGTGACCTCATATTTTTTGAATGCCCATCACCTTCAAAACTAGTTTCCAAATCTTTCCAAATCAAATGTGAAGTAGCAAGTGATTTTACCTAATTGTATTCAATTTCAAGAAATGCTATCAATATTGCTTCTCTAGCTCCCATGTCACACATAAAAATATCTCTTTCATTCTCAATACAATTTTCCAAATCCTTTTCAACAATGATTATCTTCACTAATTTTGTCAAGATCCAATATCCTAGACCCATACACAACATATGTGTCTTCATCTTTTCTTTCTAGCTATCATAATTTGTTCCATCAAACTTCATACTATCTTTCCTAAACATGCTTGCCATGGATCTCTCAAAGTTGTTAAACTTTATCTTCAAGGACCTGATGCTCTAATACCAATTGTTAGAAATAATAGTCCACCAAGATAACCGAGAGGGTTGGGGGGGGGGGGGGGGGGGTGAATTAGTTATCTAACAAATAATACATTTATCATCTTTAAACAAACTTAACCATTCAACCAAAATAAATAGTAACCATAATAAGATGCACATAAACAATTACACCAGATATGTTAGCTAGGGAAACCCTTGATTAGAGGGAAAACCCTGATGGGAATGATGCCCACAAGATGATGTACTAATATAAATATTCCTTGTTAGAGGATGGACTCTATTAGGAGTCTATTACAAAATTTAGTACATAGAGTCCCTATTAAGAGACTTCAAATCTCTATTAGGAGATTCCAACCCTGTTAGGAGTTGTGCCAACCCTATTAGGCATTGTAGTACAATGTATGCAAGAAGAGCTCACTGCCCAAACATGCAATTTCAACTATGAGAAGAGCTCACTACTCAAACAAGTAATTTACTATTATGTTCTTCTTTCCTTTATTTTGTCAACCAAACAATCATTGTTAGACCTTGTAGACTAGGCAAAAAACCTTAGATCCAAATATCAAACATCAGATCATTTAGCAAAACCTCGACAATGAAGTTTCCTTCACTTTTGCACTACTCTACTCAATTTTGCATTCCACTCTCTCCGCTACTTACAATTACTTCTCCATGTCATGCTTGATAAAGGAAAATGTCCTTCCTTTATACCGAGTCCATAAAATAATTCCTTGAGTCAATTGTTATACCTTTTCAATTAATTATTATAGGACCACATTAAGAACACATTACACTTAGTGATAACATTAATCTTTTTCCTTGTAAATTGAATAAATTTTTGTACACACAATATTATGATGAGTGAACTTAGCCATGTCATCGCCAATATGTCTTCTTCATATCCTCAACCTTGATTCTCAGAATAACAACACTACTAAGAGATATACCAAGTTTACCATAACATGCCTTTGTAAACTCTATCTCAAAACAAACATGACCAAAACTTACATAACTTCTTCCAGACTTATCATTTCATCTTCTAATGTTAACTAAATATACTAGATACTCAAAATTATGTCTCATAACCTTGGATAGTAAGAATAATCAACTAGCCATCTATAACAACTTGATCTTTCCATTGTCCTTCTATCAGATATGATAGAAAATTGCTATGTTGACATCAATGACAAATTCAGTCATGAATGTAACATATCATCATAGCAAAATATCTACAATACTCCCCCATAGGAATATCATCAGCATTCATGCTTTCAACAATCTTGAAACAATATTATCATTGAAATCTACTTATAGTTTTTAGGGTTAAAGGGTTATTACATCCTCCACCCCTAAAATTTGACTTACTCTTGGGAAGTCATCATGGTCCTATTATCAAATTTCATGGTGACCTACCTCAAGTAAACCACCTGACTACTACCTTTATTAGGATTCAATTTTTTTTATAAGTAGTTCTCAAATGCATGTTCATAACCATGCTTGTTTTAACAAGTTATTTGTCTAAGGTTATCTAATAAGATTCTAGAATCATAACTTTCCTTACTAGGCCTTAGGTAAGAATACTTAGTCTATAATTTATCTAGAGACCTTCTATCATTCAAAAAAAATGTGTTGGGAAAATTTGTAAATAGGTATTCCTAAAAGGATCCCTGAATAGAACATCTAATATTTTAATTTTTTTTTTTTTAATGCTACCTTCTTGGTTACAATTTTCTTTTTTTTCAAAGGTAAACATGATAGCCTTGAAGTGATTTTTTTTCTATGCTACACAATATGTTAGTTATGTACTCCTGCAATAAATGTTGGAGATAAGATGAATCTATTAGGCTAGAGATTACTTATTTTTACTTAAATCACAAGATACATCTATTTCTAGAATTTTTTCCTTTTATAATTCTCCTAGGTGTTTAGTGGGTCAAGAAGGAGTTCTTTCTTTTATCTTTCTATTCATTAAATATCACAAATTCCTTAGTGGGATACATCTAGCTAATTTATTTTCATAGTTAATTGCCTTATTATTTTCTAGCATCAAAATATTATTCTGATTAGAATTTCTTCTTATCATTGTCCCAAGTAGCTTTGGACTATCTTACAATATTGTACAAATGTATGCTTAACATTATTTTATGATATCAAGTAAATCTTCAGTTGATTTCTCCTAACTATTTTTTTGTTTGTATTTAGGTTTTTCTTAGTTCTTAAGAATCATTTCTTACATTAATCTATTAACAAGGGTACTACTCATACTTTATTAGAGTTATATGACTATCCAACCTTTCCTGAGAGTGGAGTGATTATTTTCTATATAATAGAGATTATTCTAAAAAGCTCCAATTAAAGTTTTGGTAAAGAAAGAGAAAAACATATTTGGTCTAATTGTTCATCAATCTCTAGGAACCAAACAAGGATGAAACATATCGGCAACTTCTTTTGTCTAACAATTTCAAGTTGTTCCCTACAAGAATATTTTCATTATGAGTTAAGGTAGGGTCAAAACACATGTATTCCTTAAGATAACTTTTACCATTAATGTAATACTTTTTTAAAACTTAACAATGAATGACCTTACAATAAATGGTTCTCTAGAACTTATCTTTTTATCATTTATTATCCTTTATATAATTATACAAGCTGGTAATCTAATGAGTGGTATTACCATATTTTATTAATTAAGTATACAAGGTATCCATGTTTCATAATCATTACCCAAGAAGGTAGAGTATCATATGAGTTTCAAACATTAATATTTTCAAAATATAATTTTTCCTTGAATAGTAAAAGGAGAGGTATTCATTAAGTAAGTGGATTTCTCCCAATACTTGGGATATGCACCAGTAAAGTATAAATTTTCTAGAGTTCCTTGCAAACTCTCTTCTTCTTGTCACCACCAAGATGAAGTATTTCTCCTAAAATATTTATGTCACACCTATCTCCTAGTTTCAAATTATTTCTTGGAGTTTAGAACCTTATGATCATGATTTGTTTTACTTACTCACCTTGATAAATTTCTAGTTGAAAATTTGGGAAGATCTTTAATCTCTACTTCCTTTCATGCCTTAGGAGGCATCTTAATACTACTAGGAAACAAGTCATATATTGTTTCATGTTTTCCCTTTCTCTTTCTTTTCCTAAGCATAATAGATCTTGGAGCTCCTAGTGTAGCAACCTAGGGCTTTGATACCAAATGTAATGCCCTGCTAAGGAACCCAAAAGGATAAGTATAAATATTACTAAGTTTGGTGTTTTTTTAAAATTGAACATCTTTTACTCACAAAGTTTACTTGACCATAGATATTAAATTCATAATAGGTTCTTGTTGTGGTCTCACAATGCACACCCCATTTTGAGTCACAAAATGGGGACTCCTTGGTTTCAAGAACCTCTCCAAGGTACCTAGTTAAGCACCTTGGTATTTTAGAACCCTCATCTATGTCTAGGTTAAACCCTGGTCCCTAATCAAGTGATGTTAGGCAGTCAAATAGGGCAGAAAAATATTTAAAAAAAAATGTTTAGTGCATAAATTGTGCATGTGTGCACATTCACATGTGCACTAAGTGCGTAGATGTGCACTTCACCTCTCTCCAAGGATGCACACATGTGCACTTGTATATGTGCATAGTCTCAAAGGTGTGCACCTAGGAGGGCCAAGTCCTATATAACCCCCCTCTCCCTCTCTATCATTTTCTCTCTGGTCTTCTTTCTTCATCTCACCTTTACACCATATAAGATGTATAACTCTGCCCTCCAAACTCTCCAACTTTCCTCCAAGGTAAACATCACATTTGGAGGTACATACATGCACATGTGTGCACCCCCAAAAGGTGCACATCTCCACACAAAAAGACATAATATACCCCCCAAATAAGAAAATAAATAAAACCCCTAAGAAAAACTTCAAATACACACCTTGTGCATGCTATAGTGCTAAAATAAAAACACACTAGCACACCTTGTGTACTTGTGTAGGTGCACTAGTTCACATATTAGGCTTTTGAAGGGTTCTAGTTCATTTTTTAAATCATTTTAGTTGGTTTTTACTTAGGTTTTTGTTAGTCTAGGTATTGACTGAGTCCCATTAGAATCTTTTGACATTCAAACACTAACCTTTCTCCCCTTTTGTGTAGATACAATAACATCATCATCATCATCTTCCATGGTAAAAAAGATGACACCAAAGCCACTAGCTTTCAAATACCAAGGAGCCCCAAAGAAGTCCAAATTCTAGGACAACCACATAGAGATTCAAGAAACAAAGCTATACCACATTGACTAGAATATTTTCCTCACCCTCTGCAACAGGCATAGAGAAAAATCAGTAATGGTTTCAGCCCTAATCCAGAGTGGTTTAGTGAATGCCATGTCACACCCTACATTAGTTCAATCCTCCAAGTTAATCATGACACTAGCCCAAATATTATGTGCTAGAGGAGAAGGTCATGAAGAGCGTGACTAGAGAGATAATCCTTAATCTCAGGCCACAAAACATTGAGAAGGTTTTATACCTTCCATGGGAAAACCAATACCTCTAGATATCCTATGAAGGTGTAGAAAGAAGGTATAGAGAAAAAAAATAGAGGCCAAGGAGTTGATACAATCTAAGTATCTAATTAGTAGGACACCTTTGGGTTGAAGAACAAGAAAGGTCAATATGACACAGGATATATGATTGATGATATTAGGCACTTAATTGTTCTTATTAGTAGAGCCATGAGCCTTCTCACAGTAGGTCATTTAGAGACATGGATGATACACTTTATTGATACTATCATAACAACTACAATGCCTATTGATTGGGCCACTATTCTAAGTGAAAATCTAGACAAGAAATTGATCTCAGTCAAGAATGATCCATGCTTTTACATGACTTCTTACATGGTATATCTATTGGCAACAAGAACCACAAATTACCTAGTGTTGTATAGGAAGGGAATCATGCAAGATGAAAATTCTTGGCCTTATGTAGTATATCCGCAACTGGTGAAGAAGAAGCTCCCACTAAAAAGTGTAGAATACAGGGTGGTAAATGATGGTTTCATATTCACCATCATCAAATTTATTGAAGGTGATTATGCCAAGAGGATGTTAGTAGAGAATTCATCAATAATAACTAAGATTTATGCCTACTATATCCAATTCAATATATTTACTTATCTTTAGGTCGCTGGTACTCTTTTGTGCCACAAAGAGCTCCTAAGATAGCCATCAGATAGGCTCATCCTACTGGAGATAGCTTGTCAAATCACTTTTGCATATGATAGAGAGAGGAAACAACATAAGAAAACATGGGCATAGTCGATCACCATTGGAGAATTTAAAGTAAAGTAGAAACAAGATATTGCTACATTCAACTCAAAATGGGATCAATATCCCTTGGAGGATTATCAGGCTCCACACCCATATTTTGATAACATTGGGATGGTGCAACATCTGGCGGGCAAGAAATTTGTGCATGAGGAAACCATTGAAGACTATTGGATGAATGTGGTAGATGACTATGATGTTCATATTAGGGAATATTGTAGAATGAGTCTACATTTGGTAGGAAAAGTGCTCAACATAGAGATACCTTTAAAGGCCCAGGACAAAGATGTCTCTAAGATAATGGATCCTTTGTACAACATGGATAAGATCTATGATATGCTCATAATTAATGTGGAAATAGGGCATGAGGAAAATGATAATATATATATCATCAAGGTCAACATGTTGTTGAACTTATGAGAGAATGGATCAAAAAATCATTTTAGATGGATCTAGTTCATTGGACCACACCTCTTCAGGCTATAGCTAGACCAAAGAAGGGAAAGGGAACATAAGTCACTATACTGACCTACCTTGAAAAATCACTAGTGAGGCTAGAAATAATATACCAACATGAGCAGGAGCTCAAGTATTTTGAGACTAGAAAAGGAAAGGGTAAGAAGAGGAAGGCAACCCCAAGGGTAAGAAAGCAAGTGGTTGAGGCCCAAGAAAAACTAGCTGCCCAGGAACCAAAAGCCCAATAAGAGCTAGAACCATTTCAAGAAGAGAAACAATAAGTAGAATTTCCATAAGAGCAAGGAGTCCCACCACAAAATGATTAGTTACGACAAGAAAATGTGGTTGATGTGAACATGGAAAGTGGAAACAATGCCACTACCTTCATCATGTGTAATGTTGGTGAAGAAGGAAACCCTGAAGTTTGGTACCTTGATAGTGGATGTAGCGACCACATGAGTGGTAATGAAACCTTGTTTTCATCTATTGACAAGAGTTTCAAATCTGAGATTAAAATGGGTAACAATGGAACTCTACCAGTAGTAGGCAAAGGATCTATTATGGTCTGCATCAAGCAAGGTGAGAAGAAGGAAATACAAAATGTGTATTTTGCCCCTGGTATGAAGCATATGCACATGTGCCTAAAGAGAAAAGGTAGAAATTGGATGAAAAAGGTGTGAAGTGCATCTTCACAGGGTACAACTCAGAATCAAAGGCATATAGATTGTATGACCCATTGAACAAAAAAATGATTCTCTCAAGAGATGTGGAATTTCTTGAAAATCAGTCATGGTATGGACTGACTGATGAATTATTGAGAACCTCAAGTAAAGTGCCAATTATGAGTGAAGAGGATGCTGATGAATAGCAAGAAGAAGGAGCTGATAAAAGAAAAGGCAGGTAGCCTCAATCATTGCCAAGCTCCTCTAGGAATGATCGAGTGTTAGTGCCAAGTAATAGTGAAGACTGAGCTGGTCGACAAAGCAATAGCAGTGATGATTTTGATCCCACACTCTCCTCCCTATTACCAAGAAAGACCAAGAGTCTTAGGGAGATATACCAAGATGAAAGGTATGAAGATTATGATGAGAGTGTTAATTTTGCATTATTTTCTCATAGTGATCCAATATATTTTGAAGAAGCTACTAAGGAGAAGAAATGGTGTAAGGCCATGGATGAGGAGATAGATGCTATAAAAAGGAATGAGACATGGGAGCTAGCTGAATTGCCTCCCAAAAAGCAAGTGATTGGAGTGAAATGGGTCTACAAGACCAAATGCAATGCTGAAGGCAAGATTGATAGGCATAAGACAAGGTTGGTAGTCAAGGGCTACAAACAATAGTATGGAACAGATTATGATGAGACATATGCCCTGGTTGCAAGAATGGAAACTGTGCGTGCTGTCATAGCAATTGTAGCTCAACACAAATGGAAGGTATTTCAAATGGATGTGAAGTATACTTTCTTGAATGGTGTACTGAAGGAAGAAGTCTATGTGGAGCAGCCACCTAGTTATGAAGTTGTAGGTGAAGAACACAAAGTATATGGATTGAAGAGAGCTCTTTATGGGCTCAAGCAAGCTCCAAGGGCATGGTATAATAGGATTGACTCATATTTGATGAGCAATGGCTTTAGCAAAAGAAATGGTGAGCCTACTCTCTACATCAAGGCAGAAAATGGAAATGTGTGTATTGTTGTCTTGTATGTAGATGATTTGATTTTTACTAGTAATGAAAATGCTCTAATTGGTGAGTTCAAAGAGGCCATGAAAAATGAATTTGAGATGACAGACCTTGGTCTCTTGAAGTACTTTCTAGGCATAGAAGTAAAACAGATGCATGATGGCATCTTTATCTCTCAAGAAAAATATGAAAAGTAGATCTTGGAGAGATTCAAAATGCAGAATAGTAAGCCAGCCCCCACACCAATAGCAATAGGTCTAAAGTTGGGAAAGGAAGACTCTAGCAAGAGAGTGGATCCAACACTATACAAGAGTATGGTTAGAAGTTTAATGTATATGACTGCAACTCAGCCAGACTTGATGCACGCAGTAAGTTTGATTTCTAGATTTATGGAAACACCAAAGGATTCCCATTAGCAAGTAAGAAAGAGGATCCTAAGGTATGTGAAAGGTACCAAGGGATTTGGAATTTTGTATACTGCAGCAAATGAATTCAAGTTGGTAGGTTATACAGATAGTTATAAGGTTGGAAGTATAGATGATAGGAAGAGCACTTCTAGATATGTATTGCATATGGGATTAGGTGCAATTTCATGGGCATCCAAGAAGCAACCTATTATTGCTCAATCTACAGTAGAGGCTGAATACATAGCTACAAATGTAGCAACATGTTAGGCTATTTTTTTAAGGAGGATCTTGATAGATTTGAATGAAAGGCAAGAGGATGGAACCACAATTTATTGTGATAACATTTCTTCAATTGCATTGTCCAAGAATCCAGTCTTCCATGGGAGAAGCAAGCATATTGAGATTAGATGACACTTCATCAGAGAGTTGGTGGAGAATGGGGATATCAAAATAGAATATTGCAAGTCTGAGCAGCAGCTAGCAGACATAGTTACTAAGCCATTAGGCATTGGAATTTTTGTACACCTAAGAGAGTGTCTTGGTGTAGTTGATTTGGATTAGTAGTGATCCTTGTTTGTTTGGCTTGGGAAAAAGGGGGAGTGTTGAAATTTAAATGCTATAGTTGTTTGTCCCTAGAGCCAAATGCTCACCTACCACCCCTGATGACCTACACAACAACTAGAAAATTTATTACAGGTAGGTGAGTTTTCAAATTTGCAAATGAGGGGGAAAATTATTTGGCAGAAGACAAGGAATGTCTCACTCTCTCATTCGATTAGTTGAAGTAAAAAAAAGATCAAAAGAGCAAAGAAGGAAGAAGAAAGAAAGTGATCAGTAGATCTAGTTGTTGTAGAGATAGAAGGAAGTATTTTCATGCCTGCAGTTGCACGTGTTTCTTCCTATCATTCTGTAAGTTCGTAGTTTATTGTGTGGTTTGACCTATAAAGCAGTGATTGCTCTAGGTGCTATTGTATGCGACCATTAGAGTTGCAAGTTTAAAGTTTAAAGGTTGAAGTTTCATCAGTTTGAAATTTTAGGGTTATTTTTAAGGTTTTCTAGTTGTAGCCAAATGTTCCTAGATTTTGTAATAGTTTGAATCAAAGTTGAATAGAAAGCAATCAGGCATACGTGAATCCATTGCTCTTCCTTATTCATTGCATTTATAAAGTTTATGTTGTGTTGTCCACAACACACACCCCATTCCTCACTAGGAATGAGAACCTCCTACTTTTTTCAACTCCTAGACTCATAGTTTGGGAGTCTGGAAAAGAAAATTTGGTTAGAAGTTAGAATTTTAGAGTCAAAAAATCAATTTTTTTTTTTCAAAAAATAAAAAAGTTAAAAAAAATTTAAAATTAAAACTCCAAAAAGTGTTGCACGTGTGCCAAAAAGTGCTACACGCACAAAAATGTGCCACGTGTGCACCAAAAAGTGCCACGCATGCGAAAAGGCAGTGTGCACACTTCAAATGTGTGCGAGCACCAAAAAGTGCCACGTGCGCTTCAAATGTGCGTGTAGCCAAAAAGTGCCATGTGCACGAAAAGGCACTGCATATGCTTCAAATGCGCGCACACGCCAAAAGATGCCACATGCACAAAAAGGTATCATGTGTGCTACATGTGTGCTTCATATGTGCTACATATGCTTCATTCATGCTGTGCATGTGCGCCAAGCACCACACACACTTTTTTCAGGTCGTGCACGCACTTCAAATGCGCACACACTTTATTAGTGTTTTTTTAATTCTGGTGTCATTAAGGTTTGCCTTAAACTAAGTATTTTTCATCTCTTCGGACTAATGTTTGCTTCTTTTTGTAGGTTAAAAAGGTATCCTCAACTTGTAGGGGTCATAACTTTTGACTCAGAGATCAGAATTCAGAACCATTTACACCATTGAAAAGAACTAAAGATCTAATTTCAGTCCCTAAAATAGTGAGCCTTTGGCTGCCCAATTTTAGGGGATTGATGAAAGTTTCAAGTTGAAATTTTGAGCAAAAGACCTCCAAAAAAGCCATTAAAAAATGCCTAGAAAAATTTGTGAAAAATATGAAAAAGTTTCAAACATTTGATCATCTAGATCACTTGGTTTCTTGCCGGGAAGGATAGGGCAGTTGGAGAGAAGACAAAGGTCAAAGATACATAGGTTGGGCACATGAAGTAAAATAGGTTCCTCATCTTATGCAGCTATTAATGGCAAGATTCAACACAAGTGCCTTAGTATTTTAGATCGAAGAAGTAGGAGTTCAAGTTTAAGAAAGTGATTGGCTATAAAGAGGGTATAAATCATTAAAAATGGACAAAGAATATATACAAAAAGTGATCTAAAACCTCATTTGAGCAAAACCCAGAATTTTTTTTTCAAAATTAACAACTTTTATTTTTTAGTGATTTGAGCTATTGAGGTGCACAACTCCGTAGGTTCGTAGGTATGCAGCTCCACATTTTTGAGCTCCGCAGGTATGTAGCTCTACATTTTTGAGCTTTGCAGCTACACAAGTCTATAGCTTCACATTTTTGAGCTTTGTAGGTATGCATCTCCACATTTTTGAGCTTCGCAGCTCTGCAATTCAGAGGTGCACTGATAATTGATTGCTAGTTCCAAAAATAGCGCTTTCCATGCATCGAGAGCACATTTTGATGGCAAGTTAACTTTGACACACGCCTAGTGAAGGGCCAGTTTCTATTTTTGATGCCTCTATGCACTTTCACTTTGACTGATGGCCTCCTCCTACTTTCTCTCTCATGTTTTCTCTATTTTTGACATGTAAAAGGCTCATGCATCTGATTAATGAATAAAATATGGATGAAGTCCCTCTAACCACTAGTTAGATTGATAGTTTGTATATATTTAGTTTGTTTAAATGTTTTAAAAGCATTTTATTGCATCAAGATATCTCTCACTCTCAATATAAATTGAGGAGAGGATTTCTTATAAATACCCCATTGTAAAATGTAAAAAAGGTCGCCGTTATTATGCAATAAAATTATGCTTTTGGTGCTAGCATTCAGAGTGTAGTTATTCTTGCCTGAATGTAGCATTGTTTTGTGGATTTTATTCATGAGATTATGATTGAGCCAAAGGTTTATTGTGTTGTTTCTGGATGTGTGATCTTTTAGTTTAGGTGTTTGCTATAGATGTAAGAATTTTGCTGACGTAACGAGCGTTCGTGGCCTTGTGATTTGATGAAGAGTGAAACATCATTCTACTTGTTAAAGATTCTCACTGACAATTGCATCAGTGGATTCTAAGAAGCGCTACTCCTATTTTCATTGGTTTCCTATCGATCTTTTTGATGGTTTAACTTGCAGCATGTTGTGTTCTATAGCTTATATCTATTTAGGAATTTCAATTTCAAGTCAGTTAATTTCATGTTATTTGCTTTTAGTTTCATTATTTTCTTTGCTAACCCCCTCTTAGAATAGGACCTCATAGTAGCTGCATTGTTAGAGTTGCATACATTGAAAAATAGAAAAATACAAAAAACATTGTTCTTTTGGTGTGATATTTTGAGATAGCGAATAGATTTTACTTCAATCCCAAGATAAAAGAGTTTTTAGAACCAACAAAGGCCTCCTTGTGAACACTCACATTTATCTTCCACCGAGCAAATTTTGGTATGTCACAAGACAAATATTGAACCTTGGAGTGGATCCTTAAAAAGATTTGCTTTTCAACAGAGGAATTACACTATGGATTCCTGCCGTTGACCTCATGCAAAATGAATGCCCAATAGAAGTGGCATAGAAGGAGGGCCTAAACCATTTTACACTCCTTGAAATGAAGGAAATTTGACAAAGTTTCAAAATTTTATACTCTTGCAATAATCTGCACTTTGCACAAGTTTAGAAATTTTTTTGAGTTTTTCAAAAATTCAGGTGTGCAAGTCCGTAGCTCCACACCTCCACATTTCTGAGTTCTATAGGTATGAAGCTCAACATTTTTGAGCTCTGCAACTCTACAATTTAGAGGTGCACCAATAATTGACTGCTAGTTTCAAAAATAGCACTTTCCATGCATCGAGAGCACATTCTAATGGCAAGTTAACTCCAACACACACCTAATGAAGAGACAATTTCAATTTTTGATGCCTCCATGCACTTCCACTTTGACTAATGGCCTCCTCCTACTTTCTCTCTCATGTTTTCTCTATTTTAAACATGTAAAGGGCTCATGCATCCAATTAATGAATAAAATATGGATGGAGTCCCTCTAACCACCAGTTAGATTGATAGTTTGTATATATTTAGTTTGTTTAAATGTTTTAAAAGAATTTTATTGCATCAAGATATCTCTCACTCTCAACACAAATTGAGGAGAGGATTTCTTATAAACACCCCATTGTAAAATGTAAAAAAGGTCACCATTATTATGCAATAAAATTATGCTTTTAGTGCTAGCATTCAGAGTTTAGTTATTCTTGCCTGAATGTGTCATTGTTTTGTGGATTTTATTCATGAGATTGTGATTGAGCCAAAGGTTTATTGTGTTGTTTCTGGATGTGTGATCTTTTAGTTCTGGTATTTGCTACAGATGTATGAATTCTGCTGATGTAATGAGCTTGAGAAGAGATCACCCGATTGTGTTTACATAGCTTTTTGTCTCACATGAGCGCACTTTCCGTGGCCTTGTGATTTGATGAAGAGTGAAACATCATTCAATTTATTAAATATTCTCATAAAAAATTGCATCAGTGGATTCTAAGAAGCACTGCTCCTATTTTCATTGGTTTCCTATCGATCTTTTTGAAGGTTTAAGTCGTAGTGTGTTGTGTTTTGTAGCTTATGTCTATTTAGGAATTTCAATTTCAAGTCATTTGATTTCATGTTATTTTCTTTCAGTTTCATTATTTGATTTGCTAACCCCCTATTAGAATAGGACCTCATAGTAGCTACATTTTTAGAGCTGCATACATTGAAAACTAGAAAAATACAAAAAAATTGTTCTTTTGGTGTGATATTTTGAGACAGCGAACATATTTTACTTGAATCCCAAGATAAAAGAGTTTTTAGAACCAGCAAAGGCCTCCTTATGAACACTCACATTTAACTTCTACCGAGCAAATTTTGGTATGTCACAAGACAAATATCGAACCTTGTAGTGGATCCTTAAAAAATTTGCTTTTCAAGAGAGGAATTACACTATGGATTCCTGTCGTTGACCTCGTGCAAAATGAACGCCCAAAAAAAGTGGTGCTAGAAGGAGGGCCTGAACCATTTTACACTCCTTGAAATGAAGGAAATTTGACAAAGTTTCAAAATTTTACACTCTTGCAATAATTTGCACTTCGCACAAGTTCAAAATTTTTTCTAAGTTTTTCAAAAATTGAGGTGTGCAGGTTCGTAGCTTTGCATTTTTGAGCTCTGAAGGTACGTAGCTCCTCATTTTTGAGCTCTGTAGCTTTTCAATTTAGAGGTACACTGATAGTTGACTGCCAATTCCAACAATAGCACTTTCCATGCATCGAGAGCACATTCTGATGGCAAGTTAACTCCAACACATGCCTAGTGAAGGGCCAGTTTCCATTTTTGATGCATCCATGCACTTCCACTTTGACTGATGGCCTCCTCCTACTTTCTCTCTCATATTTTCTCTATTTTTGACATGTAAAGGGCTCATGCATTCAATTAATGAATAAAATATGGATGGAGTCCCTCTAAGTACTAGTTAGATTGATAGTTTGTATATATTTAGTTTGTTTAAATGTTTTAAAAGCATTTTATTGCATCAAGATATCTCTCACTCTCAACACAAATTGAGGAGAGGATTTATTATAAATACCCCATTGTAAAATGTAAAAAAGGCCATTGTTATTATGCAATAAAATTATGCTTTTGGTGCTAGCATTTAGAGTGTATTTATTCTTGCTTGAATGTGTCATTATTTTGTGGATTTTATTAATGAGATTGTGATTGAGCCAAAGGTTTATTGTGTTGTTTTTGGATGTGCAATCTTTTAGTTCTAGTGTTTGCCACAGATGTATGAATTTTGCTGACATAACGAGCTTGAGAAGAGATCACCTGATTGTGTCTACATAGCTTTTTGTCTCGCATGAGTGCACTTTTCATGGCCTTGTAATTTGATGAAGAGTGAAACATCATTCAATTTGTTAAAGATTCTCATTGATGATTGCATCAGTGGATTCTAGGAAGTGCTGCTCCTATTTTCATTGGTTTCCTACCAATCTTTTCGAAGGTTTAACTCGTAGTGTGTTGTGTTCTATAGCTTATGTCCATTTAGGAATTTCAATTTCAAGTCATTTGATTTCATGTTATTTGCTTTTAGTTTCATTATTTTCTTTGCTAACCCCCTCTTAGAATAGGACCTCATAGTAGCTGCATTGTTAGAGTTGCATACATTGAAAAATAGAAAAATACAAAAAACATTATTATTTTGGTGTGATATTTTGAGACAGCGAACAGATTTTACTTCAATCCCAAGATAAAAGAGTTTTTAGAACCAACAAAGGCCTTGTGAACACTCACATTTATCTTCTACTGAGCAGATTTTGGTATGTCACATGACAAATACTAAACCTTGGAGTGGATCCTTAAAAAGATTTGCTTTTCAAGAGAGGAATTACACTATGGATTCCTGTCGATGACCTCGTGCAAAATGAACACCCAACAATTTATTGTTGAATATTTTAAGCTTTGACTCTTTGGTTTTAATGGTGGTAACATTTACATTATAAACTTGGTCACTTGGCTTGGTCTTTGTTTGAGTTGAAACTTTGTAGTTTAAGCTGAGCTCACTCGGCATCCATTGGTGCCGAGTTGCATATGCACATGTGCCTAAAGAGAAAAGGTAGAAATTGGATGACAAAAGTGCTTCATACCAGGGGAAAAATGCACCCCATTAGTGCCAAAGAGAGCCCAAACAAAAATGACTATGGGTCACTATATCGACCTACCTTGCCAGATCACTAGTGAGGCCAGAAATGGTACACCAACATGAGTAGGAAGTCGAGTATTTTAAGACTAAAAAAGGAAAGGGTAAGAAGAGGAAGGCAACCCAAGGGTAAGAAAACAAGTGGCTAAGGCCCAAGAAAAAATAGCTGCCCAGGAACTAGAATCCCAATAAGAGCTGGAACTAGCTCAACAAGAGCAAGAATAGGTAGAACTACCATAAGAGCAAGGAGTCCCACCACCTAGAGCCTTAGAGGAAGAAGACTCTTCATTGGTGCCTAAGAGAGACCAAACATAAATGAATATGGTAGGAGTAAAAGGGAGAAAAATGAAGAAGAAGAGCACTCCCTCTCCATAGGTGCCAAAAAATATCCCTAAAGTAGAAGACAAGGAAGAAGGGGAAAAAATTGAGTTTATCCCTTTGAATAAAAGAAATTACTTAGCTACTATGGCTGAAGAAGAGAGAATAAGAAACTCTACTCAAACACCTCCATCCATCCCTAGGAATCCTATCCACTTTGAAACTTTTGAAGATGAACATAAAAAATGGATAGAGGAAATAAAATAGAGGAAACTTCTTTGATTTTGATTTTAGGCCTGTAGGCACCAAGATGGTGGGAGAGAAAATAAGGGATGCTCTAAAAAATGAGTCATTAGGAGAGGATTGAAATCAATTGCCTCCTCTACCTCAAGGACCTCTCAACATCCTCCACAAGTAGTATTGGCAAGTTCTCTATTTTTAAAAGTTTTTCCTTGTTTTCAAAAGAGTTTTCCATAGTACTAGCCTTGAGATAATCTTGTTAATCAGAAAACTCTAATTTCAAACCCTAGGGAAGGAAAAAAATCATGTTATACATTTTTTTCCCTAGGTTATTCTTTTTATTTATTACCTTTTTGCCTTAGCCATGACATTCCCTTTTCCTCTTTTTAAGTTGCACCCCTTTGTTATATTTGATCACTTTAAGTTGTGTCCTTATGCACTTACCTTAATATTTTTTTGATATATGCTCCCATGTTTTCCTAAGTCTAAGAACTTTTGGTGGACCCCCTTTTATGTTTTTTAAGACTGAAGGTTAGATGGATCATGTTTAGTCATAGCTCTGATAATTCCCATGGCGAGCACATGAGATGCAAACACATGGCTGTAGGCAAGATCGATGCAAAAAATAAAGGGGACAAGATCTATGATCCATGTTCATTCACTATAAGATCCTATCTCATATAAAACTAGTAGGATTATGATGTGCATCATGAAAGAAACCCATGTCTTCTCTCAATTAATGAAGAATATTGATGGCACACGTTGGTTTACTAATTTAATAGAAGATAAGGTGATTACATATGATGATGACACATGGACCCTAATGGAATCTAGTTTTTAGTGGGACTTGGTGTTGTTAACAAGTACCTAAAGCATGATTAGTCCATGTAGTTGTTGAAAAATCCCTTTATGATGTGTTTTGATGGTAGGGAAAATACTAAGGGTGATCAAATGACTCATGTTCTCTCATAAAGGTACTTGAGCTTATAGCGAATAGACAAGATGAAGCCACTTGTCTCATTTTTGATGAAGATCCCTCTCACCACTACAACATTTGGGGTTAATATGTGATGAAAATATAATTTGTGGTGATTTTCATATTTTTTTTGCAATTGTCCTTGACATTGTTGCAATACTGAAATTGACATCATAATTGCGACGCCTGCATGAATATTAAAAAAAAGAAAACATGACATAAACCATTTCCCATTTTTTTTTATTAACTATGCACAAAAGAGGGTGGAGAGCTCTAAAAATTGCCATGCCCTTGTGATTGATGCATTTTGTTGCTGTTCCCTTGTGCTCTCTACATTTTGTTGCGGTACCCTTGATTTGCAATTTTGTTGTCATGCCATGCCCTTGTGATCTCCATGCCTTTGCTCTATAATTTTCTTCAAGGGGCTATGTAAATGTTCTTTCCTTTTCCTTCTAAACATGTGTATCTTTATATTTCCTTCTAAACATGTATATCTTTATATATATATATATAGAGAGAGAGAGCTATTTTTTAAGGTTCTTATTACATCTTAGCACAATAGAAAAATTGATCCAGCTGCATACATATTCTAGAATCTAAATAGTAAAATAATAAAACTCTATATGCTGGCCCAACAATGGTAGCGAAGGATATAAAGGCTCCATATGCTAGGCCAACAATGATAACCAAGGATGTACCCATGCATGTATTGACACACTCTCCCTGTGAGAATCCCAAGTATCTAATGTTGCTGTTAATTTGGGCATGACTATATGATCAAATTTTTTATGAAGTACTGAAGCTGATAGTAACTTATCCCATGTCTCTAGAAAATGTAACATAGTTTTAGGGTCCCTTAGCTCCTAGGAATTTGTAGCAGCTATTCTCATTGCTGAAAGAATAACTTCCGAGAAGAGTTGAGTCTAAGGAGTTAAAGAAGAAAGTTTTGCTTTCGTGTAAATGCCATAATCATTAGGCTCATTCCCTTGCAGAAGCCTCTACCACAATGATATTACTTCTAAACCATGTAAAGGATGTTGAAGTGGTTCCCAGACTTGAAACACTCTTATAAGAAATGGATACTCGGGATCATCGTAGAGAGACTGTGCCAATACTTGAAACACTCTTATAAGAAAATGTAGATGCAATACATGACGAATTGCACAACTTGTAGTCCTCTTGATATTTGGACTATAAATTCTCAAAGACATTTGCAAGTGATTCCATTGCCATAGTACCTACCACAACACTTTCCTAGATTCTATCCAGTAGCTCCCATAATCTCCTTTATGTTTTCTAGCTATTGTTTCTACCATGTAGTCTCTTTCTAAAGATGCTCCTTCTCCTTCTCTTTGTAAAGTCACTCCTTCTCCTTGTCTCTTGTGCCTTAAATCTTAATTATCAAACTTCTAAATATTTTCCTCCACCATATCTAAAATCAACTTCACATTGTGTTGTGACTCTAGCATAGGTGTTTGATCATCGATATCTTTCATTTCAACATTCAAGTTTTCAAGTGGTCAACACCGTCACTTGCGAACCTCTCATGTCAAACACTTTCTATACTATTTCAACACACTGTTCTTACTTTTGAGCTAATAGTTCTTCAGGTGCATTTCCTTGTAAAACATTAATTTTGTTGAACAATTGCAAACTCTTAGAAAGTGCATTTTTGTTTTCATGTATCTATGTATATATGTATGTATGTATGTATGTGTATATGTATATGTATGTATGCATGTATGTATGTATGTATATATGAATGTATGTATGTATGTATGAATGCATGTATGCATGTATGTACATATATACATATGTATATGTGTATATATGTGTATGTATACATACATATATACACATATCTATGTGTCTATGTGTGTATGCATGTATGCATGTATATATACAGATAGATCTAATGGATTGTGGATTATGGATTATAAACAAAGAAAAAAGAAAACATGACATTAATCATTCCCCATTTGTTTTGATTGATTGTGGAGAGTTGCCCCTAAAAGAGGGTGGAGAGCTTTGAACTAGGATGGAGAGTTCTAAATGTTGGTGGAGATCAATGGATAGCTAGGATTTTGTTTCCATTCCCTTGTGATTGCTTCTGCGATTTTCTTCAAGGGGAGAAGAGTACCTATGTAAATGTTTTTTTTTTCCTTCTAAACATGTATCTCTTTATATTTTTCTTAGTAGATGAATAAAGAAGCTTTTCTTTATGTATATGTATGTGTATGTGTATATATATACATATATACATACACCCATATGTGTGTGTGTCTATGTATGTATGTATATATACAAAGAGATCTTTTTAAAGGTGCTTGTTACATCTTAGCACAACTAGAAAAATTGATCTAGTTGCATACATATTCTAGAATCCAAAAAAAAATAAAATAAAACTCACTCAACCCATACTGAGTGACTTATCTCAAAATCCTGCACATAAATAATGTAGACTAGGAAAAATGGGTAGAGTTCGCAAGAAAATTTACAAAAATATATGATAGTAGATATTTTTAAAAATAAATAAGCTATAACCTAGTTAAATGGGTCTAGTTTCTAATTAGCTGGGTTGATTACAAGTTCTTATAGAACTGTCATCAGATTAGGTACAATAAAATGAATAATCAACTTTTCCCAACTAGTAGGATCAAATATAGTTTTTGAAGGTGATAAAATTGCATATGCAGATGCATGACTTGCATGGCAGGCATAAAATGCATCCACCAACTTATAACAAATGGTTGGATATAAAGGCTCCATACTAATGTAGAGGTAAGGATGGTAGAAGTCAAAACCAAGTTAATCCCACTTAAACCTATAAGGGAAGTACAAGGTTCCCCAAACCCTTTACAAAGAAAAAAATACACAAAAAACTCCAACACCTCCCCAATGATTAGGATGGGTGTCTTAGGCCAAATGAAGGTGGATTCAAAGGGTTTCAACCAATTTTTGGTCCTCAAGTAACATCCAATACCAAAATCCCTCAAATTGTCCTAGAGGCCTAATAAATTTCCTAGTAGCCCTACAACGACACAAAGTGAACTTTCTCTAAAAATTTCCCAAATACTCCCCAAAAAATGGTGGGTTTAGATACACATTAAGCCATACTACAACATATTAGAAGGGTTCCATGTGTTCCTTTGAACCATATCCTATTGTTACCATACTGTGGCTCAAAAATGCATGAAAAGAAGGCAATTTAATAAAGCAACTACTAGTTTCTTGTATTCCCAAGACCCCAAACTCTGCATAGTCTCTCCTTATGTTGTAATGTTCCAAATCCAAAAGGAATTAGTTCCAAAACTTCTGTAACCACAAAAGCCCCAAATCAGTCTTGTACAAACCCTCAAAGGTAGGGTTTTCTAAATCTCTTCCTTCCAAGCACCTTTAGACTCAATTTAAGGTTGTTTCACCTTATCTCCAATATACCAAAGCACTTCCAATCATTAAACACTGACCTCTAATGGATAGGCCATGAATTTAGTGCCCTTTACTTCACAAACTCCAATAGTGATCACCAATTCTTAGAACTCCTTATCAAAAAAATGTTAGATATGATTTATACATACTATTACAAGATCATTCCATGAGATTAAGACTCCTACATTGATGGAATGATCAACATCTCAAGTAGAAAATCAAACTTGTTAATGAAAATAATGAAACCCTTAAAGTAACAACAACGAACTTGGAAGGAATGAACTTCACAAATATCAATGCATAAGGAATTGATCAAACACTATGAAAATAGGATTATGAGATTAGAAGACTATAATAAATCAATGATAGTCAAGCCACTGTGCACCAAATTATTGAAAAATGACGTTTTTGTTGGCTTTCTGTACACAATCTATATAATTGATCATTCCCAATACTGCTCTCTTTGTACAATGCCTCAAACTTGACTTAATAACATCCCCCAAAACTATCCCAATTGATTTGGATTATTTTCAATTCCTAATTATGCCTAAAACTCATTATATCTAATTTCCTCCCAAAATGGAACTAACTATTGGGATTCCAATATTTGAATTTCCCAACTTACAATTTATTGAATAAAAGAACCAATTAACCCACTAAAATTTTCTATTAGGTCCTGAAGACCAAATTAACCAATCCTAAACCTTTCTAAGTCTCCCAAGGATCCAATTAACTCCAATATTCCATTATGCCCATATTTCACTATGAAAGATCCCAAGGTCCTTAACAGGCCCTTTAGGATTCATTACATTTTTAGCATCTTTAAAGCCTTCTAAGACCATGATTGGCTTCAAAACATGCCAATTGATTGGTTTAAACTCCTCCTTTCCTCTGATCCATCCATTTTCTTTTTTAGGGATCCTCGCATATCCTAATGCTCATGCATCACATACGCTAGCCCAAAAATGGAAGCTAAGGATGTAACCATGCATGTATTGAAACACTCTCCTTGCAAGGATCCCAAGTATCTACTCCCACCATTAATTTGGGGATCAACATATGATCCAAAATATTATGAAGTACTGAAGCTAGTAGTAACTTCTCCCATGTCTCTAGAAAATCTAGCATAGGTTCAGGGTCCCTTGGCTCCCTAGAATTTGTAGCAACTATTCTCACTACTAGAAGAATAACTTAAATGAAGAATTGAGTGTAAGGAGTTGAAGAAGCAAGTTATGCTTCTGTGTAAATGCCATAATAATGAGGCTCATTCCCTTGTAGAAGCCTCTACCATAATGAAATTACCTCTAAACTATGCAAAGGATGTTGAAGTGGTTGCCAAACTTGAAACACTCTTATAAGAAATGATAAAGCAAATGCAACTAAAATACATATATTACTATTATTTATATATATGTATGTATGTACATATATATATATGTATAGATACATATATACATATGTGTGTGTCTATGTATGTATGTATGTATATATATAGAGAGATCTTTGCACAATAGAAAAATTGATCCAACTACATACATATTTTAGAATCCAAATAATAAAACAATGAAATTTACTCAACTCATGTTGAGTGACTTACCTCAAGATCTTGCATAAAAATAATGTAGACCAAGAAAATGGTTAGATTTCACAAGAAATTTTACAAAAACATATCATAGAAGATACTTTTAGAAAGAAACATGCCATAATTGTTAAATTGGTCATGGACTCCCCCTAGCCTAGCCCTATAATTTTTAGGTTAGGTATGGGAAGATCCTTTAGAATAGTAGGGCCTACTATTTTATGGGCATAACTAATTATTCCCACCCTAGGCCTTGTAGGTTCAATAAATATTTTTAGAAAGAAACATGCCATGATTGTTAAATTGGTCCAGTTGTTGATTAGCTGGGTTGATTACAAATTCTTGTAGAACTGCCATAGATTAGGTATAATAAAAATGAACAATCATATGTTCCAAGCTAGCAAGATCAAATAAAGTTTTCCAAGGTGATAAAATTGCATATGTAGATGTATGTATGTATGAATTCATGTATCACATATCACTAGTGTTGAACCTACCTTGTCTCTTTTGAAACCAATCTCTAGCATTCCTTCTTATGTTGCTTCTATTTAGACTACTTATATTTAACCATTTAATCATCCTATTAGCTATTTTACTAATTCTTCTCTACCTGTGAGTATTCCACCTACTTCATTTCCTACCTCACAACCTTCATACAATAGTATTCCTTACACTTACCCTAATCCTCTTATGATGGTTCCTAATGTCCCACTTGTAGCACCTTTTATTCCAACTATTTGTTACACTCTTCATAGTGTGTCAAATGTGTCATTGCCACCTATTTTCTCTATTGATTCCACTATCATTAGTATTGCTCAAACTATTTCTTCCTTGCAACAAAAAATTTCTTCCCTTACTCAATCCAAGTTTAATGTGCCTACATGGGATATGGGTAGTCCTACACAAAAATAATGCAAACTAGGAAAAATGGGTAGAGTTCGCAAGAAATTTTACAAAAACATATCATAACATATATTTTTAGAAAGAAACAAGCCATAACCTAGTTAAATTGGTCTAGTTGCTGATTACCTAGGTTGATTACAAATTCCTGTAGAATTGTCACCAGATTAGGTACAACAAAATGAACAATCAACTGTTCCTGGCTAGTAGGATCAAATACAGTTTTCCAAGGTGATAAATTGCATATGAAAATGTATGTATGTATGTATATATATGTATGTATGTATGTACATGTGTATGTGTATGTGTATATGTATGCATGTATATATATTTGTATGTATATGTATGTATGTGTGTATGTATGTATATATGTATATACATATGTATATATATACATGCACACACATATGTGTGTCTATCCATGTATGTATATATACAAAGAGATCTTGTGGATCATGGAGATTAGTGGAGATTTAGGATTTTTTTGTCATGCCCTTGTGATCTTTGCATCTTATTATCGTACCCTTGTGATCTCTATATATTTATGTATGTATATATGCATATATATATTTATATGTATGTACATATATATATGTATATATATACATACATATGCACATATGTGTGTGTCTATGTATGTAGGTATGTATATAAATAAAGAGGTCTTGGCACAATAGAAAAACAATAAAACTCACTCAAACTGTAGCATGGCCACATATGCGATGGCAACACCTATTGGTAAGTAGATTCCTCTTTCTCTCTCTCACATTTTTCATGTGTTTATTTCACTTGAACTATTATTTCTTAGAGGGAATTTTGTAATATTGGATTCATTTTATGCAGGAGGTGATGAGGACATTCCTAGATGTACCCGTGTTAGATGTAAATGAATCACTAAATAATTGTGATGAATTGCTCGTGAGCAATGAAGATTGACTTCCCCTAAGAGGAGAAGGAGGTGATGAGTGTAAGGGTTTCATAATAGATGAAGATAATCACCCCATTATCTTCCTTAGAGATAATATATATATTTTGAAGACTAGCTATTCCATCATGAATTACACTTGAATTGTTAACCCAGGGATGTAGAACTTGAAATGGGTTAGCACAATATGTGCACTAAGTTCCTTTAAGAGTCTTAACACCTATGTTGTAGGAAAGTAAAATGCATGAAGATACTACTATGAATAAACAGTAAACACACTTGGACTAACAACATATAGCTATAGAAATCTTTGGAAAATGAATTCTAAACTAAGTAACAACTCAAAACATCTACCATGATCATTTTCTGCAAGTGCTACAAGAACTTTCACAATAACAATGCTTTAGGACTAATACAATAAATCTATCTTGAAAATAGAAAATTGCAAGGAATGAATCTACTCTACATAAATCTATTCCACCTCCCAAGTGGGCCCCCTTGGTTGGTTTCAACTAACTAAGAACACAAAAAATATTCCAAAATCACTCTTTCATTATAATCCTTCTTTGATAATGTTGACTAAATAATTCATGAAGAATAGAAAAAGAGTAACTTCTGAATCTTAAACTAGTAGTGTCTATTTTCTTATTACCTACTAAGACGATCCCAATCCATTATATATAGGATTGAATACTTATTAAAAACATGATATAAAAAGTCTTGAGCAAACATCACTAGAAAAGAAGGCTAAAGATCAACCATGACATAGTACATTTATTAAGCAATAGAATATCAACTCATAAGAAATATAGCAAGTTGGGTCTTCTTGGATTTTTTGGATCAATAATTACTCTGTAAGCATGACTTATCCATAAGAACCAAACTATGCTTTTCTTTCCATGATCAGTCTCCATCATTCTTCTTCATTAAATGCAGTAATCACCACCCTTTGCATTGCTCTTTAGTTCCTAAAGGTTAGAAATATTTGGAACCCATATGCAAGATAACAATCCTACTCTTATTTAGATATTAGAACATAGCTTAAAATATTTATATGAAATACTACATTCTATGTATAATATTAAGCAAAGCATGTCATACACACTACCCATAGGTTTAGTAAGTTCTAGTTGTTTCTGGCATAAGTTTACAAGATATTTAAACAAATGTTTTGGAAATGTTTTTCACAAAGCACACAAAGTAAGATAAAACTATAAAAACTATATCAAAATTAAGACATTAATATGCCTCATCATCTACCCCCCCACTATGTAAATGCTTGTCCTCAAGCATTATACTTCTTTTCCATAGCTCTGAAATCTCCCACTATAGTTAACCCTTGCTTCCCACTTTTGGAAGTGTAGAAGAATCCTCTGGTGTGCTTCCAATGTTCACCTAGTTGTTCCTTAACCAATGGATTTAGTCTGGTAGCATTATTATCATAAAGAGGCCAAAGAAGGGTAGGAGGCTAAAAAGTCAATGACATCCATAATTCCTTTTTGATTTTTCTTCCCAATTGTATGTACTTAGCCACCCTATATACAACTACCTCATAATTGATAGGGCTATATGGTTCTACCTTTTGAAGGCTTCTGGCAATCATTTCCATTCGTTCCTAAGCCTTGCAATAGCTCTTTACTATGTAAAGTTTGGAAGTGTTTGGTACTCTCTATACGCCTTTTCTCTTTCTACAAACACCTTCTCCCTAATCTCTGGTTTTTGTCTTCCATGAGTTAATTTGAACTAGTCTCTTAGAAGGTCATCAGGCTTATGTGATTTAGCTCATAGTGGTAATGGTTTAAATTTCTCAAGGTCTCTATAGGTATCTAACTGCATATCATAATTTGTTTTATTGTGCATCTAGGACATTAAAGCTCCGAGGTGAACATCCCCTATGTAAATTAGAGGACTCCATTTTGTCTCATGTAGAATTATGAAATTATGTAAATAAAGTTCACACAAAAAATTCTTCTTCCATGAAGGAAAAGTGTGATACACATTGTAGAAATCTTTAGCATTTTTAAATTCACAATCAGCATCCCTTATTGTCATCACAAGTTGAAATAGCATAAACTATTCCTTTAGACAAATGGAATACACCCTGGGTGGTGGCCAACAAGCCATCACCTAGTTAGTTAACTTTAAAGCTTTATTCATTTGTTGTTTCTATTTCTCAAGTTGCTCTTTCAATGACTCAATTTCCTCATCTTTATCAAATATTACTTTTTGCATTTGGTCCCTTTCTTTCTTCCACAAGGACTTTTGAAAAATAAAATGATTGTACATACCATATAATATAGATTGAATTTTTGATGAAGGGAATTCTTGAGCCATAGATTTCTTCTTTTTCTCCTTAGGAACTTGCTAAAAGTAATGGGTATACTAGGAGGATCTATGAAGTATGAGAGAAACATTAGACTGTACAAGGATTGGTGGCATGGTAGGTTAATCATTGTTAGGGGCTTTTTCTGAGAAAGTAGTGGGTTTTGACTCACACATTTCCTTACTCCCCTATGGCATTTCATTACTAGGCTCATTTTCATTTATTTTGACATTTTTGGGTTCCAACTATATAGGAGAGTCATTTGGAATATTGTCAACTACTGATTCTGTATGAGATTTTGAAATTGGAGCATTTAGGTTTTTAGTGGAAACTGGGGATACTTGACCTTGCATACAAGGGCTTCTATGCATATGAACCTCTTTAGCTTTAATCATTTTGTGGGTCTGCTTTGGTTTAGGTGTGAGTGGGGTAGATGTTGCAAGAGTGGTTACTATAGGAACATACCTTTTTCTCTTTGTTACTTTAATAGAAGAGTTTTGGGCTTCCTTTTCAAGATTAGAGCTCTCTTTACCAATTTTACGCTTGTTTTTATTTCTTGAAGAGCTAGGTATATCACCTTCTAAAATAGGCTCAACAAGTTTATCAAAAGTGGTTAATGTTGGTTCTTTTCCTATTTTAGTTAGATTCTGACTAGGCTCTATGATTTCTTCCTCATTCCCTAAATTTTGTAGAACAAGTTTGGCTTGAGACTATAAGGTTTTAAATTCAACATAGTCTACCCATGATACAAGGGAGGAATCCCTAAGAGACCTTTCAACTAAAAGTTTGATTAGGACATGATGAGAAATGGAATTTGCATTTCCTTTTTGAGTTTCCTCAGCAGTAATACACAACATATTATAAAGGAAATTGGGGACATTAACTTGAATGTTATGTCTTATACAATTGATTAGCTTAAAATGGTGAGCATGCAAGTTTGAAAACCTACCTTTATAGGTTAAATACATGATGATATGGGTTTCTAGTTTTGGATATGGAGCTAGAAGAGAAAGTATTTTACACCCTTGCTTTGAAATGTCCAATTGAGGATCACCCGACTGAGAGAACTACGCCCATGACAACTTGGCATCATCTCGTGACTTTTACTATCTGCTCTTTAGTTGCAATTACTTTTAATCCCCATACTATGGCTTCCCCTTCATCAAATATTCTCATAAACTCCATTGATACTTCTTCATTGAGCTCAATTAACTGCAAGAAGTAGCCAAGCCATCCACAGGCATGAAATTGTTGGACTACTTCTACCTCCACAAGTAAAATACTATGAACAATCAACTCATATGTCTGCAACTATCCTCCCATCTTAAAAAAAAAATTAGCCTCAAATTTCTCTATTCTCACTACCCTAACAAGTTTTACCCCTTTAACACTTCTGCAAATACCCTCTTCTTAGAATTTCAAATTAATTTTTCTAAGAAATGTCAATACCACATTCTCTTAACAAGACTCCATTATGTTTGGCATGTAAAATAATGATGCAATTAATTATGAAAGACATCAAGTTTTAACTGAAAGTGTTCTTGTAATAAATCATAGTCCTTTTTTAGTCATGTCAACCAATGGAGCTCTTTCCCAAAATCACAATGAAAAGGTACGTCAGATACAAAAATATTTTTAAAAATTAAGATTAGACTGCTACCAAAGTAAAACCTATAATGTGGACATGATTAAGGTGATGTGGAGATGACATTTGGAAATGAATACACTTTCTTAGCCCCCCACTAAATTTTGAAAATTTTCCACACTTAAAGATTTTGGCACAGGAATGAGAAATTGGCTTAAGGCTTATATGATTCATTTAATGTAGTATTATATATAAATAGTGAAATCAATGCACTAAAAATGAATAAAGAGTAAAAAAATGTTGTACCTAAAATTTGAGAGCATACTTCTGCATGCAAACTGATGAGGTGGCAAAGTCTAATGACTATAGAAAAGGTGCTGACAGTATGGTTTATTGAAAGCAGTAAAAATAGAATTTGTTAGTGATGTGGAGTGTGAGTGTATGATAGATAAAGAAATCAGATGAGTTGATATGAAGAAAAGGAAAAATGAATGAAATAATGGACCTCAAATTAGATGAGGTTTTATTATGAGTGCTCAGTGAGGGTTTGTTATCGTACGACTATAGGAAGAAGGCTTTCACATTTTGCTATAGGAATTGTGTCAGGTGGTAAACTATTGAGTTGGAACTATTGTAGGAACTCATATTTGGTTTTTGGTTTATGATAAAGGCACAACTTGTGGCCATTTACAAGTAATTTAAATTGCATAGGATCAATTTTTGTTAGCTAGACTACTCCATTGTCAAATACATACTGAATTTCATAAGGCCCTAGCCACTGAGTTTGCAACTCCCTTGGATTCTCTTTGAAATGAGAATCATATAGGAGAGCCTAGTCTCCCACTTGGAATTGTTTATTATTGATATGTGTGTCAGGCCACTTCTTTTGCTACTGCCAAATGATCTCTATTCTTTCCAACATTGTCTTTCTCATTTCATCCAGTGAGTTCAAGTGGAGAAGTCTCTTTTGTTGTGCTGCAAGAAGACTGATTTGCAATTCCCAAGTAGTACACAGTGTTTTGTGTTCAAATTCAATAGGCAACATTACTACTTTTCCATACACAAGTTCAAATGGAATGAATCCAGTTGTTTTCTTCCATGTAGTTTGGTATGCCCATATAGCTTTAGTTAACCTACTACTCCAATCCTTCTTGTGTATTTGCATTGTCTTGGTCAGAATGACCTCAATTTCTCTGTTGGTGAGCTTTGCTTGCCTATTTTCCTAAGGGTGATAAGGACTAGATTTCTAGTGCCTTATGATCTATTCTTTCATAACTTTAGTGATCAAGTTTGATGTGAATTGGGTGCCTTGATCTATGAAAATTTCTCTAGGAACTCCATAGTGTGTGAATATTTCTTCATATAAGAATTTAGCTGCTTTCTCATCTCTTTCATTTTTCATTTCCTTGACCTCAACCCATTTAGTTAAATAATTTGTACATACTAAGATGTAGGATTTTCCATTTTATTTTGGGTCAATTGGACCTATAAAGTCCACACCCCACTTGTCAAAGGGTATTACAATAATCTATGGATTGAGTGGCATATCATTTGACTTGGTCAGTCGGCCCATCCTTTGGCATTTATCACACTTGGTGGTATAATTTTCTACATCCTTATGTAATGTTCATTAAGTACCCTATAGCGGAGTGGTCAATATGAACAAAAATAGGATATCTAGTTACATAATGTCAAAATTTGTTCAGTGCATTGACTACAGCTAAAAAATATTTCTTAGTTACTGTGTAATTTAGTTTAGGACATGGAGGCTTTTACTAATATAGTAGATTGCATTTTCAATATTAGCAAGATTTTGTCCTAATACAACACCTACAACATAGTCTGATGCATCAGTATGGATATGAAATAGAATTGACCAATTTGGTCCTTTTAGAACTGGTGCCATGGCAAGGAGTTTCTTAAGCTATAGAAAGGCTCCATTACATGCGGGTGTCCAATTGAATTTGGCTTCTTTAGTCAATAGTGTATACAAAGGACTAGCTATTTTATTGAAATCTTTGATGAAACATCTATAATATCTAGCATGACCTAAAAAAGATCTTACATAATTTGGTTTTGTAGGTATAGGAAATGTTAAAATTACCTCTATCTTAGCCAGATCCACTTGTATTCTTGCAACTGATATAAAATGACCAAGCACCACTTCTTCCTACATGAGCATAAAACATTTCTCACTATTGAGTGATAGATTATGTTCTTTGCATCAAACAAGAACCTTTTCAAGATTTATTATGGCTTCCTCAAAGGTGACTCCAAATGCTGTGAAATCATCCATGTATATTTTCATGTAGTCATGCAATATATCAGCAAAAATGCTGATCACAACTCTTTGAAATGTCACAGGAGCATTACATAGGCCAAATGGTAAGATGGAATGTGCAAAAGTACCCCATGGGTATGTAAATGTGGTTTTATCTCAATCTTTTGGAGCTATACTTATCTAATTATAACCATTGTACCCATCTAGGAAAGAAAAATATTTCTTACTAGCCAGAGTGTCTAGAACTTGATCAATGAAGGGTAAAGGAAAGTGATCCTTCTTAGTTTCCTTATTCAATTCTCTATAATATACATAAATTTTCCATTTCCCTCCCTTTTTAGGTACTATAACTAGAGGTGAGACCCATCTACTATTAGATATAGGTTATACAAAACCAACATCAAGCAACTTTTGTAGTTCACTTTTAACTATTTCTTTGAGTGCTAGATTAATCCTTCTCTGGGGTTGATGGAGTGGCATGTACCCTTCAATGATATATATTCTATGAGTGCATAATGCAGGACTTAACCATTTCATATCCCCATAGCCCCATGCAAAAGCCTTTTCATGTTTTTGAAGAAGCTCTGTTAATTATTTCATTTATTTGGGAGGCAGTTTGTGATTGACATGGAGATTATGAACTTTTGACAACTCAATAGTAGTTGTGAGATCAACCATAGCAGCTTCAGAGATTGGAATTGTGTCTAATTCACATGGTAAAAGTTGATGGATATTTTTTGGCTCCTTGGGAAAAAAATAATACTCATTAAATTCATCACATGTAGTTAGTTCCAACACAAAACTGCCAGATACATCCTTTTCTACCACACAAGTATTATTAAGAATACTCTAAATTGCTAAATCTTCCTCCTGCAACTTTAGAAAAGATTGTCTATGTAATACCGTAAGCTATGCTATAGAGTCTAACTCTTCCTATCCATCCCCTAAATTTGACCATATAGATGTGCTTAGTTGTGCTAGAGGATACAAGTCACATTTCTTTGTTGCCTAACCAAAAATGATAGGCTAACTGGATAAATTGACTTTTGGGGATAGAATCATGAAATCTATAAGGTACTCTAGATAGTCTAGGATTACTACTATGTCTTCTATCATCCCATTAGGAGTAATAGTAGAACTATCTACAAGTTATAAAATTTTTGGGGTAGCCCTTAATCCTTCTATATGTAGCTTTTTCATAGTATCCTTAGTCATAATATTTATAGTAGCACCAAGATCAATCAAAGCAATTTTAACAGATTGACCATTTATAATCACATTCACAACTGGACTCCTTGGATCAAAATACTTAGGAATAACCAATTTTCCTAAGATAATATTGGCCAATTGTCCTACAACATGGACTATGGTTGGGTCCTTTTTATTTCTCCCAGGCTTTTTTAGACATGCTTCTCTAATGAATTTTCCATAAATAGGAACATCTTTAATAGCTTGGAATAAATGAATTTGGACATGCATGTTCTTTAGCTAATCAATGATGTCAAAGGATTGTTCTCCTATTTGTGCAGGTTTACTTTGTATGAGCTTTTATGGAAAAGGTCTTTCAACTACTATTTGGGTTTGAGCTGAGCTAGTTACACTAGTTAGGTCAACCATTTGTGGCTGAGAAGTTGTCGGGTTTGATGCTATAAGAGTATGTAGTATTTCAGTTATGAGATGCAATTTAGGTGCTAGCAGGGTTGTACCAGATCTTAAATGCATATTTGCAAAATTTAGAGCATAAGTAGGGTATTGTTGAGCATCAACAAAATACATTGGTTGTTGTGGCTACTAGTTATTTAGATTTGGATGAGGTTGTGTAGGAAACTAAGTTTTCTTTCGAGGTCCATAACTTGCAAGTGGTGGCATTAGTGCAAGTTGTTGGACTAGAGGTGGTAGTTGTGTATTACTAGTATTTTGGTTAGGCCATTACTGAGGTCCTCTCCATTGGTTTGTAGATTACCAATTCCCTTGGGGTGGTTGCCATTGGTTCTGCTGATTCTGCCATTAATTATTTTTCTAGTTAGACCATTGTTGTTTTGGTAGTTTGGCTAGGAAGGTTGGGAGTCCTAAGGCCATTAAGGCTATTATGGATTATTTTGCCAAGCATTATTCCAATTAGTTTGACTATGTTGTGGAGGACCTTGAGTACTATAGTTTTTCCATTGATTACCATATAGATTTGAATTTTGTAAAGGGTCTTGAGGCATACCTTGATGTGAGGCCCATGGTTGGTGTTGAGCAATGAAGAATACTTTCTCATCCTCTCCTTCTATTTTGATGTACCCAGTTGGAAGATGTTGGTTCTCCATGCTAGCAACTAAATTGCATTAACAATATTTCTTCTACTTTCGGCAGTGTGGATAGTACTCAACTAACTACACCTCAACCTCTGCATGCTCCTTCTTTGTAGTCATTGTGTCAAGATGTGTAGCAATCTCATTTATGATGTCCTGCTTTAAATTTGAGAGTAGATTAGATATCTTGAGCTTTGAAATACCCTGACTAATCCCTTTAGCAACTATGGACTGGTGTCCTCTACCTTTCTTCATAGTTGACCTTTAGTAGTTAAGATAGATTTTCTTGAGGTCATCCCAAGAAGATTGATATACATCACCACTAGCCATTAGGTCTAGTGCTTCTAGACAATTATCATTCACTTCTCTCAAGAAGACTAGTTTCTATGAATCCTCTACTAATACATGTTGGGGGTTCTTCTATAGTGTATACAAGAAGCATAAAACATAGTCTTGCAATGTTTCATCCTCCTTTTGTGATATTCTAAAGATTTCATCTCCTCTTGAATTGTTTGGCTTGCAATACTCTTTGTATTTCTCCATAAATAAAGTTTTCTTTTCATACCAGGTACCTACTGCATTGGGTCCTAAGCCCATGAACCATCGTAAGGCTAATTCTTTTAGTGTTTCTAGAAACAACTTGAGCTTATGGGCATCAATGTTATAGTCAAAGCTACAATGGAGTATGTCAAACTCAAACAAGAAAGTATCAGGATCTTCAGTTGTAAAGCCATAGAAACTTTGTAAGAGCAACTATGGGTATATTTTTGAGATTAGCATTGGTTATGAGGCTTAGGAGAGGAAATGGAAAATTAGGTTGTGCCATCACTAGAGATATTTGATTATGGGGTTGCTGGGGAAAAAGAAAATTGGCTATGGGGTTGTTAATAATAGGTGGACTTGGATTAGAACTATCAAGGAAGCTAGCCAAAATTTTAGCAAAAGGTTGAAGACCACTTGTAGCCAAGGGTTCTACTATATAGGAAGATCCTACAAGAAAATCAGAGCTTGCATCCTCAAAAGGCAACTCAGCTTCTTCTTTAATTTCTTCATTCAAATTAATAGACTCCCATATTCATCTCATTGTCTTCCTCTTTGATGCATGCAATTGAATTGGTGACTTGTTAATCAAGCCCACAACTTCACAATTTTTAGCTAACAAACTAATCTAATAATAAAAGACTCATGAAGGTTCCTACTTTGACACCATCCCGAACAATGTAAGGGTTTCATAATAGATGAAGATAATCACTCCATTGTCTTCCTCAAAGATACTATATATATTCTGAAGAGTACCTATTCCATCATTAATAACACTTGAATTGTCAACCCAAGGATGTAGGACTTGAAATGGGTCAGCACAGTATGTGCACTAAGTTCCTTTAAGAGTCTTAACACCTATGCTGTAGGAAAGTAAAATGTAGGAAAGGAATCATACTATTATGACTAAATAGTAAAAACACTTGGACTAAAAAAAAATAATTATAGAAAGCTTTGGAAAATGAATTCTAAACTAATTAACAACTCAAAACATCTACCATCATCATTTTCTGCAAGTGCTGCAAAAAATTTCATAGTAACAATGTTGCAGGACTAATACAGTAAATCTATCTTGAAAATAGGAAGCCAAGTGGGCCCCCTTGGTTGATTTCAACTAACTAAGAACACAAAAAAATTCCAAAATCACTCTTTTATTTGAATCCTTGTTTGATTACATTGATCGAATAATTCATGAAGAATAGAAAATGAGTAACTTTTGAATCTTAAACTAGCAGTGTCTATTTTCTCATTACCTACTAAGATGATCCCAATCCATTATATATAGGATTGAATATTTATTAAAAATATGACATAAAAGTCTTGAGCAAATAGCACTAGAAATGAAGGCTGAAGATCAACCATGACATGGTACATTTATTAAGCAACAAAATATCAACTTGCAAGAAATATAGAAATTCAGGTCTTCCTAGATTTTCTAGAACAATAATTCCTTTGCAGGCATGACTTATCCATAAGAACTGAATTGTTCTTTTCTTGCCATGATTGGTCTCCATCATTATTCTTCATTAAATGCAGTAATCACCACCCTTTGCATTGCTCTTTATTTCCTAAAGGTTATAAACATTTGAAACACATATGTAAGATAAAATTCCTACTCTTATTTAGATATTAGAATATAGCTTTAAATATTTATATGAAATACTACATTCTATGTATAATATTAAGCAAAGTATGTCATATGCACCACCCATAGGTTTAGTAAGTTCTAGTTGTTTTTGACATAAGTTTACAAGATATTTAAACAAATATTTTGGAAATGTTTTTCAAAAAGTATAGAGAGTATGTCCAAACTATAAAAACTATATCAAAATTAAGACATTAATATGCCTCATCAATGAGGACATTCTAGGTACTTTAAAGATTGACTCTTTCTTAAGGATTTGAAAGGGAATTTAGACATTTTGGGGGGGGGGGGGGGGGGGGGGGGGGGGGTGGGGGGCGGGGGTGGTGGTCCAAATGAGCTTCCACCTTCATGTGGTTGTCTCTAATTAGTAGAGAATATTAAACAATTCTCAAAACCAAGTGAAGCTCAACATTAACCTATAATTGCGTGACAACTAACTATGTGAATCTCTTTGTTTCAAGCAATGCAGAAGGAGGCCATAGTTCAATATGCAATCTCAATTCATATGCATATGACATCAGGTGGAGCTAAAAAAATCAATAGGTTTTCATTTTTGTTAGATGTCTTTAATTGGTTATTTTAAGTTATAAACCATTATGAACATTATAACTTTGACTTTTATTGGCATGGGTAATGTCCTCAACATGCAAGAAAATCAAGACTTTCTATGTGTTGGCTTGCTGATAAACATGGTGGGGTTTTTTAGCTCTGTTTATTGTCCATGCATATAGAATGCAATTGCATGTGCATTCTTGATTAAGACTAGCATAATCTTATTTTGAATGTGATGGAAAAATGACATGCACAAGAAGATGGGAAAATGATGTCACTTTTGCATGTTTGGAACCTTTTTTGTACTTTAAATATTGATCATTTCTTAAATATTTTAGATGTTAGGGGTTGGGGGGTGGTGGTTGGGGGCGCGGTGGGGCCAAATGAGATTCCACCTTTACTTGGTTGGCCTTGATTAGTAGAGAATAATAAACTATTCTCAAAACCAAGTGAAGCTCAACAATAACCTATGATTGCATGACAACTAACTGTGTGAATCTCTTGGCTTCAATCAATACAGAAGGATGTCATAGTTCAATATGCAATCTCAATTCATATGCATACGACATCAGGTGGAGCTGAAAAAACCCAATAAGTTTGAATTTTTGTTAGAGGTCTTTAATTAGGTATTTTAAGTTATAGACCATCATGAAAATTATAACTTTAATTCTTATAAGCAAGGGTAATGTCTCAACATGTAAGCAAATCAAGACTTTCTATGTGCTAGCTTGCAGAGGACATTCTCTATTCTATAGCAGCTAGAGTTCTAATATTCATGATGGTCTATAATTTTAAAAACTTAATAGACCTATTAAATAAATGTAAACATGGTGGGTTTTTCAAGCTCCACCTATTGTCCATACATATAGAATGCAACTACACATTCATTCTCGATTCAGATTGGCTAAATCTTATTTTGGATACAATAGAAAAATAACATGCACTAGAAGATGTGAAAATGATGTCACTTTGTAGGTTTGAAACCTTTTTCTGTACTTTAAAGATTGATCCTTTCTTAAAGATTTTAGATGTGGGGGGGGGGGGGGGGGGGGGGGGGGGAGGGGGTGGGAGGGTGGGCCAAATAAGCTTCTACCATCACATGGTTGGCCCTAATTAGTAGAGAATATTAAAATATTCTCAAAACCAAGTGAAACTCAACATTAAACTATGATTACATGACAACTAACTGTGTGAATCTCTTGGTTTTAGGCAATACAGAAGGAGGCCATTGTTCAATATGCAATCTCAATTCATATGCATATGACATTAGGTAGAGCTAAAAAAATCAACATGTTTGCATTTTTATTAGGGGTCTTTACTTAGGTATTTTAAGTTATAGACCATCATGAACATTGTAACTTTGAATCTTATAAGAAAGGATAATGCCCTCAACATGCACGAAAATCAAGACTATCTACATGTTGGCTTGCTAAGGATATTCTATATTCTATAATAGCTAGAATATAATAAGATGCTAATATGTGGGGAAAATTGTATGAGACACAATTTTTCCTATTATAGGGGACAATTAATCTATATTAGTATATAATAAAGTTAATTTGAGTTGAGTTTGTAAAGATGATGCCTTGTGTTTGATGCAAATGCTGAGTTATATAATTTTGGTGACGACAAGGTTAGAAGAATTCCTGAAACTTTTTTTAATAAAAAGTGTGTGAGTTGTTGTGTTACTTATCTTTGGATTCCTTTCTTCTTTTCATTTGAAAGTGAAATTACTAATCTTTGGATGTCTTTTCATTTGAATCTAAGAATGACAGTAAGTTTGACCAGAAAAAGGTAGTTACTAAAAATTGGATTGAGCCTCCAAAGAGAGAACAAAAATGCAAGCATGCATGATAAGCTAATTGAAGTAAAATTATTAATTGCTTTACCTTTTATTGGTTATTATAACTCTTTTATGTTTTCATTACAACTACTAAAATTTAGATCATTTCAGACAAGTAATGAGATAGGGGGGACCACCAAAACTAAGAGAGCCACAAATTCCTTACATGTCTCAATTTTAGGGAAATTGATTTTCTTGTATTTTATTATTTTGTTTGTATCATAAAAAGGATTTTTTTCTAACTTTTGGTTATTTTTTTCTAGGCATGACTTTCAGTTCTTTAATACTCAATGATTGATGGAGTTATATGAGAAGGAAGTTCACTATCTCATGGTTAGTTCCATTTTGCAGATTTTATAACAGTTTGTAATCATATTTATGATTCAATAATAAATATTTTTATGCAGTTTGTAACCATTTCTCATGATTTCATTGTAAAATCTATTGAAAATAATTTAGAAACATGGGTTCATTAATTTGTTTTAGATTAGAGAATTTGGGACTCCCTTCAAGTATCAATCTTATGAGCTCCTCATCCATTGTTGCATTTGATCAAGTGTCAGACTCTCTTTGAATCTAATATTAGTTTTCCTTTTCCTACAAGAACATCTCGAAAGAGAGGAAAAGATCAAGGAAAATAGCTCTTGTAGTACACATAGAAATAAAAATAAGAGATTAACTATGAAAATATAAATAAAGTTAGTTCTAAAGATATAATAATCTGAAAATGCTTCTCTTGTTTAATGGATCTCATTCCTTTGTTTAGTCATGCCTTCATTCTATTGTGTAATGCTACAATGGATCTTCACATTTCATATATTGGTAGGGCCTTCAAGACCATATGCTCCTTTCATTCTATGAGTAACAAATTATTGAATGTGGATGTGCTTCTCTATGTGAAAAAATCAATCTTTCTCTAATTTGTAACCATTTTTATTTCATTTCTCAGTTCTATTATTTGCAATATTCCAACTTCATGTCTAACAATTATTAATTTTCTAAGTAGGTTTAATATTAATGATTCTATATAATTTATCATTAACGGTGTTGGACTTGAAGGGATTTCAATACATTTGTATGTGCATGTGTGAAGTATGGTCAGAATGACATTAGAAGTATTACTTCTATTATTATTTAGATGTAAAGTTTTAAATTTGTTTAGTAGTACATTATTGATCAACTCGCATAAATTTATACCACTTTCTAAGTTCAAGATATTGTCCAAGGTTTGTCTGATGAGTTGTGTAACTACAGATTATGACAAAATAGTTAAAAATATTGAAAAGGGAGAGACTCAAATATCTTGCAAGGATGAGAATATGAAAGAAATTGGGAAGAAGTTGGATCACTTTTAAAATCCTTGGTTGGATCTTAAGATTTAGTATGGTCAAAACAAAGGAAAGCTGTATAAATGAAGTATGTGATCACTTTATGGCAACTTTTATTTGCCAACCAGATCCTAACAAACTACTCTTGCCTTATATTTTGGCTTTTTAATTGACCATTGGTTGATTTGGCTACATTTAAGTAAAGCAAGAAACAATTGAGTTGACAAATTGTAATTTTAACTTTTAACCCATTGAGACCCAAGTATGCCTAGGTTATAACTTGTACTAGAGGGGAACTCTTATCACTAGATATCTAAATGTGGGTTTTCTATTTGCAGTTGTGCATGGTCCATAAGCTTGGATATGGAAACTAAGATGAGTTGAAGGCTACATTTTGGATGTGACCTCTTTTTCATTTGGAAGTATGTTTGTCAATTGTCATCCCTTCAACTTCTTGATCTCATTAATGACTACATAGAAGGCCCAATCCCTCATTGTGTTGGTAGCTTTGGCAATTTGAAAATTCTATATATCTCTTATAATGGGATTTTAGGATCTATTCCTCCACAATTGGCTTCTCTAATCAATCTGTGTCCTTGATCTCAACAACAATAAATTGATAATATTTATTCCTCCCAATTGTTATCACTATGTAGTCTAGAGGATCTAGACCTTTCCTTTAATCATCTTTCTAGAGAGATGCCTCATAATTTCTCATTGAATTTGAAATCATTAAGCATGGAAAATAACAACTTTACAGGAAGCATACCTTTCATAATTTCAAATGTCCAAAATCTGAAACACTTGGTAATGAGTAACAACTTCCTAAATGGACAAATTATAGGATAGCTAGGAATTTTTACTCAACTCAAGTTGCTTTGGCTTGATAAAAATATATATTTTGGTTCATTGAACCATGTGCTACCTAAACTTCTACAATTGACAGATTTGTCCCTATCAAATGATATGTTTGAGGGAAGCATTTTGGATGAACTCTCAAAATTATCTAATTTGAATTATTTGGATGTGAGTGGCAATTTTTATCTAACAACATATCCCCCAAAATTTTTGACCTTAAGCATTTGACTACTTTGTATTTATAGGAAAATAATCTAAAATTAATCATCCCATTCAATATACAAAATGAGAAGCTCCTACAACAACTCAAATTGGATAGAAACAATCTTACAAAAATAATTCCTTTTGGAATAAAAAACCATTCCTTGCTTGGTAAGGATAAACATAGTGTTCTTGATGTGAGCCACAATTGTCTTTTTTCTATAGTTTGGCTACTCGTCGCAATTGCGATGACCTATTTTGATGGATAGCCGTCACTGTCACAACATAGTCATCTTAACCCCATTGTAATTTGGATGACATCATGTGATAGATATCCATCTCTCCCACAATGTGGCTATTGTAAAACTATTGATGTTGTGATGATAGACTGAAAGATTTAGGTGTCATCATTGTGATAGTTTACTGTAGCAATTGTGATGACATGAAGATGAACTATTGCCCCTTCCTTCTTCCATGTTACAAAGATTCTATCCATCACACTTGTGATAGATACCCTTGTCATCAAAATTTATGATAGAAAAAGTCCAACACTCATCCAATGGGAGCCAATTCACGGTTGTATTGCTCGAGCGATGAGTGACTATCACAATTACAATGGTCTACCATAGCAATTCAGGTCTGAATGTAGTAGTGTGTTGTTTAAGTAATGAATTAAGCATGAAACAAAATCAACGGTCCTAATTTAATCTTGTAATGAATCTGAACCATTGGTTGAGTTTCCTTGGGAAATAGTATTAATGGCTCACATTGCATCACTTAACTAACACATGAAGTTTGAGACTACGCAAGATGTTTTTGTGTGGTGCTACTTGGAAGGGCTGTCCTAGTAGTGGAACCTGATGAGTCAGTGGGACCTGACTGATATTTGGACCACATTTGCAAATTTTTAGAGGGACCCATACATAAGTTGGATAAGATATGCCAGGTGTATAAAAAATTGATGACTCACATTTTTTGCAAACCTATGGATTCTATTTTGAGATAAAGCATGATTTCACCATGTATCCTACCCAATGTTGAGAGGTTTTAAGGGATGACTTATGGACAAGGGAATTGTGATTACCCAAATCTAATTTATAAAAAATTATATCCATCCATCTACTTATTAGATGATTGAAAGATTAATGACCTATGTGCTCTCACATATAAGAGGTATTTGTATGGTGATTAAGAGAGGCAATGACACCTATCCTGCTCTTCTTAGTTTTAAAGGATTTTCAATAGTTGCTAGTGTAGCTATTGTCTTCATTCCTATTGGATAGGAATTGGGCCTAGAGAAAAATGTGAATGTCAAAAAATGTCAACGAAAGATTAAGACCATTTGATATGCCAACAAGATCACATCTATGATTGAATTACAAAATTAGAAGCAATATGATGAAAAATCTTTCCAATTCAAAATTGAAAACATTGTATTGCATGATTTGGTGACATAAATACTACAGTAAAGAATATCATTCCTCATAAATGGAAAAATCCTTCAAATTTTGACATCAATTGTAAAGATTTCATTCTAAAAAGTGGTCAAGTTTGTTGAAGCTACCAATTGGCAAAGAATTTGAAGAAGATACATGCAAAGAAATAACAAGTAAGTAAAATCAACTCAATTGCTTCCTTCCTCTATAAAAGAACTAGTGAGTCATAGATAATCATTTGTGATACATTTAGAACCCTAGTTCAAGTGAAAAATAGAAGGAATAAAAAAAACCTAGGATTCATGATCAAACAAAATATAGAGAAGATGCCTCCTGGAAAGTACTTTGGTAAATTTAATTACGAAGATAGGGAATATTTTCTTTAGAAATTGCCTAGTTCTAAGGAGGGTTAAGAGACAAATAAATTCTAGAAAACCATAGGAGATGAAACCCACCCTAGTTTGAAAGATAGGTTTGGAAGAATTGTTGACACTCATATGCCAACCAAGGGTTTATAAATTTTTAGATGGTGGTATGACTAGACAAATGTGGGGAGTCCACTTAGCAATGTATGGAAACATGATTTAGGGAAATTGGTAATTCCCACTATATTTTTAGATATTAACTTAATCCTTGAGTTTGTACAAAAATATGACCCCATCACACATGAGATCAGATGTATAGATGGGAATGCTTTCCTTAAAATTTATGTAGATTCAATCAGACAAGCCTTTAATTTACATTCAGCTCATGAGGTAACTGATATAGTTGATTTAAAATAGCTTGATGAAAATTTTGACTATGTAGGGGTTGGAAGACAACAAAAATTGATTGTGTCTTTTGTTAAAGAAGTGGATGATGTAAAATAGTCACTTCTGGCTATCTCACATAGTTTGGGAAACTGTGAGCATTACAATGATGCCTTTGTGAATACACACACAACCTTATATTAGATTATAGGATTAACAAATAACAAGAAATTTTTGGAATACTTTACAATAAATGAGGGGGAGGGGGGGGGGGGGGGGGGGCTGAATGAGTTCTCCAAGGTCCAAATGTACAATTTTTTTTTTTGCAGTACTGCAACTCATTCTTATGCATGTATTGATCATTCAATATCTTAAACATATGCATATTGTTGTCTTATGTAAAAATAACTTTGAAAAAATGTAAACATGCAATACTACAAAATTAATTACACATTTTGAAACAAGGATTTTATGTGGAAACCCAATTTGGGAAAAACCACTAGTAACATGCTGTATATGAGCAATGTTAGTATGCTAATAGAAACCAAATTTAAATAAAGCTTCTACAAAATAAAAAAAATTCATAAACTTCAAGATAGACTAAGATGAACTCTCAATTGAGAATATGAGCCATTAATGGACTCTCTCAATGAGAAGCTCTCTTGTTGAGTGGCTTTGTCTAAATAGATAGGATGTATGCTCAAACTTATGCTTCAAAAAGGGCTTCAAATGGAGTTGGAATTTGGGTGTGAGTGTATGGTTTTGATGTAAAATGGCTTCTCAAAATGGCATTATGACTTTACTTCATGGATTGTGTTATTTTGCAAAGGGGAAGGATCCAATTTATAGGCAAGAGGCTTGAGGGATTGAGGGCTAAGATGCAAGGATGGGGAAAAACTCATGGAGGGCTTAGATTGCATGAGAGGAGAGCACATGGATTGTGCTTCCTTACAACCAATCAGGGAGTGACACATGTCACAGGGTGAGAGGATGGAGGAAAGGGCAAGGATGAGTCAACAAAGGAGGCTAAAGAGATAAAATCTTCATAAAGACCCTTCATAAGTTCTTTGTAAGAACATTTATGACTTTGTGGGCTTTATAAAGTTTTGTGGTTGAAGATATTTGTGAGAGATACCATGAAATTCGAATTTGAGGGTTTAGGGGGGTTTTAAGCTTGCTTAGGGTTGTAAAAATGATTAGAGGAAGGGTTAGAGATGGCTTAGGACTAGGCAAGTGGATGGCAAGTGGATTGCAATTAATGAGGGTGGGTGAAGGAGGAGATATTTGTTAACTTTGGCTTGAGTTAGCAAGTCTTAACCCATGTTTTAGGGAATGTGACAAGGTTAGGAGGGGATTAGGATTAGGGTTAAAGACATCTTCTAGAAGAGTCTAGGATTTGGATGAGGATGAAGAATTTCTAGAAGAGTCTAGAACTTCCTAGGATAAGATTTTATGACATAAATAAAGTTTTATTTATTTCAAGGGTTTGGGTTGAGGAGATATTTATTAAAATATTTTTAATAAACATGAGGATTAATATTTAATCTTGATTAAATATTTTGAGTTGGGATTAGGGGTAGGAAATGATGGGATTAGCCTTTAATCGAAATTAAAGAAGGATTAGAAGATTTTGGAAGAGGTTATTGGTCTCAAGAAGATTGGCCAAGTTTTGGGCAAAAAATAAATTTTTTATTTATTTTAGGATTTTTGGTCAATTTATTAATTAAATAATTAATAAATAAGGAAATAATGTTTAAATAAGATTTAAACATTTTTGGGAGGAATTCCTTAATTAAATATTTTTAATTAAGATAAAGGGATTTAATGGCATAAAAATTAATTAAATAATTAATTAATAAATGATGATGTCATCAGGGATTTTTTCAAAAAATAAAAATACTTTATTTTCTAAAAGATTTTTAGGTGTCTACACATGCTACAAATTTTCACTCTTCTAAAGTGAGCTTTGTGAGGAGCCAACCCTATTAAAGGTTGCAAACTGTTAAATGTAACCTAGTTAAAGTATTTCAATCACCCTATTAGGAGTGAGCCTTGTTAGAGGACTTTAAAACATTTCACTATAATGCCACCTTTATAAAGGATTTACTAATGGCTATTAGGTAAACTATCCAAATGATTTATACAAACTAATACAATTGTTAGAGAGTAACAACAAGACTTGATTTGGTAACAATAACAACTCACTTGCAGATTACAGATCTCACATTCAGTCCTCCATTCTACTTTACATTCATCCTCCTTGTCTCTAACAACTTGTTCACCCCTCAAAAATTCATCATCTTAAGCCTTCTTTCTTTGTATACCAATTGTAGACTCTTCTATTCAGCCACCATATGAAGCAACGCCCTAGACTTCTTGTCTTTCTTAGGTTCTCATACATGACAACTATTGATTCTAGCCTACTATCTCCTTATATAGAGAATTTAGGTCCTTTTCTTTGTAAACACAATCTTCTATTTTAGGGCTAGGTAAGATTCATTGAATCTATCCATCTTTAAATTTTATTCCCTTCTAGAAAATTCCTCTACAATCCTCTTTGAATTTTCCTCAAAATGGTTTATCTTGAATTTTGTGCCACCAAATCATCATAGTTATCTTCTATACACTTTACACAATTCAAGAAATCAACCTTGTCAACTCAGATTCATTGAATCTTTGATCTAACTCAATTTATTGGCACTAGACAATAACACTCTATTTGCTCAACAAATACTATCTTCTGATGCTCGGCCAAAACTAGGTTGCTCAACATCCATTAAGTCTTTACTGGTGCTCGAAACATACTAACTTTCTTCACTCAACACCAACTAGATTTATCTTTCTTGACTCATTAATTTTTTTCACTCAGCACACACTGAACTTACTGCTTGGCTTCAACTAATTTTATGCTTGGCCTACACTGACTTTTCTTAGCTTGCATTGTTTGCTCAGTCAGGCTTGGAAGACACATTTATTTACTTAGCCTTCTTCTAGTATTTGCTCAAGTATCATTTATTTCTTGATAGCCTTAAGTAGATAAAGAATATACTATATCATCAATGTCTTGCTTGGTCTTAGTGCTCCTTTTATACTCCATATAACTCAACCTTTCTTATCAAATCCTCTTCATCAATCAATCAATTGATAGCATTTAGACCAAAGTAAGAAATTATCTTACCAACAAGTAGTAGGTTTGGCATTAATGACAAAATAATGATTTTTCTATGATAGGTTTCATCAATCTTCTTCACTTCAACAATCTCCTTTCAACAATCTCGCTCTTTGGGATTGATGGGAAACCAATACCAACAATAGTACCAAAAAAAAACTTAATACCTTTTATTGAAATCTCTCCCTCTATCAGTATGCATGCCTTCCTCTATATATTCTAATCTTAGATTTCTCCTTCATATGATCTTGTCCCTTCTTTGATAATCTTTCTCCTTCCTTCTCTTATATCTCCCTCTTACTTGTATGCTCTCTCTATAACAATCTCCCTATTTGATGACAATGCCAAATAATTTTCATCTATACATGAAAATATAATTAATTCAGGTTCTCCTGTTGTCACATTTCTTGTGAATATAAATCTTATATTTTTAGCTCCTTACTTTAGGCAGATCCTGAAGTAAGATCCACTACATCAATTTTTAAAATATGTCATCCAAATCTATTGATGTAGAGCACTACTCTTGCTTCCTAAGTAACTTTGGATAGGGATATCAACCCTAGTTTACCTCTAAGATATTTATGTGCATCCTTAGGTAAAGCCTTTATGAATATATCCACTATTTGTTCTTTTGTATTCACATATTCCATTCTCACTTCTTTGTCTTTAACCAATTCTCTCAAGTAATGATACTTGATTGAAATTTGCTTTGTCTTTGTATGCATCACAAGTTCTTTGATATGTTTTTAGCACTTCTATTGTCATAGTAAGTACCATAGGTTCAATAAATGTCTCCTTCATTCCTTTGAGTAACTATTTGAGCCATACCACATTTGTGTAATTCACTACAACATCCAATATTTAGATTCAACAGTAGATTGTGATATACAATTTTGTTTTTTGTTGGTACATGTGACCAATATTTTTCCTAAGAAAAATGCTCCACTACTTGTACTCATTCTGTCATCAATATTTCCAACCCAATCAACATCTGTATTGTCTCTCAATTCAAACTTTTAGTATAGACCATAGTCTTCTAGTCCTTTCAAGTATCTCATGATCCTTTTAACAACCATTAAATGATTTTTCTTAGGATTTGAAGAAAACCTTACAATACTTCCAACAACTAATGCAATGTTAGGCCTTCTATGAACTACATATTAAAATTTACCAATCATAGACTTGTACAATGTTTGATTTACTTTAGTAGAATCATTAGTTTTGGATAGTTCAGCATAGGAGTACTAACAGGTTTTGAATCCTCCATACCAAAGGTTTTCAATATTTTCTTCACATGCTTGGATTGAGTGATGTAAATACCATATTTCATCTAATATATTTGCAGTCCAAAAAAGAACTTTATCTCTCCAAACATAGACATCTCAAATTCTTCCTTCATTTTATTTGAAAATGTCTTGTACAATGCATTTTGTCCTCCAAATATGATATCATCAACAAATATTTCAGCTAGTAAAATTCCCTTACCTCCTTCTATCTTCAAGTACATATTGCTATTGTCATTAATCTTCTCAAAACCAATCTTCACAAGATAGTTGTGAAGCCTTTTGTACCATGCGCTAGGAGCTTGCTTCAAACCACATAAAGTTTTGTGTAATCTACACACCATGTTCTTATTTTTTGGATCGACAAATCCTTCAGGTTTTTCTATGTAAACCTCCTCTTTCAATATACCATTCATAAATGCTAACTTAACATCCATTTGATACACTTTAAATCCTTTGTATGTAGAGTAAGAAAGTAGAGTTCTTACTCAAAAAATGTCGCTCTATAGTAAATTCCTTCTTCTTGTGCATATCCTTTGCAAAATAATCTTTCCTTATTCCTTGTGATTGCACCATTCTCATCCAATTTTTTTTGTACACATACTTGGTTCCAATCACATTCTTGTTCTCTGGTCTTAGTACTAGAGTCTATGTTTTTTTCTTCTCAATTCAATCAATCTCTTCTTTCATGGCATTACTCTAGTCTTCATTTTCTAATGCATCCTTCACTAACTTAGGCTCATGCATGCTTAACAAACATGTGCCATTTCTCAATCTATTCCTTGTCATTGGTCTATCTTATTGATCTCCAATAATTTTTCCAACTGGGTGATGTCTTTCAACATACTTTGACAACCTTGGTTTTGCTATTGTTTCTACAATAGGTCTTTCAATTTTAGATTCACTGTGCACTTCTCTATCAGGTAACTCAACATTCCTTTCATGTAAACTAATCTTAGTATCAAAATGCACCTCAACTTCTAACTGTAACTTGGCTCTTGAATGCAACTTAGCTCTTGACTGCAACTCGACATCTCTTATATGGGACTCAAGGTCACTTATTCTTGTTGATTAGCAACTTGGTTTGCAGAATTATCATCATCACCAAACATGCCTTCATAGTAGTACATAAAGGTTATGTAATTTTTAGGTTCCTTCTTTGGTTCATCTTCATGCACTTCTCTATATTCATCAAATTTTACATTTGCACCTCCACAACTTTGTTAGTGTTAGTATTTAAACACTTATAAGCTTTACTTCTTGTGGAATAGCCTAGGAATATACCTTCTTCACTTTTCGCATCAAGTTTACCATTTCTATTGTCCTTAAGAATGTAACACTTACTTCCAAATACCTTAAAACATTTGAAATTGGGTGATAATCCATACCATAATTCAAAAGGTGTGAAATTCATACCTTTCTCTACTTGTACTCCTTTCAAGGTATAGTCACTTGTATTAACATCTTCTCTCTAGTATTTCAGAGCAACATTCTTCTCCATCATCTATGTTCTAGCACAATCCATTGTAGATCTGTTCCTCCTTTCAACAATCCCATTTTGTGGAGGGGTCTTAGGTGCAGAAGTTTGTCTCTTGATTCCTCTATCATTATAGAAGTTTTCAAACTCATTTGATGCAAACTCTCTACCTCTATCAAATCTCAGACATTTTAGGCTTTTACCAATTTTCTTTTCAACTCTTTCTAGATACCACTTAAACATTTGAAAAGAATCATATTTTTCTTTTAAGAATATTACTGTCATCATTCTTAAGTAATCATCAAAAAATAGGATAATGTACTTGTTACCTTTGTAGCTTTGCACATTAATTGGTCCACATAAATTAGTATGGACTAATTCCAAAATTTCTCTTGAAGTACGAGTCTTACTTTTAAAACTAGACTTTTTCATCTTGCCTAACTGACATTGTTTGCAAATCACATTTTCAGGTATCTTTAGTTTTGGCAAACCTTTGACTCTTTTCATCTTACTAATACTGACCAAATTGTCAAAATTTACATGACATAACCTCTTGTGCCATAGCCACATATCATCAATTTTTACAAGGCAAGTAGCATCATTCATATCAAGATAAAATAGATTACCTCTAGTATGATCTCCACTTCCAATTAATTTTCCATCAGTGTCATAGATCTTAGACTTTCTATTATCAAATTCAACTTTACAACCTAAACAATTCAATTGTGACAAACTCAATAGATTATAGTTAAGTCTTTCCACATAGTAAGCATTGTTACACATGATCTTATCTATCAATTTTATTGACCCTTTTCCTTTAATCATATATGATGCATCATTACCAAATGTAACACTATTTCCATTGTAATACTTGAGGGTAATGACCTTAATTTTGTATCCAGTCATGTAATGTGAACATCCACTATCAATGATCCATCTATCACTTTTGTTCACATAAGATATCATTGTAGTTGCCTCATCTTCATTAGAATCATCCTTCATAGAAACATAGAAAACTTCATCATCATGATCTTCAAATTCATCATTGGATTCTTCTTCAATAATGTAACAAGCCTTCTTTCCCTTGTCCTTGTAGCCATTATTACTATCATCTTTTCTACCTCTGAATTTGTCTTATTTTTGCTATATGACTTATTAGGACATCTTTCTACAATATGACGAACCTCATGACAATTAAAGCATATGATGGGTAACTTAAATTTGTAGTTTCCTATGCCTTAATGAAATTTCCTAGCCAACAATTCTTCCATTTCTTATAGCTCTTCATCATAAGTATCATTGTCACTAGCAACAAGTTTGACTTTTTTCTTTTTCTTATCTCTAGGCTCTTTTAGTGTCAACTTAGCTTCTAAAGTAGACTTAACATTCTCAAATATGAAATTATCAAAATTTAAAAGTTCAAAAGTAGTGAGTGTATCAACCAGTCCTTCAAGGGTCAGATTACTACCAAGGGTACACCTTAGTTCTTGTATAACAGAGACTAATAGCATAGATAGGCATCAGGGTTCTCAATAGTTTACTGATCATAGTCTCATTTTCAATCTTTCCATCAAATCCTCAAATTGCATTAACAATATCTTTTATCCTTGCACAATATTGGACTATATTCTCACCATCTTGCATTTTCACTTCATCAAATTTTCCTCTTAGGCTTTCAACTTTGGCTCTTAGCACATTCTTGTCTCCTCCATAGATCTTCTATAGGGAATCCCACATCTTCTTAATAGAATCACATCCTTTGATGTCATAAAAATTTGAGTAGCTTAGGGTAGATGCAATCTCCAACATTGCCTGACTATGTTCCTTCTTCTATTTCAATTGTTCAACATTTGGTGCTCCAATTGGATCAATGTGCTTAGTGGTGATAGTTGACTGTGCATAATCTACAAGGCCTCCTACATGTAGCTTCATCAAAAGTTTCCATGTAGGAAATTTTTCCTTATTTAGCTGGGGCACCTCATTTATGTACATCTTGATCTTTAGCTTTAAGTACCTTCAAACTTTCTCTTCACAAGCACTTGGTGCTTTCATACCAAATTTTGTAATACTTTAGAATATTTGAGAGTGGGGGTGAATTAGTTATCCAAGGTCCAAATGTATAAATAAAACTTTTTTAGTACTGAAACTCATTCTTATACATGTGTTGATCATTCAATATCTTAAACATATGTATATTGCTGTCCTATGTAAAAATAACTTTGCAGAAATGTAAACATGGAATACTAAAAAATCAATCACACATTTTGACACAAGGATTTTACATGGAAACCCAATTTGGGAAAAACCACCAGTAACATGCTACAATATTCACTCTTTTGAAGTGAGCTATGTGAGGAGCCAACCTTGTTAAAGGTTACAATGCACACTATTATCTGTAACCTAGTTAAATGATTTCAATCATCCTATTAGGAGTGAGCTGTGTTAGAGGACTTTAGAACATTGCATTAGAATGTCACCTTGTTAAAGGATTTACTAATGACTGTTAGGTCAACCTTAATCCAAATGATTTATGATACAATTTTTAGAGAGTACGAACAAGACTTGATCTAATAACAATAACAACTCACTTGTAGATTATATATCTCACATTTAGTCCTCCATTCTACTTCATATTCATCCTCTTTGTCTTTGACAACTTGTTCACCCTTCAAGTATTTATCACCTTATGCCTTCTTACTTTCTATTCCAATTACAAACTCTTCTATTTGACCACCATATGAAGCAACACCCTAGACTTTTTATCTTTCTTATGTTCTCACATGTGACAACTATTGCTTTTGGCCTACTATCTACTTATATAGAGAATATAGGTCTTTTAAAGCTTAATCACAATCATCCATTCTAGGGTTAGGTAAGATTCAATGAATCTATCCATCTTTCCATTTTATTCCCTTCTAGAAACTTCCTCTACAATGCTCTTTGAATTCTCGTCAAAATAATTTATCTTGAATTTTGTGCCACCACCTCATCATAGTTATCTTTCACACGCTTCACAATTGAAGAAATCAAGTTTTTTGGCTTAGATTCATTAAATATTCTATCTAACTTAGTTTACTAGTACTTAGCAATAACACTCTGTTTGCTCGGCAAACACTGTCTTATAATGTTTGGCCAACACTATGTTTCTTGGAATCCACCAAGACTTTATTGGTGCTCAACACATACTAACTTTTTTCACTTTGCACCAACTAGGTTTCTTTTTCTCAGCTCATACTAGAACTTTCTTCTCTTGGCACATATTGAACTTACTACTTGGCTTTAACTAATTTTCTTCTCGGCCTGCATTGACTTTGCTTAGCTTGCACTATTTTCTCGGTCAAGCTTGGAAGACTCATTTGTTTACTTAGCCTTCTTCTAGTCTTTCCTCAATTATCCTTTCATTATAGCCTTAAATAGATAAACAATACACTATATCATCAATGTCTTGCTTGGTCTTAGTGCTCCTTTTATACACCATATAACTCAACCTTTCTCTAGGTTGTCTTGTTATCCTTTCTTTTCAAATCATCTTCATTAATCAATCAATTGATAACATTCAGACTAAAGTAAGAAATTATCTTACCAATAAATAGTAGGTTTGACATCAATGACAAAATAATGATTTTTCTATGATAGGTTTCATCAATAATCTTCACTTCAACAATCTCCTTTCAACAATCTCCCTCTTTGGCATTAATGGGAAACCAATACCAACAACAATACCAAAAAGAAACTTAATACCTTTTATTGAAATCTCTCCCTCTATTAGTATGCATGCTTTCCTTTGTATATTCTAATCTCAAATTTCTCCTTCATCTAACCTTGTCCCTTCTTTGACAATCTTTCTCCTTCCTTCCCTTATATCTCCCTCTTACTTGTATACTCCCTCTATAATAATCTACCTCTTTGACAACAATTCCAAGGACTTTTCATCTATACATGAAAATATAATCAATTTAGGTTCTCCCTCTATCACCTTTCTTGTTATTGTAAATCTTCTATTTTTCAGCTCCTTACTTCAGGCAGATCCTAAAGTAAGATCACTACATCAATTTTTAAGATATGTCATCCAACTCTATTGATGCAGGGCACTACTCTTTCTTCTTAAGTAGCTTTGGATAGGGGTATCACCTCTAGTTTACCTCTAAGATATTCATGTACATCCTTAGGTAAAGCCTTTGTGAATATATCAACTATCTATTCTTTTGTATTCACATATTCCACTCTCACTTCTTTATCTTGAACCAATTCTCTCAAGTAATGTTACTTGATTGCAATGTGCTTTTTCTTTGTATGCATCACAAGTTTTTTGATATGTTTATAGAACTTGTATTGTCACAATAAAGTACCATAGGTTTAATAATTTCCTCCTTCAGTCCTTTGAGTAACTATTTTATCCAACATTTGTGCAATGCACTACAACAACCACATATTCAACTTTAGCAGTAGATTGTGATATACAATTTTTTTTCTTGCTGGTCTATGTGACCAATATTTTTCCTAAGAAAAATTCTCAACCACTTGTACTCTTTCTATCAACAATATTTCTAGCCCAATCAACATCCATATAGGCTCTCAATTAAAAAATTTCATTTTTCTTGTAGTATAAACTATAGTCTTTTGGTCCTTTCAAGTATCTCATGATCCTTTTAAAAACCATTAAATGATTCTCCTTAGGATTTTCTAGAAAAACCTTGGAACAATCCCAATAGCTAATGCAATGTCAGGTCTGCTATGAACTATATATTGTAATTTTCCAATCATAGACCTATACAATGTTTGATTTACTTTAGTAGAATCATTAGTTTTGGATAGTTTGTGTCTTATCAGCATAGGAGTACTAACAAGTTTTAAATCCTTCATACCAAAGGTTTTCAAGATTTCCTTGACATACTTGGATTGAGTGATGTAAATACCATATTTCATCTGATATACTTCCAGTCCAACAAATAAATTTATCTCTCCAAACATAGACATCTCAAACTCTTCATTTCATTTCTTTTGATTAGGAGGGATCTAATGTTATTCTTTTTGAAAATGAGTTTGGATCAGTATTGAGGAAGAGAATTTTACAAAATGTGAGGAACTTTCCTCAAGCCTTAAGGGCATTTTTGTGACCAATTGACTATGATGTTAGACCAAAGATGTATCAATAATGGGGGATATCTACTTCTACAAGCATACAACAATTGTTAGAATATATGGTTTTCCAGGGAGATCATATGTATTTCCTAGATATGTTCCTTTAAGGATGATGTTTCTGGAGGTCATGAGGCAAATTGCAATGTTACAAGATACTGATTTCCCACCAACTAAAGAAAGAAAATGAACTTTCTTCATTGACCTCACCTTATTCCACCACTTTGAAATAATGAAAGAAAGTAGGAATGAATTGGCTCATTTGTTAGGGCCATATAATATGGATGTCAATTCAAAAAGGTTAAATGATATTGAGGGTTTCTATACTAGATCAATGCAAAAGATAAACATGAACCCTATGGGTGCTCATGAATTTTATTTTCCTAAAGATATAATCATAAATGATGAAGATTTGGAATTTCAGAAAAAGGAAATATATTGGATGGCATGTTTATTAGGTTATGTTAAATGTGATTCATAAAGAGGATCCTAGTTATGATCCTCTCTCAAATTGTAAAAGTTTGGAGCAAAGATTGATGATAATTTTGAATAATTTCACATCAATATATAGCTTAGTGAATGAGAAATTAGGAAAGAACAAAAAGACAAAGCTCACAGTGGTGGATAATGAAGAAATCCTTAATACATTATTATAGTCAACTAATATAGTCCCAAAGGAGAAGAGGGGACAAAAGAGGTCCAAAGAGGAAACACTAGCCTTTACTACTAAGATAAGTGAAGATACTAAAGCTCAAACTAGTTTGAGGATATATCAAAGAAGAAGATTGAGAGAAAGGCTTGTTGATCTAGACATTGTTGAAGTCCCAAGCATGTAAGCTATCATAGTTGAGGATCCTAAAAGGAGATCTCCATCCCCTAAATCTCCCAATCCACCTCCTATAGCTCAGCATACTATTGAAGTCCATGTTGAAGATATATATAAAGGAAAGGAAGTGAAAAATCAAGGAGGTCCTTGAAGCTTACCATAGAAAAAGAACATACTCAATAGGTAGAACAACTAAGGGGATTAAACTTGCCTTATGATGATGATGAAGAAGAAGGCTATCTTTATACCCCTGAGGAAATGTTGAGGGGAATAGATCCTCAAACCCCTATAGTCCCTATTTCTAACATCACCTCAAAAGAGATAAAAGGGCTTGTCCCCAGGGAATTGAATAAAGAGGCTTGTGATGCAAATGTGAAGGATGATGAATTTGTAAAATATGTAGCATTCAAGCACTTAATTTGACAACATTATAGAGAGGACTCTTTGAAGAGAGTTTAAGAAAAGAGAAAATAGAAAAAAAACCATATGCTGACCCAAATGATTTGGAACAAGAAGTAAAAAATGAAATGATGACTCTGTTTGAGAAAATCACTCCAGAAGAAGGGAGAAAAAAATTCAAGAAAGTGCGGGTTTAGTTGGCACCTAATCTTAGGATTGCTAACACCATTGCATTTGATTAAATAATGAGGAATATGAGATTGAAAAGATCACATGTAAAGGGGCTAGAAAACATGTCAAGTGACACATACTATAGTAAAGACTTGGGTGCCCTAACAACATAGGATTTCACTACATCTAGATCAGAAAGAGGAGATGAGAAAAACATTAGGGTCAGAGGGAATATCATTATACAAAGGGTAAATGATGCTAAGCTCTCTGATTCAACCAGGAGTTTATAAGAAAAAGTTTCTTATATCCATGATGTTTCCCTAGATAAGGAAAATATATATGAAGATTTACAAGAACAATACAAACATGTATATTTTGCTTATGAGAAAAGGAAAAAAGAGATAATTGACCTAAAAAACAAAATAAACTTATTAGAAGGAAGAATATATAATTTGGAATCAATTAAAATGCCTAGTACTATTGAGCCATCTACTAGAAATCAGGAAGGTCCATCTAGGCAATTGAGCATTATGTCATTCTCCCAACAGGGTCAGTCACAATACACCTATGATAAAGAAGAAAAAGGGATGATGCATTGATAAAAGAAGTGGTAGAATAAAAAATTTAGTTGGAGAATAGTATAGACAAACATGACTTTGATAAAGAAATCTTTTTTAGAACTGCAATCATGATGTTGCATGAAAAGATAAATGCAAAACTATTCAGCCTCTATGAAGCATGCAAGATATTATATTTGGCAATTAGTAAAATGGAAGATGATAGAATGTTGGTTAAGCCCATCTATCAGAAATGGATCAACCAGGTGCAAAAAATGAAGAAGGTAGAATTATGTGCAAGGATAGATCCTAATGCTTCCCAAAATGCCATGCCAACTATTAAGATTGTCAAAACACTAAATACCTTCTCAATTTTTCTTGATCACGTGGAGAATAGATTGGTGGAACTAAAAGATACAATAGAAGACTACTAGGATACCTTGGTCCCACCACTTCTAGATACAAATAAAAATATCAATAAATTCATTGATTGGAAAGAAGAGACCATTACTAAGGTAAATGATATGGTAAAAATTATAGTGAGTGATGTGAATATGGCACTTTTTCAAGAATGTATTTCCAAGTCGATAAATTCTGGCATATTTTATGAGAATTATGAGAAGGAGATTACTCAAGCTACAATAAAGTATAATATCTATAGATAGGTGACAGATCAAATTCTTGAGTACACGTGGCCAACTAATGATGAATATCATGAGTAGATAAAGAAATATGATCTCGATGATGATTTAAATCACAAGGACCCACCAGAATAACTAATTATGAAATTAGTTCTCTCTCATGAGTTGGGAATATTTTGTATAAAGGTAGTTATAACTCACATGTCACATTGATGTTGTTTGTAATTTTGGGAATTGTTTTTATACTGATGTAAGTCACATGTTATAGTTGTAACAACTAAAATTATCAAATTAATGAGTGTCATGTGTCCCTTTTGTTGCCTAAATCTTGTTTGTAACCCATCTTTATAAGTAAGTTCCCAAGGCTAAAAAATGGTTTAAGAATATTTTGTTGAGTGAATTTTTTTCATTTTATTAGTTAGTCCAATGTATACTGTATAGTAACTTTCCAAATTCAGAATAAAAAATATGGTTAATAGTATTGAGTCTAGTTGAGCATCTCGACTTGAAATTGACAATTGTATTGTATATTTTCAAGGAGGATAATAAAAATAAATTAATAGAATGATTATTCAGTTCTAATCTTGTCTTTTCTTTGTTACCTTTGATTTTTTGAGATTTGTTAGCAAAGTTTATTAAATCCTAGTTATGATTCTTTCTTGAATTATATTTCAATTTATGTTTTTTTGGTAATCCAATTGGCTATGCAAATGCTTAATGCGAGTTGAGAGAATTACTAGTTATCATAAGAAGACTCTAATAAGAATTAGGTTTCAAATTGAATATTGATTTATTTTCACAAAGTGTTGAGATAGATCTGATAATAAATGTCAAATTTCTACAAGATAACAACCCATGAGATAAGGCACTAGTCATCTCCAAAGTCGATATAGCTAGAAGTATCAATAAAATGTATTCATTTATGAATAAATCTTTTAAAATTTCATTTTTGAAGATCTTAAAGCGAGCCTGTGCTTGATTCATGGAGTTTTAGGGTTTGATAGAATAACTATTTTTCATTCCTTTAATAATCCTAGAATTATAAGAATATGAGGAAAATCATCTATTATATTGCGATTCATATTAAGAAATGAGAATTAGAGGGAGAAAGTGAATTCCTAGGTAAACCTGCCTGAATTTTGCAGAGTTGAAAGTAGAGAAGACATTGCAGGGTCTTGTTAGTTGGTCCTTTTAAATTATTTCTTAGAATTATTTTTATGGTTTTCAACTAACTCCTAGGTATTCTCTTCTTTTAAAATTTTGTTAAAATTATGTCAATTAGAAGCCAACAACCAACATTAGACATGGTCATAATAATGGAAAGGGTTAGAAGCTCCACCTCCTCCAACAACCCAAGTAGAAGTAGAAAGTCAAAATATAGAGGAAGGAGAATATGAACAATTGCATGCCAATGAAATGTCTAAAGAAGGATAGATAGTAGAAGAAATTCAACAATTTCCTCTAGATACAAAGGCTAGGTCCTTACCCCAACATAACACAAAAACTATCTCAAAAGATTTCCTCAACATGAGAAGACTATGAAGAGGAGTAATAAAGGAAATGAGCCTTTTTTGGCTTCAACACAATACATATCACCAATGGGGATTAAACCATCATGGCTAAAGAAGGAGGTCATATTTCAAGAAAAGAAGTAGATGAAACTAATAGAAGAAGAGGGAATGATAGTGTATTGCATAAAAATGTAATAAATGAAATAAACATTAAGAAACTAATGCATATTCCTACATGATTATGCAAACCTCAAAATATGGAAGAGAACATGTAACTAAGCATGACATGAAATAACAAAGAGCATTAAACCATTGAAAATAACACCAATGCAAACCTCATGAAATCACCAAGTGGTTGATGATTTCCTTACTTATGGGATGTGGTTGCTCACTATTCCTGCAACATAACAATAAGGTAGATGGTGCTTGAGGAAATGAAGAGAGGGCTCTCCTTTTATAGGAAATGAGATGAAATAGACGATTGAGATTCAATGCAAGATGAAGGGCTAGGATCTCTCAGGATCAATAAGGTGTTCATGAGGTGGAGGTCAAGTAGACTCCATGTGGATTAGGGTTTTTGACCATTCAAAGGGGGCAAGATGCTCACACATAGGGTATAATTTAGTGGCTAATATTCATAAATTGGCTAATTTTAGAATTTTTTGGCTAGTAATTTGGCTAATAATTTAAGATTTGATACAACCTAAATCACCACAGTTTTATAAAATTCAGTTCTAGAATATTTAAAATCGCTCAATAATTTATTTTATTGAAAAATTTAAACTCAAATATTCGCCACAATATTCATTACATGAATAGATTTGAGTTACCTAAATATAATATATTATTGGAGAAACTAAATTGAACTGACCAATAATTATCATAATTATTAGTTAATTTAGGGATATATCACCAATATTTATTATTCACTATTGATTTAAGTATATGTAACGTTTCTCATAACATTCCACAAGGTAAAAAAATGTTCAATTTTGATTTGTAATATTCCATGGTGATTAATGAACTTCCTATTATTATTGAGATTTGTCAATATTTTATACAAAAAAAATTATGATTAAAAAATAATCACCAAAATTAATCATATTTAGAATAAAAATTTGAGAGTTTTTCCAATATAAATAATTTTGTTTTTTCAAAATAATGAAAGATTCCCCAATACTTTATATCTTTTTTTGGAGGTCGCTTTCTTAAAGTTTACCCTGCTCACACATGTGTGAGCAACCTTTGATGGTGACATGTCTATGATAGGTGTAAGAGGTGTGGAAGATCATGTTTCCTCACACATCTGTGAGACACCTTTGAAAGTGATGGGTCAATGACATGTGCAAGAGGGGTGGAGGATCAAGGTTTCTCACACATGTGTGAGACACTTTGATTATCATGTGAAGGGGGATAAAGTTGTAAGTGTGTAAGAGTCACATGTCACATGTGACTAGGGTTTGCTAATCCTTTGATTAGGATTGTGCAAATGATTAATGATGTGATTAGATGAGAAAATAGGATTAATTAGTGGATAAGTGAATTGACCTAGGTTAGAAGGATGGTTTAGGTTAGGAAAGTGAGGTTAGGTGAGGGTTAGAGTTAGGAGCCATGTGCTCAAATAGGATTAAATTTAATATTTAATTCCAAGTGGGATTAAGAAAGGATTAATTAAGTAACAAAGTACTTAATTAAAGTGAATGGGTTAGATTGAGCACATTTCTGAAGGCAATGATTTTATGATTTTTGACACAAAAATTGAGATTTTTTTGAAAATCAAGATTTTTCAGTGTGAAAATCATGATTGTAGGCACAAAAATCAAGATTTTTGGCACACTTTTTGATGTAATTTTGGTACACAATTGACACGCTTCTTGAGGTGATTTTTGGTATAGAACTTGTATGCTTCCTAAGATAGTTTTTTGTATGAATTGGTACATTTAATGAGGTAATTTTTGGTACTAATGGGCACACTTCCAAAGGTGAGGTTTTTTCATTTTACCCTTCCAGCTATTTTTTGACTTGCTTATGGTTTTTTGGCCATAACTTGCTCATCCGGATTCCATTTTTCACAAATGAGATATTGTCAAAAAGATGATTTTGAGCCAGTCGCGATGGTGCAATTTCTAGTTTATGTAGTCAAAGTTAGACATTCTATTTTTCACTCTAGGAGACATATCTTGAGACTATCTATTTTCCAGATTCTAATCCAAGTACATCTCATTCAATTTTTTTCTTTTTTTGCATTTTGGTGGATATCTTAGTTGTTTTTGGTCCAAAGATCAATTTTATTACTTTAGATGATATTTTATGGGTTGTACTCTCTTGTATCAACCTTTTGTATCTTTTGATCTTTGTTGACATCCTTTTGTAGTATTTTTGCAAACACATTGAGATAAAGTGCCACTCTATTGCATTCTAGGATCTTGCACATCTTTGTTTTTTTTTGTACTCACGCTACATTATAAAGTGCCTTGGGGGGTTTCATGTTGGCCATATTCACCATGTTCCTTTGTCAAATGAGTGTTCCTTCCATGATGTTAGCCTCATGATGTGTCAATGACATGTGCTGTTATAGATGTTTGTACTTTTTTTGCACTCTCGATGTTCTTGGTTCTTCTTTCTACAAGAGATATTGCATTCACTTTTAATGTTCATGTCTTACCTCTTAGCATTATAGGGGGTTATGTTGTTCTATTTCTTTCTTGGTTTGATGGAGTGAGCTATGTATTCAATATTTTATCCTATTGTGAGGCCTCACCCCAACCCATCATAGCATAGGCATTCTTACTTACATTTTGATATTCAAGACCTTGATATGTTGACACTTTTTTTGAGACTTAGATGGACAGTGGATTGTTTTATCTATGGCTTTTGATATATTAGTATTGTTTTATATTTATGAGATGCACTAAGAACCTGATATTGTGTATGAAATGATCGAACACATATGGATGTAGTTTTATGACATGTACTAGTCTATAATGAGATGCATACATTAAATTAGATTATGATGATTTATGATATGCAAATAAATGATTATGGTGATTTATGACACATAGATAAATGTTAATTTGATTTTGATGATCTATGATATGCAGATAGATGTTAATCTAATTATGATGGTTTATGATATGCAGATTTGATATTTTAACATCTTGGATAATTTATTTGAAATGATTAGGAAAGGGAATTTATTTTTAATTATGTTAATATGGATTTCATAATGTTCAAAATTATGAATTAATGATATACATTTTATATGACTCCTTGGACTACTGATGCTTGAGTTTGATGTGTAGGAAATAGAACCATAGAATTTCTTGGGGGGAAACAAGTTCCAAACCTATGTGAACATAGTTTAACCAAGGAAAATCTTTGGAAGATTCAAAAGCCTCATTGTGAAAGTATTTGGTTTTGTAATGTAAGTTTTCTTGTATGAGGAAATGTTTAATTATAATTTAGATGCATTAAGGACATGTCATGGTGAAGTGTAATGTATTTTAATGTGTCACTTGACACTTTTAATTGTCTATATGTCGATGACATGTCACCTAGAGTGTTGGTCACAAAGTCACTTAATCTTAGTCCTTTCCTTTTATTCTAATTAATGTTCAAGTACACCCACTTGGGAGAGAGTGTTAGGATGGGTCACCATCATGTTGATTTTCGAATTCAAGCTTATCAGGGATTGGAGGAGGCCTAAATGGGTTCCTAAAGTGTCATTTTATTGAAAATAAGCCACCTTAATGGTAGTATAACATGTTAGGTGCCTAAATTCAACTATTTTAGTGATTAGCTAACTTAGGGGATCCCTTAAACAATGCCCTCTTGAACAAATTCGAAATTTGGGGTTTTCCCATGAGTGTACCCTCACCATCCCACTTGGTCAACTTTCTTATTTTGAAAGGGCAAAAATGTAAGAAAGAGGGGGCTTGATGTTCCTACTAAAAAAGGGTGGTAGAGAGTCTTTTTAGAGGAGAGGTGACAAATTAGTGGGTGTTCACCCACTCTCTAAGTTTAGAGATAGTTAGGTTTTGGAGGGAGATCAAGGGAGCTTTCCTACAACTATCATTACCCTAGGTTGGACCAAGGTTGGTGTTTTCAAAACTATGCTTCATTTTCTTTCTTGAGTATTGTAGAATAGATCTACAAGTATGAAGAATGTGTCAATGGAGTATGCATTTTATTGTGAGTCTTTACATTATGGATTTCGGTATTGTGTTGTGGCAATGTGAATTTGTATTGTGTTCTTGTAGATTTCTTGTTTTCCTTCTTGATTTTCTTGTTCTGATTTGAATGTTGAATGTGATCATGGGTGTGAAGGCTTCACCCACCCTCAGAAGGGAAGAGAAGCCTTGAGTTAAGGGATTAGTTGGGCTCAAAAATGTAGTAGAGAGCCTCTTCTCTTGGAAAGAAGAGGGAAAATTTCATGGAGTATGGGCTCCATTGAAGCCATTGTCTTGATATTATAATTTAGGGGTGATAAGTGGAAATATAATCTTGGGGGCGATAAGTAGAAAATTGTGAAGAGAAAGCATGTATGTTGCAAGCCTTGTAGAGGCATGGTGAATTTAATGTGCGTGAGTTGCATTGACATGGAAAATCTCCTCTCGGAAGAGCCCACCTTCACCCAATGTTCTTATGATTCCAATGGTGAATCAATGTGCAAGCCATGGGAGGGATTTGTTTTGTGTTATGTGTCGTGTTCATGCAATGGCAAGTGATGTATGTGTGTAACCCATTTGGATCTTGTTTCCCCTACTCGGTGGGTGGCTTCATAGAAGCCTAGGATGGGAGATGAGCCTCCATGGTTCCAAGTTTGTGTGCATGTGCAAGTTTTGTGAAGATAGATTCCTTGAAGATGTTAGGGTTTCACCCCTGACAATGTTGAAAGCTCAAGTGTGTAGAGAGACCTTTCTATGTTGTCACAAAAAGTGTTGTAAAGATTGATCTCCATGTTGGTTTCCTTTCAATGTGATGTAAAGTGGGATCTTTTCATATTAATGTGTATTGTTGAAAGGGAGTAAGGATGCTATTGAAAAGTTTATGTAATTCTATTTGTACGAAAATTATCATTGTAAGCTTTTTGTGATTGATGCATTATGGGAAATATGTAAATGAAATGCTCCTCCTTCCAATTTAATTAGTGAAAATATTTTATAGTGGTACATCCTTTGATATAGTTTATTTAACTTCAATGTATAAATGGTTGTATCATAAATATATATATGTTTTGCATACAATATGATGGAAGAAAGTTACATATTTTGATAGTCATTCATGTGTATGAAGAAATTAGATCACTTTTACTTCAAGTTCTAATAGAAATTTTAGGTGACTCATCACCCTATCAAAACATATATACTGAAAGAAATTAGCTTGAGAAAAGATACATAGCCCAAATGCTTAAGAACAACCCTGTAGGTGTATATTTGGTTCTTTGGAAAATGTATTGGGGAAGAAAATAATTCCTCCCCTAAGATTACAGTCCAATAAAATATTAAAAGAATATTCTAAGAACCTTGTGCTTGGAGTGTAATAAGGTAATACATATACTAAAATATTAAGACCCTAATAACAATAATTGACATTGTCCCTAAATTTCTCTTGTGAGATAAGACCCTCTTGAAGCACATGACCACTAGAACATCATGTTAAAAAGGCAACATAAATATATATAGTTAAAATAAGACTAAGGATATTAGAAAAATTGGCCACCTACCCTTTCAGAACTAGGATGTATCCAATGAGATATTCCCACCCAATATTAAATCAATTTCAAATAATTACAAAAAAATAAAATAGTAGCATGTACTCAAACACCTAGTGCCTACCTTGCTTTTAGAAAGGATTAACACATGTGACAAGGGGAGGGAACAAATATAACATAAGGTCAGGTCTCTTTCCCAAACACATCCCCCTTGGACCATGGGAAGTGTGCCCATCTAAGATCCTAGGTGCCAAGTTAAATGGGGGCCAATGAATGACTAAGAAAATTAAAAGAATAAACCAATCCTAAATTTTATTAACAAAGGGCCATACATGGGGATGAAAATAACTCCAAAGGGGGAGGTCTTAGGCATTGAAAATTGAAGACCCAACCATATCACATGCTAAAAGCACACTGACACATGTCAGGCACCCTTATCTAGGCACCTCCTCTCTCCAAGACACCTTAGGTGCATGATGTGACAAAATGATGTAAGGAAACTTAGCAACAAAGAATATAACTATTTCCACATAACCCATAATAGATCTGAAATAAACACAGAATTAAAATCCACATGCAAGAGAATAAACAACATACCCACAAAATTGTGACACAAGATATACCCTGGAAAACCCTCATTGAGGAAAAAAACCCAACCTCCAAAAGCATCCATCATCATGTACTATTCAACAAAAATACCATTGCCATACAACCACGGAAGCCTTCATGGCTATAGCCACAACCGAGCAAACTATGTGAACAAGCATGAATCCACACATCCCATGCCATGCTTTCAACCTTCACAAATGCTCCCTTGGCTAACCTGTCAAGCCTTGTCCTACTCAACTCTTTCCTTTCTCCTTCTTGTCACTCTCTCTTACTCTACAACAACTACCCTTGTGGCTTCTTATATAGTAGCAAGTCCCACAAAACCACCAAGTGGTATTACATAAACCATGTGCTAAAACCATGTGCTACCTAACCCACTGACCCCACATTTAATATTGGGCATTTAATTCTTTTCCCCAATATTAAATAATTACATGAAATATTTTCACAATGTTACAATACAACTCATCAAGAATATTCCATGGGAATCTTTACATGTTGCACGTCCATCTAGATACAACATTACATAATAAAAATAAAATAATAAAATAACAATATTATGCAATGTGTGCAACACCCATTATCTCAACAAATGAGACCCAAGTAATTCCCCCCACCTTGGTGCCTCCACCTTAGTATGCATGGAGAAAGTCACCAGCTTGGAAGGGCCACCAAGGTTAGGTGAAGTCACCTTGGAAAAAGGAGTGATGTCTAGGTGGTAAAGGTAAGGGGGTAAGGATCTTGTGTATAAGATAATGTCAGTTAGTACAGGGGGATTTGTTAATGTAATTTGGTTTGGACTCAGGTTGAGGGTAACATTAGTATTAATGGGCTTAGTTAGAATCATGTTAACATTAAAACCATGTGTTAGTAATAGGAAACCATGGTAAGATTAATGGGTGTTAGTATATAGGGTAGTTAGTAGGTGAAGGAGTATGGGGTGGATTAGTAGTTAGAAATAATGTAGTTAGTAAATAAATTAAATAATAATAATAATTTATTATTGAATAGGTTCATATATATATATATATATTGCTATGTAGTTATATGCTGCATCTCTATATGCAATCATATTATGTATTATTTAATGCATAGAATATGTACATCAAATTAGTATACATTATCAAGTACACGTGGCATAAATTTTAAATAATATTTTAAATAATAATAATGACCAAAGGAAATAATAAAAATAAATTAAATAAATAAATAATTAAAATATATAAATAATTAAAATAAATAAACTTAAGTAAATTTATATATATAATTAACAATTTAGTTAATGACCATTTGGGAGGATATGGATGGGATGAAGGTGCGATTTAAGAAATGTAAGGTTAACAAGATGGAATCTACTAGCATGAAAGTGGTAAAGTAGTTGGTAAATGTATTGTGTAGTAGGTATGATAGGCCAATGCTGGGGCAAATGATAACAAAAATTAACAATTTTATGATGAACTGGTCTATTCATGTCAATTCGAGAGCGTAAGCTTGTGAAAGGCATTCGAGCAATATGCTATCAAGGGATGATAGTTGTGAGATGAGGATTTATGAATGCAAGTAAAACACTCAAACCTAAATCTACAGGAAATCAAAATGATTGTAGTGATAGGAACTGTCACTTCTTGATGCTACAAAGATTAGAAACAAAATTATCTTCCTGAAATAAAATTAATAATGACAATAATCTATAGATAAAATAGTAATGAAATCATTTCTATATTATATTCTAATTACTGAATGACTAATCTAAAACTCACTAACTGATGCAAACAAAAAAATATGTTGTGATGATAATCTAAACAAGAAATATAAACTTATACAAAATAGAATAACACACTAATGAAATACGTCACTGTGTTTCACCATAGAGCAGGCCCTTACTCCTGGCTTGCATGGTGGATAGACAAAATGGTGTTTCTACACTATTGTGATCATGCAAAAAAAAGTATTCTTAGTTACTTCAAAGTAGTGTAGTCCAAACCTATGTACAATAATTTCTTCCTATTAAAATTTGTCTATTTAAAATCTGCCTCTCATTATATCTCACACTGTTTATAAATGCACAGCCTCAACAATTTCGTAACTAATTTGATGTGCATTGTGTTGACAGAATGGCTATTACATAGAATAGATCCATAATAGAAATCTTCAGTTTCCAAAGAATAGTCAATTTCCTATTATCATTCTAGCAACTGTATTATTTTTATCTACTGTTTTGAGCCATGACTTTTAAAATGGTTTGGAAGAATCCAACTATCAATAACAATTAGATACATCCAAACAATAATGTGGCTATGAAACACATTCATTTCATCAGCTGCATTAATAACAACAATGATCTATGATTAGATTTTAATTTTCTCTCTCTCATTAATTACTCTTCTTGATATCCTCTTGATGTGTGAAATTTATGATGCAGAGGACAATGTTTATTTTTTAGCTGTATCATAGGTTTCCAGCATGGTTTATTTGGAAGAGGTAAAGCCACCGTGAAAGCCACAATAATGTTTTTAAATAATAACATGAATAAGTTGTAAGCCAAAATTATCCACAATAATTGATGTCTCAGATGTGACATGAAGATCTGTAGGCGATAGGAAGATCTACTCACATATGAACATAATATCTACTCACATATGAACATAATAGTATAAGCAATTAATAATGAATTCTCCAAAATTTAATCCCAAAACATTATTTAATACTACTTATTTATATTAAACTATATGCAATGTTATAATGGTAAAATGGAATGAAATGGCATAGAAAATGGAATAGGGAAGTAAGTAGGAAAGTGTGTGAGATGGATTAAAATATGGTATTAAATGGGTCGTAAATGGCTCTCATCAAGGCATTCGTAAATATAATTGTTAGTGATCAAGTTATTGAGTATGAGAGGTTTAATATTTAGAAAAGATGGAAGTGTGAAATAATGTATATTCTGAAGAGGTGATAGCCATGGAGAAACATAAGATTCTTATTTATATTATCATTGTGATATAATAAATCCATCCACCTATGTCAAATACTAAAACCTATATATAATCCTGATGTTGAAAAAAAAACACATATACATAATAGAATGAATAGGACTATCTTCCATCAATATATAGCCTTGATTTAGTTGTGAGCTTGTATAAGGAATTGATACCCTACATCTAGGAATATAATGTTGTTTCAAGATAGGTTATGGAAATAAAAGTGATATCACTTATCAAAAAATGCACAACAAGGCCTCATAAAGCTTATGCCCTCGAAACAATTATAATCACTTATCATCTGAACGTCAATAAATGGATTATGGTCTCCATGAAGGAAAAAAAGTAGTGATAATGAAGTATTGAATGGGAAAATCATATGGTGATGTCACCTAATTACTTGATAACTTGGTTGCATGATGCACATGTCAACATGTGATATCTCAGGTTTAGTTTCAAAAAAAAAAAGTTATGTTTTTTTCTTGTAAAGTTTGGGCATGACACCTATGTACTAGGCAATTGTAGTGGCTGGATACCTATGCATTTCAATGAGATGGATCATTTACCATATAGATATTATTTCACTCCTATTTTTGGAGGCCATAAATATACCTTCCATCTTCAATTGATCATCTCTTCAGACTTAGTCTTCTCTACCTAGTCATGTTCTATACAATGGAGGTTCTTTAGATCAACAGTTTGGTAGTGTTTGCAGCTTCATGCTTCAGTGGTATTCTTCACGATCAACTTTTGTTCCTATCTTCTAGGAAATTCCCTAGTTTGGAGGATTCTTTAGTCCTTCACTAGTTCTTTTTAGCATTTTATTTCTGTTAGAATTCTTTAGAATAACTGAGAGGGGGGGGGGGTGTTAATTAGTTATTCAAGGTCTAATGATGTCCAATACAACTTTTTCTACAAATCCTTAATGACACATAACTGAAATTATCATGCATGCAAAATAACCATGAAAAGTAAACATGCATCACACCATAACACTAATGATTTGATAACCTAGAAACCCTCTAGGAATAAGAAGGTAAAACTGGAGTGGGGATGATACCCACAAAATAACTGCGCAATTGATTTCAACCACTTTTGATGGTCTGCCCTGTTAAAGGCTACAACACATTGTTAAATGTGACCTTGTTAAAAGATTTAAGAACATTCAACTTGGAATGTCACCTTGTTAAAGGATTTACATAGAGCTGTTTGGCTCACACAAGTCCATGGGATTTACAGTCACCTTCTCAAAAGAATCTTTCATCCCTAACTAAGGATCTTCTATCCTCCTCCTAAGGATCTCTTTATCCTTCTCCTGGGGATCTTCTTATCCTTTTCCTGAGGCTTATCCACCTAACCTAGCAATGTAGGGTTTCAATATTTAATACAATGGTAAGAAAGCATTAGAAGGGTTTTGACCTGATACAGATTGCAACTTCAACGTTGCAGATTTTAGATCACTTCTTCAGTTCTCTTCTTTGCTTGGCTTTCCTCCTTTATAGTGCTGGCAGCTTGTTTATCCTTCAAGATATGTCTCCTTGAGTTCTTCCACTCGTTATGCCAATGCTCTACTCTGGTCACTTGATTAACTTAGAGTCTTGATGCTCTGTTCTTACTCCTCTTGGCTTCTTCGCATGATCACACTTATGACCAATTCCCTCTCTTTCATTCGCACTTGATATTTTACCTGTATCTCCTTATAAAGAAGTTCTGTTCTTGATTTCCCACTCAAATCTCCCTTTCAAATTTTAGGGTTTTTCAATGGATTAGGTAGGATACAATGTATCTGTCCCATATCTTGTTTCTATCTAGAAACTTCATGATAAATCCATTAGCATTCGCCAAAAATGTTATACATAGTGTTCTATGCCACCAGCTCATCATTCTTATCTTTTATCTAGTTTACAAAATTCTAGATAACTACCATGTTGGCTTAGATCTGGCAAATCTTTGACTTTTCAAAATAATGCAGCAACTCAGCATCATTAGTTTATTGATTCTCAACACCTTATGTGTTACTCGACTTTTATTGTTATTTACTGGCGCTCGACACTTGAAGAAATTTTGTGAAACTTGACTCTTGAAATTCATTTGGCACTTCAATATCACTTGGCACTTATATCTTGCTCGACACTTGAAGACTTACTCAACACCTATTATCTTTTCTGCTTCTCGGCACTTGATCTTCACTCGACACCTGAAGATTGCTCGAAACTTAACTAGGACTTACTTAATCCTTACATCTTTGATATGTCTTTGTGTATCCATCCTCTGTGTCTTAGAGTATGTCATCAATACACTATTTCATCAATGGCTTAGCTGATCCTTATACTTCATTACAACATCATAACTTCAACCTTTCTCTAGGTACTCTAGTTACATCTTATTGATTGCCACCTTCTTGTCAATCAACCAATTAATAGTATTTGGATCACTAAAGGAATTATCATTCCTACAAGTGGCAAGTTTGACATCAATGACAAAAAAATGATTGAAACATTCTTTACCAATTCCATTTCTCTTCATTCATGATCTTTTCAATCATTTCCAACAATCTCCCTCTTTGGCATTGATGGCAAACCAAACTAATCAAATGATTAAGCTGATCAACTTAGTTACCACCAAAATTCGAATCCCTTGGTTTGCTTCTCCCTCTAGACTACTACATCCTTACTCTGTATTCCTGATCCTTCATATATATCTCCCTCTTACTTTGTATTGATCAGTTTCTCATATATCTCCCTCTTTGACATAAATGCCAAAGATGTAGCATCTTTAACATGCTAAATATAAATTTTGCATTTTCATGTTTTTCTCCCTCTATCACCATGCTTGTGATTGATCTAGAGTTTCTGCTCCTATTGTTATCCTCTACATCATTCTTTTGATATTTCAATGATCTACTTCTGTTGATGCAGGGTAGCCTCTTTGTTTCTTTAAACTACTTGAGTTAGGGGCATTACCCCCAACTTGCCTCTAAGAAATTCATATGCATCCTTGGTCAATGGTTTGGTGAAGATATCTACAATTTGTTCCTTTGTGTGAATGTAATCCATCTTCACTTGTTTGTCTTCTACCAATTCTCTGACATAGTGATACTTGATTGCAATATGCTTGGTTTTTGCATGCATTACTGGATTCTTGGATATGTTTATAGCACTTATATTGTCACAATATAGTATCACAGGTTTAGTTACCTCTTCTTTCATTCCTTTCAATAGATGTTTGAGCCACACAATGTTTGTGCAATTGATTGCTGCTACCACATATTCTGCTTCTGCAGTGGATTGAGATGTGCATGTTTGTTTCTTGCTAGTCCAAGTAACTAGCCTTTTACCTAAGAATAATGCTCCTCCACTTGTGCTTTTCCTGTCATCAATGTTTCCTCCCCAATCTACCTCTATGTATGCATTGAGCTCAAACTTCTCATTATTTTTGCAATATAGGCCAAAATCATCAGTTCCTTTGAGATACCTCATTATCCTTTTTACTGCCATGAGATGATTTTCTCTAGGATCGGTAGAGAATCTAGCCACTATTCCAACTACTAGTGCTATGTCTGGTCTGCTATGTACAACATATTGTAGTTTTCCAATCATGGATCTATACATTGTTTGATTGACTTCAGCTGATTCATCATTTTTAGATAGCTTATGTCTTGTTGCCATTTGTGTATTGATAGGTTTGGAGTCTTCCAATCCAAACTTCTTGAGTATCTCTTTGATGTATTTTGATTGTGTCACAAATATACCATGTTTTAGTTGATGCACTTGCAATCCTACAAAGAACTTGATTTCTCCAAACATAGACATTTCAAACTCATGTTTCATTTTTCCAGCAAAACTCTTGCATAGTACTTCCTTTCCTCCAAAAACTATATCATCCACAAATATTTTAGATACAAGAATATCCTTACCTTCTTTTGATTTGATGTACATGTTGCTGTTATCATCAGTTCTTTCAAATCCTATTTGCACCAAATACTTGTAAAGTCTCTCATACCAAGCTCTAGGGGCTTGCTTCAATCCATATAGAGCTTTATGCAGTTTACATACCTTATTTTTGTTCTTTTCATCAATAAAACCTTCTGGTTGCTCTATGTAGACTTCCTCTTCAAGTACACCATTTAGAAATGCAGACTTAACATCCATCTAATAGACTTTAAGTCCTTTGAAGGCTACATATGCCAGTAAGGTCCTTACTCCTTCCATTCTGGCAACTGGAGCAAAAGTTTCTCCATAATCTAGTCCTTCTTCTTGTGCATATCCTTTGCAGACTAATCTTGCCTTGTTTCATGTGATTTCATCATTCTCATCTAACTTGTTTCTGAACACCCACTTGGTTCCAATTACATTCTTATCAACTAGTCTTCAGACTAAGGTCCATGTCTTGTTCTTCTCAATTTGTTCTATTTCCTCTTTCATAGTATTATACCAGTCATCATTTGTTATGGATTCACTTACTATTTTTGGTTCCATTTTGTTGAGTAGACATGTTTCATTTCTAAGTCTATTCCTTGTCATTGGTCCTGCCTCTTTGTTTCCAATAATTTGATCTGCATGATGATGTATTTTCACATATTTTTCCAATAAAGGTTCTTTCCTTGTTTGCATGTTGTCTCTTTCAGAATCTGTATACTCACGTATATTTTCATCAGGTATTTTTTAATTTTCTTCTTGATGGCTATTCTTAGAGTCTAAATGAACATTTTCTATATTCTATAACTTAGCTTCTAAATGTGTCTAATGTTCAACATTCACTGTCTATGACTCGACAGATATTGGATTCTATTGTTGATGATCATTCTGAGTTGCAACTTCACGATCATTAGATATACCTTCATAATAATATATAAAGGTCTTGTATTTTTTTGCTTTCTTGGTGTTTTCAATACTTTGAACTTCTGCAAGCTCATCAAACTTCACATTTGTACTTTCTACTATTTGTTAGTGTTACCATTCAAGCACTTATAAGCTTTGCTTCTAGTAGAATACCCAAGAAATGTGCCTTCCTCACTCTTTGCATCAAACTTTCCATTTTGAGACTCTTTATATATATAGCATTTGCATCCAAATATTTTGAAATGTTTTACATTAGGAGAATGTCCATATCATAGTTCAAAAGGTGTTGCATTTGTACCTTTCTTTACTTGAACTTGGTTGAGTGTGTAGACTGCAGTACTTATAGCTTCTCTCTAGTACTTGAGTGCAACATTTTTCTCCATCATTAAGGTCCTGGAATAGTCAATAACTAATCTATTCCTTCTCTCTGCTATACCATTCTAAGGTGGAGTCCTAGGAGCTGATGTCTACCTTTTAATTCCTCTTTCATTGCAGAACTCTTCAAATTCTCTTGATGTGAATTCACCTCTTCTATTAGATTTGAGACATTTTAGGCTTTTTCTAGTCTCTTTCTCAACTCTAGCCAAGTACCATTTGAACATTTAGAATGCATCTGATTTTTGTTTCAGGAACATGACTATCATCATTCTTGAATAGTCATCTACAAATAGCATTATGTATCTATCACCTTTGTAGCTTTGTACTTCTATAGGACCACACAAGTTAGTATGAACTAGCTCTAATACTTCATTGGAAGTATAAGTCTTTCTTTTGAAAGTTGACTTGGTCATCTTTCCTAGTTGGCATTGTTTGCACATGATGTTATCAGGCTTCTTCAACTTTGGTAGACCTTTGACTTTCTCCATCTTGCTGATGCTTATCAGATTGTCAAAATTTACATGACATAGCCTCTTGTGCCATAACCGTACATCATCAGTTTGAACAATAAGACAAGAATCATCTTCCATGTCTAGGTAAAATAAATTACTCTTAGTCTGATCACCTTTTCCTAATAGACTTCCTTGAGAATCATAAATCTTAGCAACTCCTTTTTCAAATTCAACCTTACACCCTATGTTGCGTAACTATGAGACACTTAACAAGTTATAATTCGGTCCTTCAACATAGTATGCATTATCACTTGATATCTTTTCAGTAAGCTTGATAATACCTTTCCCTTTGATCTAACATGGTGTATTGTTACCAAATCTAACACTATTTCCTTCATATTGAATAAAGGTAATGAACTTACTTTTGTCTCTAGTCATGTGATGAGAGCATCCACTATCTATGATCCATCTATCATTCTTGTTCATGCAGGTTACCAGTGCAGTTGCTTCATCTTCATCTGCTTCATCTTTCATAGCCACATAGACTACTTCATCATCATTTTTGTCAGAGTCTTCTTGAATAATATAGCATCTTTTGCCTTTACCTTTGTAGTCCTTGTTTTCCTCTTTCTTGTTCTTGAAGTTGCCTCCATCCTTGTAATTTTTCTTTTGTGTGCATCTGGCTGCAATATGACCGACTTCATTACAATTGAAACAAATGATTGGTGGCTTACCTTTGAATTTTCCTCTTCCTCTGTGAAATCTTCTTGCTAATAATGCCTCCAATTGGAACACATCATCTTCATCAGTGCTGCTATCACTGGATACATGCTTTCCTTTTCCACTATTTCTTTGTTTGCACCTCATCATTGTCTTTTATTATCATCTTGGCTTTGAATGTAGATTCAAAATTTTTTGGCTTGTAGTTGTCAAAGTTGGATAACTCAAAGGCAGTGAGTCTTCCAATTATTCTTTCAAATGTCACTATGTTGCCTGGTACACACCTTAGCTCTTGGATGGTTGATACTCTTATAGCATAGATGGGAAGAAAAGTTCTCAAGTATTTTCCACATACTATTTCTTTTACTAACTGTCCTCCTAGGCTTCTTATGGCACTGACTACTTCCTTCATTATTGCACCATATTGAGCAGCATTCTCTCCTTCTTCCATTTTCATATCATCAAATTTTCCTCTTAGGCTTTCTCTTTTGGCTCTCTTGACATTATCATCTCCTCCATAGATTCTTGATTATGTATTCCACATCTGATGTGAAGTATCACATCCTTTGATGTCATCATACTTGGCATAGCTTAGTGCTGAAGCAATATCTAACATTGCTTGATTGTGGTCCTTCTTCTTGCTCATATCATCTATAGTGAGGGGTCCTATAGGGTCTACATGATCAACTATAATTGAGGTTTGTGCATATTCACCTATTGATCCAAGGTGTAGCTTCATCAAACTTTGCCATGCAACAAAGTTGTCTTTGTTTAGCTTGGGAACTTCTCTCTTGGACATCTTGATCTTACTGCTGCTAATACCTTGAAACAAATCAGCAATCTTCTCTGATACCAATTGTTAGAATTCTTTAGAATAACTGAGAGGGGGGCGGGGGGTGTGTGAATCAGTTATTCAAGGTCCAATGATGTCCAATACAAATTTTTCTACAAATCCTTAATGGAACATAACTGAAATTATCATGCATACAAAACAACCATGAAAAGTAAACATGCATCACACCATAACACTAAGGATTTGATAACTTAGAAACCCTCCAGGAATAAGAAGGTAAAACTAGAGTGGGGATGATACCCACAAAATAACTGTGCAATTAATCTCAACCACTTTTGATGGTCTACCCTATTAAAGGCTACAACACATTGTTAAATGTGACCTTGTTAAAATATTTAAGAACAATCAACTTGGAATGTCACCTTGTTAAAGGATTTTCATAGATCTGTTAGGCTCACCCAAGTCCATGGGATTTACAGTCACCTTCTCAAAAGAATCTTTCATCCCTCACTAAGGATCTCCTATCCTCCTCCTAAGGATCTCTTATCCTTCTCCTAAGGATCTCTTTATCCTTCTCCTGGGGATCTTCTTATCCTTTTCCTGAGTCTTATCCACCTAACCTAGCAATGTAGGGTTTCAATATCTAATACAATGGTAAGAAAGTATTAGAAGGGTTTTGACCTGATATAGATTGCAACTTCAACCTTGTAGATTTCAGATCACTTCTTTAGTTCTCTTCTTTTCTTGGCTTTCCTCCTTTGCAGTGCTGACAGCTTGTTCACCCTTCAAGATCTGTCTCCTTGAGTTCTTCCACTTGTTATGCCAATGCTCTTCTCTAGTCACTTGATCAACTCAGAGTCTTGATGCTCTGTTCTTACTCCTTTTGGCTTCTTTGCACAATCACACTTATGACCAATTCCCTCTCTTACATGCGCATTTGATCTTTTACCTGTAACTCCTTATAAAGAAGTTCTATTCTTGATTTCTTTTTCAAATCTCCCTTTCAAATTTTAGGGGTTTTCAATGGATTAGGTAGGATACAATGTATCTATCCCATATCTTGTTTCTATCTAGAAACTTCATGATAAATCCATTAGCATTCACCAAAAATGTTATACATGTTAGGAATAAGGTGTCTCAACCTTGGATAATTCCTATTCTTATTATTTGTTTTGTAAAATGTATTTCTTGCAAATAATGTTGATGTGTCGGCATCTTGAATTGTGTATAAGGAGATCATTGCTAAAATGGTTATGACGGATTCCTATGACACGTAAGAGCTATGTCAGGAAGATTCAATGATAGGTGAAGACATGTGGCAACTAATAAATTGGAGTACTATACACTCTACCCCAATAGTGGGGTTAAAACTTTTTAGGGTTCCTATTTTCTTGGAGAATGGTAAAACCCTAATACGGTTACCTTTGGGAGTAACCCTAAAAGTGAAGCGCATTTTATAAGAATTTTTAGGGTTGTGAAGAGGAGTATGCAAAAAAGTGTATTTTTGGTATTGTGAGTTGCTACTAGAGTCTTCTGTTGTCACTGTTGAACTTGCATTACAAGTGTATTGTAGCCTTTTGTTGAAGATAATACATTGTGTAGGTTCTGAAGGGGTGGGGTTGTTTTATCGAAAGGTTTTTCCCCACCGGAAAATCTTTGTGTTATGTGTTTCTTTCTCTGTCTATTTTCTTTATGCTTGCTTGGCTAAAATATTGTTGTTTACATGATATTGAATCTGTAATTGTAAATGATTTAAATAGGATTTGCACCATACTTCACTTAAGAGATTAGTGTAGGAAGCTATTTCCGCACTTGAGTTTCCTTAAAATACATAGTGTTTTGTGCCACCAGCTCATCATTCTTATCTTTTATTTGGTTTACAAAATTTTAGATAACTACCATGTCAGCTTAGACTTGGCAAATCTTTGACTTTTCAAAATCATGCAGCAACTTGGCATCGTTAGTTTACTGATGCTCAACATCTTTTGTGTTACTCAGCTCTTATTTTTATTTACTGGTGCTCAGCACCTGAAGAAATTCTATGAAACTCAGCTCTTGAAATTCACTTGGCACTTCAATATCACTTGGCACTTATATCTTGCTCAGCACTTGAAGACTTACTCGGCACCTGATCTTCACTCGGCACCTAAAGACTGCTCGGCACTTAACTAGGACTTAGTTAATCCTTACATATTTGATATGTCTTGGTGTATCCATCCTCTGTGTCTTAGAGTATGTCATAAATACACTATTTCATCAATGGCTTAGCTGATCCTTATACTTTATTACAACATCATAACTTCAACCTTTCTCTAGGTACTCTAGTTACATCTTATTGATTGCCACCTCCTTGTCAATCAACCAATTGATAGAATTTGGATCACTAAAGCAATTGTCATTCTTGCAAGTGGCAAGTTTGACATCAATGACAAAACAATGATTGAAACATTCTTTACCAATTCCATTTCTCTTCATTCATGATCTTTTCAATCATTTCCAACAATTTTCATCTCTTGTTGGAGTAGGGTTTTTCCCATGAAGTTTTCTCTATTTTTCCTCTTTTTAGAGATTTTTTTGTGCTTGGGTACCTCATTAGGCTTTATTATCAGGACCCAAATTTACTTTCATTAGTAGTTTCTAGGTTTTTAGCTACCCCCTCAATTTTTCTTAAGGGGGGTGTTAGATTAATCAAGTATTTTCTTATTAATTGTATCATATAGATTTAATTATTAAGTCACTTATTATCTCTAGTTTACTTAAGCTAAAATTTGGGCATATAATAATTAATTCTTTTACTAATTATTATCATGCAACCTAGGTTAGTTACCTGTTAGGGTTTTGATCTCCTTTTATAAGGATTGATCTCTTTGTAATTTATTCACTTTTTATTATAGCAATCTCTCGTTTTGCTCATCAAGAATATCTCATCTATAGATTTTGGAATTACAACCTCCATAGGTTTTTCTTCTCTCTTCTCATGATATGTGTTTGCATACCAATGATTCTTTGGAGCTATGGGGTTGATCTTTCATCAACTTCAATAGGGATTACATGAAGTAATCCAATAGATTAAGAATGAAGCTCAAGAGCAATTTTTGGAAGTAGATAAGTACTATAATGTTGCCAGCCTTGAGATTTTTGAACATTAGTTGAAGACCAAGCTTTCCTTAGTGAAAATAGTGGTTCAAAAATTCAAAGATACTTTTGAAAATGCTTTGTCAGAAGATGATGTAAAACAAATAGTTAAAACTAAAGAAGCATTATTGGAACTAGATACCAAGCTTGAGGATTTTGTGAATATAAGATTAGAAGTAAGTAACTACTGCCAAGTAGTTAAAGATAAGTATGACTCATTGGATTTATTAGGGGCTAATAAAATAGTAGAAATAATATATAATTTCAAAAGACAACATCTAGACATCATTTTGGTATAAAGGGGAAGAAAACCCAGATGTTGGAAATTTAGTTTTGACACTCAGAAGAATTTTTGGATTTTTGGTTCCTATCACCAAGGTGCATAGGTTCACTATTCCAAGAGGCACACTGATTATTTTGAAGAGAAGAAGTGTGCTGGTAGTTAACTACCAATTGCTATTTTAGAGCATTCCATACATCAAAAACATATTTCGATGGTAGTTCAAGTCTTAGAGACACCTAGAGAAGGGAAACCTTCCATTTTTAGGGTTCCCAAAGACTCCCAAATCATCTCATGGCTTGTATTTTCTTATCTGCTCATTCTTTTATGCTTTTAAGTCATGTAAAGGATTATACACCCATTAATTGATATCAACAAGGGTGAAGACCTTCTTAGAACCATTCAGAGAGTCAATTTGTATATAATTAGCTTTGTTTTATTAAGTTTTTAGCATGAGTTTGCATTGAAAGAGCTCTCACTCCTAACACAAAGGGAGGAGATGGTTTCTTTTAAGTACATGGATGTAATATGTACTCTTGGCTCTTATTTTGATGCAATAATATATGCTATTGGTTCTCTCATTCTGAGTGTAGTTATTCTTTCCGGAGTGTGTTATTTTTTTGTGAATGCATGTTCATGAATAATAATGGAGGCAATGGTTTTATTGTATTGTTATGATTGTGCAATATTTTAGTTTTGGTGTTTTCTTTGTGTTAAAGAATTCCATTGTTGTGAAAAATTGGAGAAAGAATCATCTTTGTTCTTTCATAGCATTTTGTCTCGTGTGAGCGCACTTTCTGTGGCCTTGCAATTTAATGAAACACGAAGTTACACCTTTTGGTTATTATTGAAGTTACCATCAATGATTGTATCAATAGAGTTTAGGAAGCACTGCTCCTAATTTCATTAGTTTCCTACCAGATCCTTTTGATAATTTAATTCACAGACGTGTTGTTACTTTGGCTTATGTCCATTAGGAATTTCCCTTTCAACAATTTTCTTAAAATCTCTTGTTATTCTATCTCTATTATTTTATTTTCAAACACTTGGTTTAAATAAGAATTCATATTATTTTATTGGTAAATTTAATTCATCATAAAATGAAAAAAAAATAAAATCTCTTTTGTGGTTACATTTCAGCAACAGGTGTGCAGATTGGTGGGTACTAGAAAAGGCCTCCTTGTGAACATACACATTTATCTTCAATTGAGTTACCCGATAGTATGAAAAATAGCTACTCAAAACCTTGGAGTTGGTCATTGATAAGATTTTCAAGAGAGAGATCCGAAATGATTTCTACTATAAGCATCGTGCAAAATGACAACTCAAGAGTTCCCCAATTACTTAATTTCCAAATTCAAGAGTTATATTTTATCATCCAATCAACTCAACCAGTATTCCTTATTCATTTCTTACTTAATTTCATTCATAACATTTCATATTTACTACTTATGTTAATCCATCTATTAGTTTTACGTCTACTTATGATTTGATACATTATTTATTCTAAAATCCATTTCCAAATTAGAAACTAATGTACTAATCCTTGTAATCAAATGCATCTAATTAACATGCAATCATCAACTATAAATGTAAACCAAATCCTAGATTTTTCATTTGATAATATTATGAGGAGTATATAGTTCTTTTAATCATCATACATTAATCTAAATATAAGAAATATATAATGTCATGGCATCATCATAACTTTATTCATCTTTTGAAATAATACAATATGTTCACACTTCCCTTAATTTCTCCTAGAGATATCCTTTACCCTTATCACAAATATTTTCATTTCATAATACATATGACATGTTCTTTCTTTAACACTATGCATTCCAATATTACATATATTTCTTCCAAGGAAATGCAACAAATAGACTTGAAGAATTAATCTTTAATAGCTGCTCAACAAAGATCCATAATCAACCATCCATGAAAACTTGAACAATACATCAAAAATATTTTACCACCCAACCACGTGGATCCATAAATGGTCCACTCCCCCAAGCTTGGTTATATGACCATGATCCACATAGTCTCTAAGATAATCTAAGGCTTATGTCCCAAAAATCAAAGTACAAAGATATCATAAGGGCACATAAAGCATAATACCCAAAATGAAATAACAAGGGAAATGGAAAGAAAAAGAAAAAAGAAGAGTCAAAGGTTCAACCATATCTAGGTGAGTGTCATTGTACATTCTTCTTAGTTGGGATCATTCACATGAGCCAAAGATGATTCTGTTGCACAAAACATCTCTACCTTGAGTACTCCAACATGATATGTACAAGCTAGTTGTGTTATAATCATTCATATGAGTTAGGGACTAATGGAATGCATGTGATGTTGGCTCTTTGAATACTCCAACAGTACATCTTTCTTAGTCTTGAGTAATATGAATTCCAAAACCCCTATTGTTAGAGGAGGGTTGTCATTGTACCAAAAGAAAAATCTTTTAATGCCTAATACAACCACTCAACTTATAGTACACAAGAGGTGGTTAAGCCCTTGTCACAAATCTTGAGGGGAGAATTGAACAAATTTCCAACAATCCCCACCTTAGCATTACCCAAGGGTTTGAGGATTCAAACCTGTGACCAAGTTCTAATACCACTTGTTAGAACTTAAATATCGATTTGTCAATACCCAATACAACCACTCAACTTATAGTACATAGGAGGTGGTTAATTCATTGTCATGAATCCTAAGGGGAGCATTAGAAAAATTTCCAACAACCATAACCCATAAATTTTCTTAATGTTTCCAATTGATTATAAAAACTCACACGTAGAGCTAGCCTGCATAGGGCCCTTGTCTCTAACATATAGGATCCTCTAGGGCCACTTTAGGGGCCCAACACCTATGGTGAGCCACACACCTAGCTGAGCATCTACTCTACTCATAAATCTAAAACCAAGTTCATAAAAGAGTTTAGGGAGTAACATTCCAAGGGTCCCACACCCTAGTTTAAAACAAGACCCTAACTCATCATATAAGCATCACAATACATAAACAAATCATAAGACACAAATACTATATGCACATGTCTTTAAAATCATCAATAATAAGTCAAAATTTTATACATGAAATAAAATTTTGACATGCCTTTGGTGTCTTAAACAATGATTGGGAACATAAAAATCCAAGTAAGAGGTCAAATGGTTAAAATACAAACTTATAATCAAAACATGTAATAATTAAAAGAAAGTGTAGATAAGAACACATGGAAGATATAATAATACAACAACCCTTTCCTCTAGTTTCCAACAACCTTCTAACAAAAAATAACACATCTCCAAAAACTAGAGGCTAAATACCATAGGAAAATACATATCTATTTTCACAAAAAGGAACTAAAAACCTTTAGATAACTATAGGAATCAAATATACAAATATAATACATCATGAGAATATATAAATAGATATATTTTATTAGATAAATAATTCAATCAACGAGTTCAATCCATATCTCAAGTCCTATAAAGATTCAATGGAAGCATGAACAAGGAAACAATAGAGTAAAATAAATCCACTTGAGATGCATCATTCAAACCCTCTCCACTTTCACCAATATCCATGGAATAAAAAGTAATCAAATGAAAATAAATCCCTCTCTCAACCATTTAAATTATCATATATAAATCTCTATCTAAAAAAAGGAAAGAAACTTATAAATCCTTTAGAATTATACTCACAAAATATCTCTCACATATCATTAATTTTTCTCCATAAAATTATTCATAAATAGTAAAACCAATCACTATTCTACCTTTCAGCCATCCTCCCCCTTCATATTTACATTTTACCCAAATATATGTTCTTGAAAAGCTTCCATACCCCTTTAGGTGGAAATATACCACCCTTTTAAATAAAAATAATTCTCAAACCCAAAATTTCCTTAGTTTATGTAAATAATGACCATTTTACAAGTTGCTTAGGCATATTATAGATAGATTAAGGCTATTTATAGGTATATAATGAATAAATGGTTTTAAAAAGATGTAAATACCCTCTCTAGTTCTTTATAACCCATTTTTGTATGCCCACCATTGTATTTATATTTTGATCTCATATTCTTCTACATAGATGACACCTTTGATGTAGGAGCATCTCTGGTTGGCTAGCAATCCTACATGTTGGTGTGGTTTGACCTTGGAGTTGGAGGACTCGATCAAATAATGAAAGGGAATTGGTTGATACTGAGTTGGTTTGGTTTCTATTTTAACCAAGTGACTTGGTTAATGAAGATGTTCGATGAGGCTTAGAGCACTCAATAGATATTGGGAGCTCGGTTTGCATTGGGACCTCGATAGTAGCTTTGCCTGGGCAACTCAATCAATGAAGAGGCTCAGTTTCCTTTAAAGGACTCCATGCATACTTGTGACCAGTTTGTGAAGGAGCTTGGTTATTTCTAGTGGAAAGATGACACTCAACATGGTTTTCCCTGGCACTCAGTTTGGTCTTGGTTCCTATGCTTCCCGAGTTGTTAGTGAGCCAACTTTTGGTATTTAATTTGTGTATGGATTTTTAATTTGTGTTGTAGCCAGCTTGTGGCTTATGCAAACATTTAATTTAAGGGTTTATTTTTTAAGTTATAATGGGCTAGGATAACTTGTGATGTAGTTGTTTATAAGTAGGGATGTTTTTTGAAGGCTTAAAGATATTAGAGAGTCATCCAACTTGGAGAAGAGGATGAAGTATAGGAGCAAACTTTGAAGGGCTAGTAGCTAAGGCTTGATAAATCAAGAGATTTCTTGTTGGGTTTGTGAGCACAAGTTGATATTTCCTTGGGGTTTTCTACTAGAGTGTGGATCCAAACTAGATGGGATTAGGATTGTGAGTTGGATCTTGTGGGATCTTGTAGAACTATTTTGTAGTTGCAATTGTATTTGGCCCTAATCTAGAAGGCTTTACAACTAGGCATATTGCATGTAAATAGTTATATTTATGAATAAAGTGTTTTGATTTAGTACCATATCTTTCTTTTTTGTTGTGTTTCTATTGTGTGATTATTTGCAAGGATTTGGATTACCTCTAGCAAGGGTGCCCTTGGATTCTCGTTGCATCAGGTGGTATCAGAGCTCAATTGTTCTTGAGTTTGTAGACCGAGTGCCAAAGTTGAGCTAGTTTACACAAGGACTTGGGTGAAGGCAGGAAGAGAAGGTTGATCTTGTGGAGTTGATTGATCTTCTAGATTTGAGAATTTTTTGTAGGGGGTTTACAAAGGATCTTGGAAGATGCCTCCAAGAAGATTGGACCCTAGGGAAATTGATGATCTCTATGAGGCTATGAAAGCTAGGTTCTTAGTGAAGATGATATTGATGAAGAGTGACATGATTTCTAAAATTGTGAGTACTATAGGTGGTGTACCTTAGAATGTGGGTACTGAAGATGGTTATGAGGAAGTTAATAAAGAATTTAGAATTTCTAGATCAAGTGGTGAGGACAAAATTGATCATGTGGAGAGACCTATGAGAAATAGGGCTAGTTAGATTGCTAGACCTAGATCTTAGCTGAAGTTGAAGCATAAGATGGAGGTTTCTAATTTCTTAGGTACTTTGAATCTTTAAGATTTGATTGATTAGATTGGTGAATTGGAAGACTACTTTGAGCTTGAGGATATTGAGGATCCACTCAGAGTAAGGTTGGCACAAACTAAGTTGAAAGGACATGTTGATCTTTGGTGGAAAGAACTGCAAAGAGATAGAGAGGAGGAAGGTGAAATGAAGATCACTAGATGGAGGTTGATGGTAACTAAGTTGATGGATAAGTTCATTCTTGCTGATTATGAACTTGAGTTGTTCAAGAGGTTGCATAATTTGAAATAGAAGAATGTTTGTGATAGATTATACTAAGGAGTTCTATAAGTTGTCTGTTTAGTCTAGGCATAAAGAATTATCAAAGGAGAAGGTAGCTTGGTACATTAATGGTTTGATGTTCACTATCCAAGATGAGATTGGTATGTTTAAGATTTATTTGGTTGAGGATGCTTATTAGTATGACCTAAAGGAAGAAGATAAATTAAAGGGGAAAAGGCAAGGTAATTCTAGAGGAAAGGAGAAGCAGGATAGCTCAACAAAGGCTAAACTGAAAGCAGAAGATGAAACAAAACCTATTGATCAGAAGAGAATGATAGGTAGAGGTGAGTTTCAAGGTACTTGCTACAAATATGGAGAAGTAGGTGTATTTGATGAATATTCTAAGGCTAGTGATAGAAGAGCTACTATTGTGAATGAGGTTGAAGTCCAAGATAGTCAACTTGAGAAAGGAGAGATTTTACTAGTTTAGTAAGTAATGATTGGTTAGAGGAAAATAAAATCTTGTTAGAGGACTAGTTTGTTCAGGACTTTTTGTAAGTCTAGTGGTAAAGTTTGCAAGGTGATTGTGGATGGTGGTAGTATTGACAACCTTAGTATTGAGGAGATGGTTCAAAAACTTGGTTTGAAGAGAATAAGATAACTTATCCTTGTACGATTGGATGGCTACAAGACAAGCATGCTTTGGAAGTAAGGGAGTAGTGCCTTATTGATTTCCAGATTGGGCAGTATAAGGATCAAGTGTTGTGTGATATTGTGTACATGAATAGTTGTCATAAATTGCTTAGTAGACCTTGGTAGCATGATTGTAGGGTTGTGCATGATTGTGTCAAGAATGTGTTTTCAATTGTGAAAGGAGACAAGAACCATTCCCTGATTCATTTATAGAATGAAGATCTTGGTAGAAGGAACCTAAGTATTGGTAGAAGATTTAAGTTGAAGGATTCTAAGAGGGTTAGAGATCATCATGGAAGGTAAACCTGTAGCACACTGAGGATGGATGTGAAGAGGAAGAAGAAGAGAAAAGGAAAGAGTGTACAAGTTGAGGACTTGGAAGATATGTATGTGAAGAACTAATTTGGGATTTATGTGCTAAATCCTAGAAGATGTTCTTCTAGCTATTAAGAACATCTTTTCAAACCTAGGGTGTTTGATGCAGGAGCATCCTTGGTTGGATAGAAATCCTACATGTTGGCATGGTTTGACCTTGGAGTTGGAGGACTTGATCAAACAATGAAATGGAATTGGTCAATACTAAATTGGTTTGGTTACTGTGTTAACCAAGTGACTCAGTTAATGAAGTTGTTTGATGAGGCTTGGGGCACTCAATTGATACTAGGAGCTCAGTTTGCACTATTATCTTAGCAATATCATTATCAAAGCAACTCAATCAATGAAGGGACTCAGTTTCCTTTGAAGGAATTGACACATACTAGTGCTTGGTTAGTGAATGATCTTGGTTATGTCTAGTGGAATGCTAGCACTATGAATGGTTTTCTGTGATACTCGATTTTGTCTTGGTTCTTATGGTGGTCGAGTTATTAGTGAGCTGAATTTTGGCATTTAATTTGTGTATGGGTATTTAATTTATGTTGTAGCCAACTTATGGCTTATGCAAACATTTAATGTAAGGGTTTATTTTAATTTGTAATGGGCTAGGCTAACTTGTGGATTAGTTGGGTATAAGTAGGGGTGTTTTGTGAAGGCTTAAGGATATTAGAGAGTTATCTAGCTTGGATAAGAGGATGAAGTATAAGAGTGAACTTTGAAGGGCTAGTAGCTGAGGCATGGTAAATCAAGATATTTATTGGTAGGCTTGCAAGCCCAAGTTGATATTTCCTTGAGGTTTTCTACTAGAGTGTGGATCTAGATTAGTTGGGATTAGGATTGCGAGTTGGATCTTGTAGAACTATTTTATCATTGTTGTTGTATTTGGCCCTAACTAGGAAGGTCTTATATCTAGGAATATTGCATGAACACAATTATAGTTATAAATAAAGTGTTGTAATTTAGTATCATATCTTTCTTTATTGCCATGTTTTTGTTGTGTAGTTATTTGCAGGAATCTAGATTACCTCTAGCAGGGGTACCCTCAGATTCTTGCTGCATCACTATTACCTTTTTCTCTTGAATGCATGTTATTAATCCTCTTCTAAATACTTATTCTTTTTTATTTCATCCCTTTTAAATTTATTTATTTTTATATTTTAATAAATTTCTCTTTATAGCTAAGTGTATAAATAAACCACTCATAAATAATGTATAATATACAAAAATACATTAACTATGTAACGATGTGTATTTATATAGGTATATATGTGTGCACCCATATATGCTTATATAAATATACCAAATAAATATCATAGATAATTTATATGAAAATACAAATATCCAGATCATGAACACATGATTCTAAACACTAGAATCCAATGATCAAATCATAAAAAGAAATGATAAAAACATACTTCTTAGACTAGGTGACTAAATTACTATTAGATTTCTAAGCATATAAGGATGCCTATATGGATATTGTTAGTAAACAATTTTTATCCTTCAAATAGAAATCCAAATAATGACTCAATATGCTTCAAAAGAAGAATAAAATGTACTAACAATTGGATAGATTATCATTTCATTGATGATCTTCCTCTGAATTGAGAGGTACAACTCTCTCATAAAAGATATTCAATGAATGTGATATCTAGTTATGTCTTTAACCCAAAGACACAAAGGGTTCTTTGACATTCATCCATCAATATGGATAAATGCGATTATTAGATTAATAAGTTGATAATGAGAGAAAAAACCAGCAAATAGCCATAGGACTATCTACTAGGTCTTTCACATTACAAAAGAGAGAGAGAAAGCTATAAATATCTTTATGCATAAGCGTGAATACATAACCACAAGGCTAAATATATCACATTCAGTGTAGTAATAAAGGACACCATCTAAAATAGAAATAAAAGGATACAAAATCCATCCAAATCATAAATACAAATGTACATGACAACAAGACCAAACATAGTATATTTCTCTTTATTTCATAAACATGATAAAACAATAATAGTATTGTTCTATCCCCTTACTACAATTAATCTACGTAAAATAAATATCTTTCCCCTCATACAAAATAATAGTTTCTTCTCCTTGTAACCATTTTAGAACTTCTAGACCCAAAAAGGAAGAACCCCGTTACAAATGATTTGCCCACATTAAATAATTTTACAACCACCATAACTTTTTACCCAACTCGTTATGTCTTCTCGGGAACGTTACTATAATAATTAATTCTTATTAAAGAATTAATTATTATTTTTTACATTCTTTTTTAGTTTAACTTATTTTCCAAGAATCTCTTCCTATACAAGTTTTTCATAAATGCCTTATCTCATAATAATAATTAACTCTTTTAAAGAATTAATTCTTTTGAATTCTTTTTTACTTTTATCTTACCTCCCTTATCTCTTTTCCCATTACAATAATAATTAATCCTTATTGAATTAATTATTATTTAAATTCAATTGGTATTTGATTATTTTGCATTTGAATATTTGAATATTTAATTCTTTAAAGAATTAAATACTATATAATGCAAAATAATAAATAAATTATCTTTAGAAGCTTACCTTTTATATTTTCTCACATATTTGAAAGAGAGGGAAATATTTAGGGTTTCCAATCCCTAGGTAACAATGGCTCTAACAGGGGGTTGCATTCTATGCCAGGATGTAATGAGCTCCAGAATCTTTGTCTGCTGCAATCCAGTGCTTCATCCATTGGCTATAGAGTCTTTTATCACTGTACTATTATGCTTGAAAAAACTACTCTGACATCTTCTTAGTCATTCCAGTTCATCAAGTTTTACCTTAATTTGCAATCTACTTCTTTTTGGTGACCATCTGACTAAAAACATTAAATTTCTCACTTCCCAATTGCTTCTCATCAAGGGTTCACAGGTTCCAATCACCTCAAGCTTTTCAATTAATTGAAATCATAACATCAATGACCATCTTGAAAAATAATTCACTTTCCCTTCCTTTGTAAGGATGGTCCTGCAATCTACTTATTCCCTTGTAGCAACAATATTTCATTTATGCCTTGTAAAGATTATGATGTGTTACTATCAATGTTAGAGAAGCATCCAACTAGAGCATCTTCCACATCAGTCATTGTTACTTTAAATTAGAAGCATGTTGTGAAGACCTTCTTAGTGTTTTTAGCCTTGGGCACTCCCAAATTTGATGTTGTTGCTTAGATTTGGTATTTTGTTTCTATACAATCAACTGTTGTGAATTTATCAAGTTCTTTAGATTTATCAACCAATGTTACATTTAATGCTTGATTGCTAGAGCTATGGACAAAAAAAAAGTTGATGGGCAATTAAGGCCAAATGATACGAATGTAGGAGTGTTACAAGCTTCTAGTTTATAAGTGATCATCTCGTGAGACACCCTGTAAATGCTCATTTTTTTTTGTCACTCCATAGAATGGATATGGAGAATGTATACCTTCCATTATGCATGATATGAGCTCCTTATTTAATTTGCATAGCCATAGGGGTGAAAGGCATAGATTCTAAATCTTGATGTGTATTTGAAACCTGTGGTCATATGTTCAATGGAGAAGATTATTAATAAAAAATGAGATTCCTCATTCTAAGTGTATCCATGTCAACATCTACACTTGTGGGATAGAATTATTATATGCACATTCTACCTGTGGTAAAATAATATCCCATTCTCTTGGCTTGTGTCCAACCAAACATCTTAGCAAGTTTCCCAAACTTGGATTCACAACTTCTATCTATCCATCATTCTTGGGATGATGTGATGAACTTAACTTCAAATCTACTATCAACTTCTTCCACAATGTATGCTAGAACTACCCAAAAAATTTGGTATCTTGATCTAAAATGATACCCTTTGGCAGACCATGTAGTCACACCACTTCTTTGAAAAATAACTTTGCCACATGAACAACATCACTAGGCTTCTTGCAAGGAATACAATGTACCATCTTTGAAAGCCTGTCAAACACCACAAAAATAGAATAATTCTCATTCTGTGTCCTTAGAATCCAAGAAAAATATCCATGTTGACATCCTCCCATGGCTTCTCTAGTATAGGTAATGGTTGATACAACCTTGCATTTTTCTTCACCCCTTTTTCCATCTAACATACTCTACAACTCTGTAAAAACTTATTCACATCTTGCTACAACTATGAATAGTAATAATTCCTAGCAACCAAAGCAATGGTCTTATCTCCACCAAAATGTCTAGCCAATCCTCCACTATGCTTCCCCTTGAAGGTTCTATACAAGCCTTCCACACTTCACCAAAATTAGGACCATCTGGATACAAAGTACTAAGTTCCTTCAACCTAACCACCTCTATCTACATTTATGTCAAAAAAAATTGTCTTCTACTAAGAGAATCTGCAACTTTGTCAGACTTTCCACTCTTGTATTTCAATACAAATGTATAACTCTACAAAAACTCAACCCATTTTAAATGTCTTTGGTTCAATTTTCCTTAACTATTCAAATATTGCAAAGCTTGATGATTAGTATAAAAAAAAAATCCTTAGGAAGAAGATAGTGTCTCCACTTCTTCAATGCTTAAACTATAGCATATAATTCCTAATCATAAACAAAATATTCTCTTTTTGCACCATTCAACTTCTCACTAAAATAAGCAAAAAGTCTAATCACGGTTTACTTGAATAGGCTACTTAGTAACTTTCTATTTCAATAGATTAAAAATCTTATCTACTCCTACAGTCCACTTAAATTATTTCCTATCCCCTCTCATTTTTTTAGTCAAGGGTCCACAAATATTGCTAAAACCTCTTATGAAATTTTTGTAAAAACTAGCCAGTCCATGAAAATATCTTACCTCTATTGCACTCCTTGGAGTAGGCCATTCAAGGATAGCCTTAACTTTTTTTGGGTCCATTTTTAGACCTTCAACTAAGACTACAAATCCTAGGTACACCAAATCCTTCTTTACAAAAATGCACTTCCTTAGGTTTATTGACAACTTTTCTTCCTTCAACTTATCAAACACCTTGCAAATATGGATCAAATGCTCCTCCAATGTCTTACTAAAGATCAAAATATCATCTAGGTAAATAATGAAAAACTTACCTAGAAACTCTTTTAGTTCCTCATTCATGAGCCATATGAAAGTACTCAGTGCATTGGTTAGACCAAAAGGCATGAATAACCACTCGTACAGTCCTTCTTTTGTCTTGAAATGGGTTTTCTACTCATCACATTCTCTGATATGAATCTAATGGTATTCACTCTTTAGAATATCTTTGTGAAATACTCAATTCCACTCAAATAGTCCATAATATCATGCATCCTTAGTAATGGAAATCTGTAATTGATTGTGATCTTGTTGATAGTGTGAGCCAGTCCATGAAAAGATCTTACCTCTATCACACTCCTTGGAGTAGGCCATTCAAGTATAACCTTAACTTTTTCTGGGTCCATTTTTAGACCTTCAACTAAGACTACAAATCCTAGGTACATGAAATCCTTCTTTAAAAAAATGCACTTCCTTAGGTTTATTGACAACTTTTCTTCCTTCAACTTATCAAACACCTTGCAAATATGGATCAAATGCTCCTCCAATGTCTTACTAAATATCAAAATATCATCTAGGTAAATAATGAAAAACTTACCTAGAAACTCCTTTAGTTCCTCATTCATGAGCCATATGAAAGTACTCGGTGCATTGGTTAGCCCAAAAGACATGAATAACCACTCGTACAGTCCTTTTTTCTTGAAATGAGTTTTCTACTCATCACATTCTCTAATATGAATCTGATGGTATTCACTCTTCAGAATATCTTTGTGAAATACTCAATTCCACTCAAATAGTCCATAATATCATGCATCCTTAGTAATGGAAATCTGTAATTGATTGTGATCTTGTTGATAGCATGAGCCAGTCCATGAAAAGATCTTACCTCTATCGCACTCCTTGGAGTAGGCCATTCAAGTATAACCTTAACTTTTTCTGGGTCCATTTTTAGACCTTCAACTAAGACTACAAATCCTAGGTACACGAAATCCTTCTTTAAAAAAATGAACTTCCTTTGGTTTATTGACAACTCTTCTTCCTTCAACTTATCAAACACCTTGCAAATATGGATCAAATGCTCCTCCAATGTCTTACTAAAGATCAAAATATCATCTCGGTAAATAATGAAAAAGTTACCTAGAAACTCCTTTAGTTCCTCATTCATGAGCCATATGAAAGTACTCGGTGCATTGGTTAGCCCAAAAGGAATGAATAACCACTCGTACAGTCCTTTTGTCTTGAAATTAGTTTTCTACTCATCACATTCTCTGATATGAATATGATGGTATTCACTCTTCAAAATATCTTTGTGAAATACTCAATTCCACTCAAATAGTCCATAATATCATGCATCCTTAGTAATGGAAATCTATACTTGATTATGATCTTGTTGATAGTGTGAGAATCTGTGCACATCCTCCATTATCCATTCTTCTTTGGTGCTAGTATGACTAGTATAGCACATGGACTTAGACTCTCTCTAATCAACCCCTTTTGCAACAACTCATGAACTTGCCAATTTAAGTCGTCACTTTTTGCTGGTGTCATTCTTTGCATTGCCTTGTTTGGAAAATTGGCTCCTGGAACCAAATCCATCTGATGACTAATCTTCCTCAATGGGGGCAATCCATGAGGTACATTATCTGATACAATATCAAAAAACTCTTCTAACATATCTACAACTTCTGCAGGTACCTCCTCTACTTCTTCTTTACCATCTTTAGGAATGATAGCAAAACACATATGTTCATACTTCATACCTTTGAGAAGATTTTTTCCATCGAAAAAACATATTTTGGCAACATTACATATCTTTTCTTTTTTCTCCTTTAACAACTTCAACTTATGTTTGACTCCATCCTTGGTTAGAGTGTAGGTATTTTCTCACCCATCGTGTACACCATGCTTGTGAAATTGCCACAGGCTACCCAAAAACATATGCCATATGTCCATATGTATGATATCACAAAGTACCTCATCCTGGTAGCTTCCACTCTTGAACTTCGCTGACTGCTCATTGACCATGACCACCCAAGCAATACAGTATGGACAAGGGTGTTTATATCTCTTTAGCTTCAATTTTGTGACCATCATTTCTAACACTACATTGTTAGTAATTCCATTATCAATTATCACATCACAACACTTATCTTCACATTTGTACTTGGTGTGAAAAAAATCCTCCTTTGATTAGGTTCATTCTCACCACTCGATAGGACTATTTTGTTAACTAGGACTTCTCCTCTTTTAACATCTTTAGAATGTGATGATCTGGCATCTTCATCAACATGTGCAACTCTGGCTTGGCCTTCTATTCTTTGATCTATCCTTCCTTGGCACTGGGATCATTCAAATGCTCTATGCCCTTCTTCTCCACATTGAAAACATTTCCCATAGAAGCCTCCTCTACCAAATTCTTGTCCTCTACCACTTCCTCTTTGATCTCTATTGTTCTAATAATGGAAATGATTGGAATTATTTCCCTTCTAGTTTGGACTACTACTTCTAGCCTCATCCTTTTCCTTCTAATCATCATTACAACCTCCATAAGATCGTCCACCAGATCTTCCACCGTGACCTCTTTCACTATTCTTGTTGTCAAACTTCTTGTTTAGTTTTTCTTCAACTCTTAGGGAAAATTGGTATACCTCCTCAACACTATTCATTAGAACCAAACTTAGCTCATTCTGAATGTTTGGACTTAACCCATTAGGATAACATGCCACTTTCTCCTTATCAACTTCTTCATGGTCATTTCTAATGAGAACTCAGTAGAACTCTTCAGTATACTCTTGAAAAAAATTTCCTACTTGCTTCAAGCCTTGCATTTTATTTAATAGGTCAAGCTCACAATCCACGAGAATGAATTGTCACTTCAGTTTAGCTATCATCCATTCTCATCTAGTTATTTTTTCCTTTCCCTTTCTATTTCACTCCAATTGAACCTCCTATCACCAAATCTTCACATGTCCCTTCAATTTTTCTTTCACAAACTTGACCCTATTAGGTCCTCAATATCTTCATGATCAATGTACTTTAGTTCATTGGTCTAATCAATCAGCTCCTCTCTGTTAAGATTTTTTGAAAATGTGGGAACCTCAAACTTAGGTCTTTTTCCAATCTTGGAGATAGCCCTAAAAATCCTCTCTTCCTCTAGGTCTAGAACTACCTCTACTTCAATATTTTCTTCTACTTCATCCTCATCCTCACTTTTATCTCTTATGGAAAGATTTATTCCTCTACACATTTTTTCTTCCAATGCTTGCATTTGTCTTTGAAGGGCTCTAAAACCCTCAGGTGTAACACCTACAACTCTTCTACCATGCTGTCTTCATGGAGGCATTTTTGCACTTCTACTGAAACCCTAGTGCAAATTTCCTCACAATCGATGATCTATCTACACACTCAGCCCAAACCATGATCTTCGTATGAATTGCCTCATAGTCAGCAATCTATCCAAACACTCAAGAACTCTAGCTCTGATACCACTTGATGAAGGGTGCTCCCCTTAATACCATAAACAATAATAGAAACAAAGAAATAACAAAAAATGCAAGAACAAGATATTGACTTCTTATTTACACCACAAATGTGGAATTATAGAATTCACCAGTACAATATGCTAACCCTCATGGGTGCTTGCATTATAGAAGTGTACAAGACAATGCTGTGAGCTATCACTTAGAGCTATCCTAGAAAATGTTTAGGCCCTTCTTAAATAGACAATTTTATGCCACTTGAGTAGGTTCTAGACTTTAAAACTTAATACCTATGGCTAACAGATCCTAACAATACATATAGAGTCAGCCAAATACATTTTTGACAGTTATTTTAGATATTTCAGGTAGCCCAACTTTGAAAGATCATAACTCACAAATCGTTGCTCTGATTGGTCATTAATACCACTTTTTGGAAATGCCAACTCTTGATATACAGGCTCAAAACTATGCAAGCACCCTTCTATCAGGTTTTTGGACATCATCTGGGCACTCTAAGGCCTCCAACAGTGAGCCTGAAGATTTTTCTATAAAATTTTCTGCCAAAAATCCACAATAACTTCTCTGATACTTAAGATGGAGCAATGGGGTTTTTTGGTAGGCTTATAACTCTGAAATGAACCTTCATGTAGAAAATGAGAACATTCCAAGCTCATATGGTAAATTTACTAAAAATAGCAAGTTCCCATAAATAGTAACCACCCTGTCTACTAATCCTTATTAAAATAGAAAAGATTGAAAAGAAAATATTTTTGGGTGATGCAAGATTGCTCTTACACCCTGGATGCTCCTGCATCAGTTGTACTTTGTGAAATATAGTCTTTTTTCTTGCTTAGCCAAGAAACAAATCTTCCTCCAAGGAAAAATTCTCCATGACTTGTACTCTTTTTGTCATCCATATTAGCAACCCAATCTGCATTAGTATAGACACATAGAGTAAATTCATTTGATGCATCATACCACAACCCAAAATTAGGTGTAGCCTTCAAATATTTGAATATTCTTTTTACTCCTACATAATGTGATTCCTTAGGACAAACTTGAAATATTGCTACTATACTAACTACATTAGCTATATCTAGTCTTGTATGAGTCAAATATTGTAAACCTCCAATCATGGATATGTATTTCTTCTGCTCAATAATAGGTGTCTCATCTTTAATAGATAATGAATGACCATTTACCATAGATGTACCAATAGAATTACAACTCTCTAAACCAAATCTCTTCAATAAGTCTTTCAAATACTTAGTCTAAGAAATGAAAATATCATCATTATTTTGAAAATTTTTGCCAAATACTTACCCAACCTCACATACTAGGTTCTAGGTGCTTACTTTAATCCATACAATGATATCTTTAGCTTACATACCACATCTCCTTCTTTTGTCAAAGGATATCCTTGAGGTTGCTCAATGTAGACTTCTTCTTCAAGTTCTCCAATAAAAAATGGTGACTTCACATCCATCTAATGTACTTCAAATTTCTTGTTAGCTACATAAGACAAAAAAATTCTTACTACTTCAATTTTTGCAACAATTGCAAATGTCTCCTCATAGTCTATGCCTTCTTGCTATGAATATCCTTTGCATACCAATCTAGCTTTTTTTTTTTACTACTTCAACTTTTTTATTCATTTTATTTCTAAAAACCCACTTAGTTCCTGTAACATTTTTGCCTTTAGGTCTAGGAACCAATTACCATATCTCATTCTTCACAATTTGATCTAGTTCTTCCTTCATTGCTTGAATCCAATGATCATCCATGCAAGCTTCATCAATAGTTTTAGGTTCTACTTGAGAAATCAAACATAAGCCTTCATGCACTCTATTTCTTGGCATAACTCCTTTGTCCAAGCTTCCAATAATCTAATTAGCTGGGTGATTCTTTGTCAAATTCTTATTTGGTGTCACTACCTCAACTCTTACTTTTGGTCTATGTTTAGATCTTGGTTCCTCTCTCTCTTCCAAAAATTGCATGTCATTCTAAAAATTATTGTTAGTTTCATAAAACAACTCAATATTTTCTTGGTTAACCTTAGAATTAGCTTCTTCATCAGAATTATAATGAAGTATTCTTTCTTGCACTCCAAACTTCTTGTGCACTTTCACATTTGGATGCTCAACAATAATCTTAGTCCTATGATTAAAACATTTATAAGCTTTTCTTGTTAATGAAGAACCAAGGAACATACCTTCATCATATCTTGAACCAAACCTACCAATGTTATCATCTCTCTTGATATAACACTTGCTTCCAAAAATTCTAAAATACTTTACTGATGGTGCATGTCCAAAACATAATTCATAAGGATTCTTGTTTGTTCCTTTTTTGATATATACTCTATTCATTGTTTTCACAACAATATTAACTACTTCTCTCTAGAATGTCTTTGATAAAACATTTTCAAATATCATAACTCTTTCTACTTTAGTTATAGACTTATTTCTTCTCTCAGCTATACCATTCTACTCAGGTGTTTTAGGGGCTGAAAGTTGTCTTTTAATATTATTCACTTCACAATAGCTATTAAACTCATTCAAGGTAAACTCTCCACCTCTATCATATCTTAAACATTTAATATTTAATCCAGACTCATTCTAAACTCTATTCTTAAACATCTTAAACTTCTCAAATACTACCCACATCATCCTAGTAAAATCATCAACATGAATCATAAAGTACCTTTCACCTTAGAAGTCTCTTGTCCTTGTAGGGCCACTTAAATATGTGTGAACAATCTTTAATTTTTCTGTTGTAGTGATTTTATTGCTAGGAAATGAGCTTTTCTTCTACGTATCCATTACACATTCCTTGCATACAACATTAGTAGGCTGCACAATTTTAGGAAAATGCCTAACAAAAAATGTACTACTTTCTTTCACAATATTATTAAAATTTATATGACAAAACATTTTTATGCCACAACTAGCTGTTATCAACTTTAGCAACCAAACATGTCATCTTTGTAGGATTTAGCTAAACAATATTACCTCTGGATCTTGTGCCAGTGCCAATCATCTTACCATTCTTATCCTTGATGATACATGTCTTCTCCATGAATTGTAATTGATATCCCTTATCAACCAGCTATCCAACACTTAGAAGATTATGTTTCAGTCCATGAACAAAATAAACATCATATGTGTTAGTTTTACCATAAAGAGTAATAGAAGCTATTCCCTTAATGTGACAAGCCAGATTGTTACCTACTGTAGTGCCTACCCCTAGTTTACTTTTCATGTTATAGTGCCAAATTATTTTAGGCCATCTTTTATTGTTGTGTGTTATGATCTAGTGGTACTTGGTTACCTGATTTGGTTGGATGTTATTTCATACTCAGTTTATATATTTGATGAGCTACTTGATGCTTGGTTATTTCACCTATTCATGGTTATTCTTTCAATGATTATGCTTTTTATGTTTCATATTATGATTTTAGTTGTTTCACAATGACAATTATATGGATGATTTATTTACAATTTTTATGGTTACTTATCCCATACTTGCATGTGTATGGTGTACATGTATTTTTTACTTTATGTTTGATGTTTCTAATGTGGTTGAGGGAAAGAGTTGTAGTCACCTACTAGTCAAGATATACACAATGTACCACTCCTCACCATTTCCTATTTAGTTTAGATATATATGAATATGTACATGTTCAACTTTTATGCAGATTATAGGTACTAGGCATTGACTTCCTTGAATTTCTAGGATGAGCGTTACTTATAATAGTGTCTCAATGGTAAAGAGTTGAGATAGTTCTCAAGTCCAAATCTTAACCCCAAGCCAATTTTCCTAGAGTATAAGACAATTATATGAGTTATGTACCCTTCTAAATTTGTCAAGTGATGTGAATTCAAGATTTTGACCCTTAAGTTTGAATTCATACTTTGTCTTTGTGAACATATCTTTTCACCTGTGTACAAAGTTATCACCCAAGTGTCATTTTTCAATTTGAAGTTAAAGTTGAAGTGTGATTTCACTTCAAGTCCAAGTTCAACTTCATCCCTTCCTTTTCATTTCAGCAAAGTGTCCTCCCCATCAACCCAGGTCTTCTTGTGGAAGCTGAAGTTGAAGTCGAAGTTGATTTAAACTTCAACTTCAGCTTTGACTTCGTGATTTTCTAACATGCACTTGTTTCCTTGCAAAAAATTCATAGTGAGATTATGAATTCATCTTTATAATCCAAAGGAATGGGTCCCACCCTATGGTGATGTTGAAGATGCAAAAGGCAATAATTGTGGAAATTATGAGAAATCATGCTAAGTATGGTTACTTTATGAAAAAAGGTGATGCACAAATTTTTGTGATATCATGAAAGGATGAATTGCATGAAAATGTGATGGATATTAACTGCAAATAAGCCTTGTAAGTCTTTTCAAAGTATAGATGGCACATTTGTAATTTACCCTTCCTGCCCACTCAAATCTATTCTCTAATATCCTCTATAATAACCTCCTATCTTGCATAATTACTAATTTCATCATCTTGAGCTCTCAATGCTGTTTGGTAAGCAAGGAAAGTGGATGTCTAGACTCTACCAAAAACTGTAAGTGCATTATCTCTCACTTTTTCATTTTTGTGTCTAGTTTTCCCTTTGAAATGTTTTGGTTTAATTCTATAAATTAATATCTTTCAAATTGAACCATGACACTTTTTTGCCCCAAAATGCCTAAGCTTGAAAAGCCCTTCCTATTGAGTTCCCTTCCTAAAATTTGAGATACTTTCATGGTGAATAAAAACCTAGGAGATATAATTGAGTAGGCCAGGGATATTTAATCTAGTCCAATACATTAGAAATTGGCTAGTAGTGGTTTGTTGGAAGCCTCTGCATTCCCACTAGCTATTGAGTGCCTAGAACTAGTTATGGAGTGTGCAAATCACTATGACCCCAACACCAGATGCATAAAGAAAACTTCAGGGGAGGTGTTAGTAAGAATATGTAGGACAAGTGTTAGCACAACCCTGAGAATCCCTCATAAGGAACCCTATGAACCATGGACCTTTGAGGAATCTGAGCATCTATATCATGACAGAAAGAAGAACTACAACAACATCATAGCTCAAACTTGACTTCTGAGACTAGCTGAAGGGGGTTCTAGATTTTCTAAGCCATTAAAAATTGGGCATTTCATTAAAGAAATAGTAGACATTGTGTTACTCTTGAATAGGATCAAAAAAAATGATCATGCATTTCATTGGGAAAGTTGGATGTATATTTTCATTTTGAAGATCATTAAAGGTGAAAAATTTATTGATTGGGTAGATTTAATAGCTAAGAATTTGCATAGAGGCCTCATAGTGGTAGGTAGTTTTAGCTCATTCTTTTTGTATTCCTACCTGGTCTATATTTTAGTAGCATTGAAAGAATGGAAGGGACTTCCACATATTCCCTAGACAAAAGAGATGACTATCTACCAATACTATAAAGACCTTCATGCCACTAAATCGTGCAAGGGGTTTAGAAGGGTTAATGATGTTTTTCTTGGGAGGTTAGTTTTTGAACTCCAAGGTCATGAAAATTATAGGTTATTAGAGGAATCCATGTAGGCTATTAAAATTTATGGCTACTTTTATATCCAATTCCCTAAATTTACATATCTCAAGATTGTGGGTTTTTCTAGTGAACCACTTAAGTTGCCACATTACTATTTAGACAGTATTGTTTTATCAAAGATATGTAGGAAAATTATTCCTATATTTGATTCTTCCAAAAGCACAAAGAAGTCAATCACATGCTTGTTCCCTATTGAAATTGGTCACTACAGGTGTTCAAATTACAAATAGGCTAAGTTAGTGCAACCTGCATTGTCACGCTTATGCCTCAAACCCTATACTACTAGAAAAGAGTTTGATTATGCACAATTTTCTAAAAATAATTTTGGGCATGCATCTTCATTAACCCATGTTCCTCATTTGGAAGATTACTAGGCAAATTGTCTTGATGAATTCGAAGTTAGAAAGAGATTATGGTCTAGATTGACAGTTTATCAGATCAGTGTGTTTAAGGTAAATATCAATACTCATGGGATAGAAGAAGATGAAGTTGAGGATGTGATCGATCCATTCTACGTTGAACAAGTTGGATGCATACCCATCCCTAAGCTTGAATGGACTAAGAGGGAAGAAGATGGCCTAATGTCCTGTACCTCAAAAGTGTTGAGAAGAATCGAGAAGTGGTTAAAATCAAAGAATGTTGAATCAACCACTCTTGAAGTCCCATAAAAATACTCAAAATCTAAGTACAAGAAAGCACAACACATACCTAAGGCCATCTCTAACCTTGATATTGTTGACTCTATTGCAGGTTTTCCTAAAGCTAAAGTTGAAGTCAAAGTTGAAGTAACCTCAAAGCCACTTCAAATTCAAGTTCAAGAAGAGGTACAAAAATTCAAAAGGGTAACTTAGTCCATCACTAAAAAGGCAATGTCAAGCAAAGAAAAGGGGAGATTCATAGTTGACCTAGATCCCATTAAAGAAAAGGCAAGTTTGAAGTAGTCTCCCATTTCCATCATGGCCGATAATGCACTAAATCCTCAGAAATCCCCTGATAATATTGGTTCTCAATTTGATACCTTGGCCATAGTAAAAGTTTCTCCTTTGGAAGATAAAGAACCTACTAATCCAAAATGGTTGGAAAACTCTATTGAGAAGAAAAGGAGTCTAGTACCCATATCCATGCCTATTGATGATCTTTTTAGCAAATGCCTGGGAAAGCCTTCAAAAACTAAAAGGGCCAAAACTAAGTCTAGGTTGAACTTTGATAAGAACTCAAGACATTGGACAATTGAAACAGCTGAGCCATTGAAAGACATGCCCCCTAAAAAACTTTCTCCTTAGGACTATCAAATAACAAGAGTTGATCTTGGAAAGGGGAATCGTGCAGTTGATATGAAGATTTTTGAAGCCTCAAATAAGAAGATAGCAGATAGAGTTTGGAAGGACACTTAGGACAAGTAAGAAATGAAGGAGACAATTAAAAAAATGGCTGAATATATCAATGCCATCCTACATCCAAAACCCAAACAACTAAATGAGATGTTAACATTGATGGCTGTATCCTCTTCAGCCAATCAACAATTTCTTAACAATCTACAGAAGTGCAAAGCTATTGCAAAAAAATCTGAAGAATGGTTGCAATACATTCTAAAGAAAACTAAGGAATAGGTTAGACTCTTGGATAAGGCCTCAAAAGAAACTGCCATCATCATTAAAAAGGTGGAGTCCAACAATGAAATTTTTGAAAAAGAGAGAAATAACTGGGTGAAGGTAGTGCTTTGGATTGAAGAAATTTAGGGATTTGATTTACAAAAATTTCAAGCCGAATGCCCTGTCACTGGCCTTGAATAGAAAGCCATGTATGTGATAAAGGATTGCATTGAATGGAGAAATGAGGCACTAACCCCAGCAATCAATGAGATCAAAGAAATCCAAGATAACCTCAGGCTCATGGATGAGATCATTCAAAGTGATCTGAAATGGTTTGGCAAACATTGTGTAGGAAAAGAGAGTGACTCCATTGGCCCTATGGAAGAACTAGTAAGAAAAATTTAGAGAAAATTCCATGAGGTTTGAGATAAAAAGGCACCATGTAGGGAGGATTTCTCCAACATTTCTCATACTGAGGCTATGCTGATAATCAATCTAAAGCATTTGGAGATGCATGCCAAAAAAATGATAGAACTGAAGAGAGAAAAAATAATATGGAAGTAGAGGATGATGTATGTCAATTTACCTCATCAATCTGTTATCTTTGCATTCATGACTGCATATAAGACATGGAAAGCTGCAAGGATTGCGACCGAAGTAGACAATTCCTCCTGACGTGGTGAAAGATCAATGGGCAACTATTTTTCTTTTTCGTATTTCTTTCTTTCTGCATTTCAATTGATACAATTGTATTAACTAAGGACTATTTACTCCTAGCGGGGTAATTTTGGATAACTATCCAACCCTATGCCTATATATATGTAATAGTTAATATTTGAAGGGGTTAATCTCTCTATAGACATAAGCAAAAATACTTTTGTTTTGATACTTTGTGCTTTTAGATTTTGAAATAGAGTATTTTGAATTTGCAGCAATCGGATTAAAGTTCTATAATTTTATTCTATTGAAGCTTCTTGGAGAAAATATTATTTTTGCTTTGTGGTAATATGCATTCTTGAGAACGTGTGTTATGTTTGGAGTTAAGTTTTGATTGTTGCATTCTTCTGAAATTATTTGTTTTGAATCTTGAAAGTTGTGGGAGGTTAAATCTTTGTTATTTTTAATACTTTTCCTTCATCTTTGCATTCAATTATGTACATGATATTAGTCATTAAAATTAAATGGTTTTTCAGCATCAACATTTATCTTGTATTTGTAAGATGATTTTGAAATTTTGAGTATTTTTAGTAAAATACTCCTTGGAAAGATTTTCCCTCGATTGAGGAAGAACGATTATCTTTTCCTGAAGGTTAGCTGCACCTTAATCAATATTGAATAAACCTTTAAAGCAATGAATTCCTAATCAAGACATAGGAATTCAATTGGTTAGTTTTCATTTTTCTCCCTTGTTCAAATTTGTCAAAGATTTTGGAAAAAACTGTTAACTAACAGTCTTTTAGATGAGTTTTCTTATTAAGTTTGTGGGTCCATTGTGATTTTTAGTTATATTTAAATCAAATAAAGATATTATTAAATGATTTAATTTAACAAAAAAATTTATAAAGAAAAATAATTTTTTTAATTGTATTTAATTAATTGAGAAAATAATTAAATAGAGGAAATAAATTTAAAGGTTGAATTAAAAGTTCAAATTTGGTGTAATTATATTTGTGATATGAATATCAGGATTTAACTGTGTGATTTTTGAGTCAAACTCGATGACCCATATTTCATGAGATATGAAATATGGGTCATCGAGTTTGACTCAAAAATCACACAGTTAAATCCTGATATTCATATCACAATTTGACTAGCTGTGGAAATTATCTCCTACTTAGTAATTATATTTATTTAATTTAATACTAATTAATTTAGAAGTTTCATTTTAATAATGAACTCTAAATATTATTATTAGTTAAATCTATAAACATACTTTCTAAATACGTCTTATTATTTAATAAAAATAAAGTGAGAATATAAACTTTATTCTAATTAAAAAGAAAAAAATATGCACATAGAATTAAATAATTTAAAATAATAAAAGAAGAGGCTTTTGCATTTTCGTAAAATTGAAACCCTAGGACGAGTAAAAGTCTTTGTTAGGAGATTAGAGCTCATTTCTTCACTAACAAGTTTGGAGGAGCAACTTGAGCATTTGCATATAGAAATTTTATCAGTGGATTTTTAGAGACAGGGAATTTGTGGGCACAAGGATTCATCGGGTTTTATTAGCATCAGATTGAGGTAGGAATTTGAACCAAATTCTTTTGAAAGTTCCTTAAGAATCTTCTATCTTCTTCATGTTTGCAAGGATGGAATCTCTACTATGACAATTCTGTGAGAATTTACATTGATTTTATTTTTGTAAATCTCATGAAAATCTTGGAAAACCCTTGTTTGAAATGTGATTGTTCTTCATGATTAAATAATGAAATTGAAACCCTCATTAAAAACATAAATTTAGAAAATGAATTTGGGGGTAGGGTTTGAAATCAAGGAAAGATTGTTGATTAATCAAATTCATTTGATTGCTAGTAATTTCTCTCTTAGATTTATTATTGAAAAGTTTATTAAAAAAAATATAATTATACACACAATAACTTAATAAATTATTATTGTGGTATTATTGATTACAAAAATTTACTATGGAAGTATATTTTTTTCTATTTACCTTTTTAATAAAAATTGGAGGGGTTTTGTTGTTTTTATTTGAAATAAAATATAAAAATATATTTTTGGAAGGTGGGCTACAACCCCCACCCCCATGCTAGCCAAAATCCATACATAGTTGAGCGATGCCTTCCCCATCTTTCCTCAAAAGAAAAAGGGGGCAAATTTTTAACCTAAAGTGCACCCATGACTAATGAGAAATAAAGGAAGGGTCCACATAACCTGCCTTCCATTATATTTGCACAACATTTATTTTTAGCAAAAGATTTGAGTTTAGTAAAAAGAGAAGCAAGTCCACCTTATAAAATTGTTATGATTTAAACTTAGTTTAGATTCTTAACTAGTATAAGTCACTTTGTATTATTTTAATGGATATTTAACCATGCATTTAGTTTAATATATTTATTATTTTTAATTATGTATCAATACTTTTAGTTTAATATGTTTGTTAAAAGTAAAATGTTGTTTTAGTTTGGATTTAGTTTACTTAAATATTATTTAGCTATATTTAAATTGTAGTTATTATGTAATATTAATTAAACTTAGTTTAGTCAAATTAAATTTGGTTACTATTTAATATAATTAGTTGTGAATGTTAAAATAGAATGAAGTATAATTCTTTATACATATAATAATTATTTTAAAAAAATTGGATGTTTTCAAGTTAAGATATTGTTATCATCATACATAGAGAATAATGCATAGTTTATTAGAAAAATATAGATTTTAAAATTATGTAGACAAGTCTTATTTTATACTCTTATTAAACTGGAAACTACCAATTGGATAATTTTTATGAATAAAAACTTGAACTTCTACTTAAATTTTTATGAAATTATATCAAAAACCAAAATGACTAAATAAATACACTTGTTTTAAATGCATGTTGAGATGTCATGTTTTATCTTATGATGAGTTTTTGGGGAAACCTAGTAGTTCAACCAACCTGATTGTTTACTAGAGTCTTGGGAAGTGATGGTTTTATGATGTTGTTTTGTCATGATCATTTCATTCCCAAGGAATCTACCATCTTCACACATCGCTGTAATGAGATTGAGTTCTTTTTAGTAAGCTCATGTATTGTGATTTTCTTGGTGTAACCTATCAAGTTTACAATCCATTATCTATTGGTGCTTTCTAGTTTCTTGTATAGAGTTGAGGTGAATATTTTAATTTTATGAGATATACTTTTATGAGCTTAGGGTAGGTTATCTATGTGTATGCTAGAAAGTGGCTTGCAATGGAGGTCGAAGCCCTAAAGAGGTTGCTCGGTAACCCATTGTAAGTTATATTAATAAGTAATAATATTTCATTAAATGGGTTTAAATGAATTAACAAGAGTCAATGTTTTACCTCACCCATGCCTCAAATTCTAGTAAAGGCTAGGATGAGAGTAGAGAGGATTCTTGATTGGGACCTTGCCTCGTTAGTATGCCTTGTCTATAAGAAAGGATATTGATGCCACATATGGTCACTAGGGGGCTAGAGTCCTGAGAGGTTGCCAGGGTAGAGTTGGCTCATCTGATGACACTTGCCCACATGCATATTAGGTTTCCTACATGTCTTTTTTGCCTGTGAGATTGGTTATTACTTGTACTTAGTACCTTCGAGATAGATTTCTATCATGATTCCTTGACCTAGATTCTTGTTAAAACTTTGGATTGTTATCGATTTAGGACTTGAGATTATCTCCTTAGCACAGTGGGAGTGGGCCATTTAGGTTCCATGAGATTAGGTGGTAGTATTTCTTATACCATCGAGATTTTGGCAGTTGTATGTCATTGTTGGATGTACTTGTGCTATTGTTCTATGCTTTTGATCTTGTGATTTTGGTTTGTTGGCATATCCTTATTTATTGTACTTTAATTATTTGAGATCCTATGAGATTTTGTATCTTATCATGATGTATATTCTTTTAACATTTCATACCTTGTGACTTGTATAGAGGATTATTATGCATTTTGGTTATGCCATGTGGTGTCTTATATACTTGTATATTATTTCATTTAATTTGTACTTATGGTTATCCTAAGATGTGGGCTTTGTTATGTATTAGATTTAATCTTAATAAAACTTATATATATGATTCCATGTCATGAAACTCTTAAGAGATGTAATTGTTAATGTATTTATTTGTATGTATGTGAGTTATTGCTTGCACTATGTTATCTCTTGTTGTTTTAATCTTTCAAAAAAAAATGTTTAGCAAACTTAGTGACATAATAGGTTAATTTATTTTTGGGTTTTCTACAATGGGAGCTTTGGGTATATTGGAATGCCACTAGATGACAACTAGTTAACTTAAAAAAAACTTAAACAACTATATGTATCTACTACAAATTGAACACCTTGAATTTCAGAGTTAAATACTTAAACATAGAAAAATGCAGACTTGAAAAAATTCTTGAGTTAGATTTCAAAATATGTTTTCTCATTCTTATGCTTTAAGGTAGTATGTCTTTGTTGACTGTGTGGGCATTTTGTTGCTCTTACTTGGATGTTGTAGGAGGATGGTGTTTAAGACTAGATCAACTATTAGAGTTCATAGTGCAAGATGAGGTAGAGGTCATGGGAGAGGTGGACATGATAGCCCACCTTCAAATCATAGAGAGAGTCCTATTTAGGAAGAGAATAGGGAGGAGAACAATGGAGAAGAGCATGTTGACTCAGAGGAGGCTAATATGAGGTAGATGATGAGGAATATCCTAGAGTGCCTACCCCCTCCAAAGGATGCTAATAAGGAGGAGACACATCATGCTTGAAACAAAGAGAGGTGTAGATCTAGGATTCCTAAGGGAGATTGTTAATCAACATGGATCTTTTTTGCAAATATAATAATATGGCCATTGTAATTGATATGTTCTAAATGTAGATTTGGATCTCATATAAATATGAGAGGAGACACGTCTCATGAGTCTCTAAGGTTTAGTCATCATTTAATTTATATATATATATATATTTCATAATAATAATTAGTATAATATATATGTATATACATAAGTAAAAATAAAAAATAAAAATAAAAATAAATATTAATATATGTATATGTATAATATATATATGTATGTATTATATATATATTATATACTATAATATATATAATAATATAAAAGTACAAAGCTGTGTCACCTTTCAGGCTGACTTAGATCAGAACGATTGAATTTGAGTATTTCTATCTAAAATACAATTTTGTTCAAACATATGATGTTGATAAATTTATTCTAGCTAAGTTATATATGGTCTCACACTTTTTGAATTGGAAATTTCTATTAAATGCATGTTTTATACTAGTAAATATCCAATTACTAAAGAAATACAATAAAATTGATGTTTCAATAACTCTTACTATTTGTTATGATATTTTTTTAATAACATATAAACGCCATTTTATAAAGCTCAAGCTTAAGAATATTCTCATATAGAGTTCATAGTGTTCTGATCAGATATAGCATATTATAATAAAAAATTCTACAAGTACATATTTTAACACTCAAGAAGATGTCGATTTTGAAAAAGAAGAAATACTAAATCATATTAAAAATTTAAAAATTATATGAAGTTTTAGAGGAGAGAGTCCTCTTCCAAAATCTATAATTTTTCTTTTAGTTGGAATAGATTTATTTTGAAAAATGTGGTGGGAGATGAAAACTATTGATTTAAATAAGTTGAAATTTGAATCATTATAAACAAGAAAATATAGGTCTAAAGCTAATTTTTATTTTTGATTGTTCTAGCTACATATATTATCTATAACATAATCTGAGATCAAAGAGAAATAAGTTTATTTTCATGTAGTTTTGTGGTGGGAACTAGAACATAGGAAAATATATAATTTCTATTTTCAAATAATTATTAAAAATTATAATCCTAAACTTCATCCATTTCTACACATTTCATTAGTTTACTTCATTTTCAAATTCTAAATAATAATACTAGTTTTATGTCATTGAAGGTGAACAACTATACTATTGTTAGCCTTTTCCTTTGTAAAAGGGTGACACACGTTTGTGCTTTTACCCAAATTTACAAATTATTATTTTTTAGATTAAGGTAAAAAAAGGTTTTGAAAGGACCCGAAACCCTTAATAGAAAAGAAAAAGAAATTTAAGTAAGCACAACTAGGTTTTACAAGGACCTAAAACTTGCAGTATAATAGTTACAAAATCAGGTTTTACAGGGACCTAAAATCACAAAATAAGACAAAAAATGAAACCAAGTTTTACATGGACCTGGAACCTAGTGTTTAAACAAAAGGATTAAAAAACAATTAAAAAATCTAGACCAGAGACCAGTTACCGAAACCACCACTAGAATAGAGGCCAGTTACTAGAATCACCACTAGCAGCTATTGCAGCTCCTTGATCATTTTCACCACCTCCTTGGTTGCCTCTGCAATGTTTTGGATGATATTAGTAGTAGATCCCCTAGTTACCTCAATTTCCTTCTTCCTTGAACTCAATCTTGTTCTTTTTCTTGGTCTACTAGGAGACATGATTTCCTCATTATTTCTCTTCCCTAAGCTAGCAGCAACAACACAAATTCTTGAAGTGACCTACTCCATGTTGTTGCCACTCTCTTTGATCCAAAGATGAAGTTTATTTTCATATTCCTTTAGCTTCTCTAGGATATTGCCAACCTAAACTTCCAACTGGATGATCTTAGCTCGGTTAGCTTCCTGGTCCTGCTGCATCTTTCCCATTCTTCTTTTCAGATTTATTAACTCATTATACATCCAAGAGTCACCTTGGAGAGAGGAGTCTTCCTTGAGCTTAGCAATGTGAAGGAAAGAAAGAATTATCTCCTTACCAGTAGATTCATCCTTCTCCTTCCCCATTTCTTCCTCTACATTAATAGCACCCTTAATAGTGAGGTACTCCTTCTCCTTTGCCATTTCTTCATCCAAATTTTCCTCCCTCGCTTTCTAGGTTTTCTCACACTAGTTTTTATCCTCTTCTCCAACATTTTCTGACCCTATATTTTTATCATTACTCTCCTCAACCTCATCCTTATTAGTCTTACCTTTGCTGCCAGGGTAACCCTCCAGATTTGAACTAAAGTCTCCCAAATTCATATTCTCCTCATTCTCCATATTCTTTTTGTAATTATTGTCTGAATTCTCCTACTCTGTAATTTCCTCTACATTTTTATGAGGCGTGTCTTGCTTTAGAATCCTCTTTCTCACACTAATCCCTTCCTCTCCCTTCCTCTTCCTAGGGCACTCCAGGTAAGTAGTGACATTACCCTTCTCTAGAATCTACCAAATAGAAGCTTTGGCCTTCCATGCTTTATAGTTCTTAGGTTCCTATTTTCTTGGTTCCTTGCCCATTTCTAAAAAATTTGTTTCTTTGTGAAAGGCCAAAGTTGAGCTTAGGTCATCATGCCATGTCATCTTACATTCCCATTGGATAGCCTAGTTAGCAATGCAGTTAGCCACAACATTTCCTTCACGAAATGAATGAGATATAAAGACTTTATCAAATTTATCCATTAAGGATTTAATTTCCATTACACTAGCTTCAATAGATCATGTGATCACACTTTTTCCATTAAGCGTATTTACAATGTTCAAGGAATCTCCTTCCATCCAGAGGTACTAGAAACCAGTTTCCACTGCTAATCTCATAGTATAGAGAGTTGCAATAGCCTCAACTTTATGGCTATTAGAAGTACCAATAGGTATAACAATAGCATCTATAATTTACATATTATTATTGCATGAATACATATATATAGAAAATGGTGATTTACTAATAACAATAATGTATCTTAGATCAAATATATCCAACTGAAGCTATAACTTTAACACTCTCTCTTAGATAGGGATGATTTGTAGAACACCTTGTGCTCTCAAGCATATGAAGAGATATTGTCTCAGTATGATATTCCTAGAAGGATATCAACATCAATACACATATTTATACTAACATATATCACATATGGAATTTGCTTCAATTTACTGTGAGGCTAAATTTCTCAACACTCCCTCTTTAGCAAGGAGAGAATTTCAGCAATTATAATACAAGAATTGAATACCACCTTCACTGTGGTGTATGATAGACTTAAGTAATGGTGTCTACTAAGATCCAGCCTAAAGAACCATAAAAATTAATTTTCATGGTGTCTGACAAAATCTCACCTAAAGAACCATGATGAGATGATTACCAAGGTGTCTGGCAAAATTTGGCTCGAAGAACCATGATAAGTTGGTTATTAAAGTGTTTAGAAAAATACAACCCAAAGAACCATGATAATACTTTCTCCAACACAATTTGGTGTTAGGAGATAGGTCAACTATTGATAAGGTTTCCACCTTCGATGGTTACATTTTGGTTGATACATTCATTATCATGACTTCTAGTAATCCAGTACAACAACTTAATGAAGTCTGTCATGATAACAAGTCTACCATTTATAAGATCATCATCTTACAATTGTTATTCTATTTATATATGTCATTGAAATATCATCACCTTTCATTACATATCATATGTGAAATAGTAACCACCATGAACTCAGTCAGAGGGTGGTGCAAAGTCTTTCACCTTAATTTCCTCTCACAGAGAAGAATGTATCACAAAGTAGTTTCACTTAGAACTTCTCCTCATAGGGAAGATATCATTTGCAAAGGATTGCACTTCAAAATTTCTCCCTTTGAATAATGATCTTGGGAAGTCAGATTCTCTAGTTACTCCATTAGAAGCTCTCTTCACCCAAGGATGCCTTTCAAACTCCCTCTAAATATGATATCAATCTTCCAACTTTTTGGTGATAAGTCAATAGTTTTTCATAATGCACTTAAGAGTAGGCCCATCAAAATCATGTAGTCATACACATCTATTTCTATACTCCCTTTGAGTATTAATCTTCTAAGCTCTCGTGTTGCCTTAGAAGAAGTGTCATACTCCCTCTTAATGTAGAAGAATCTCATAATCTCAACCATCAAAAATGTTTTCTTAAGGGCCTCACCTTATTCATCTTGATCATCAGAGTCCTTGGAGCTAATGTCATTAGATTGAATTTCAACAATATTGGTAGCATATGTAAAGTACCAACCTTCTTTTCCTGTAAGAATATCCCCAACACAAAGGAAAAGATAAATGAAAATAACCCTTATAGTATGTATAGAATTATAAATAAGAGAGAGACTACAATAAGAAGATAAGTATATTTGATAAGAACACTTATCTATACATGAGGATCCATATACATTTAAGAATGAAACATCTCCTTTTTAAAGATGGTTGAAGTGGGAATGGAATATTTGTTATAATTCCCCTCCACAATGCAAGATTCCCACTCATTCAACTTTATAGAGTTTCAATTTTGACCAAGTTCATTGAGAAACAATCATACATGAAAGATATCAACCTCTAATAATGTTATCTGAGGAGACCTCAAATTGATATTGTGTCCATCACCCAACAATATTAAATTTTTATGCCAATATTATATCCCTATTCCAATTTTACATATTTTCTCCCCTTTCCAAACCACACAATAAAGTATAGTTTGATGCTAATATAATAAAACTACACTTTAGATTACTATGATACCTTCAATATTTATCGATCAAGGCAGATAGGGTCATGCCTTTTAGCATTGTCAAATTTGGCTATCTCCCTTTCCAACTTTCCACTATACTTTTGCATCTGTCTTTGTCAATTCTCTAAACTCACAATGATTGCATATGCCTTTCTAGTCATTGTTTGAATCCTAATCCAACATCAAACATTTGTTTTTCCATAACCATCTCCAATACAAAGCTATAACGATTATAAAAATTTGAAGTTCTTCATCCATATAAATGAAACATAGATCCCCAAATCTTCAACATTAATTTTATGCTTCAGAAATGTGTGTTGTTAAGTGTGTTCCACAATATCTTCTCTCATGTGGTCAAATCATTCCACTAATTTAAATCAATACTATTATTGCATCAGACAATAAGAACAACCAACACGAGCCCATTTCCTTTTCTATATCACTATTCGATATGGTACACTATGTCCTTTGTGGATCAAGAATATATTTGGTGGTTTCATCTACATTTGTATGAAGAACAAGGTCCATCACCTAAGTACCCCTCCTAAATTTGTCAAATGATTGTGATTAATATCTTATCAATGAGGAAGGAAACATCTTTGTCTCTAATACATTGATTGAAATGATGATATATCTCATATATATTTATTCTATAACTATGGATTCATTTCCATTGTTCTTTATATTATACTGTGAGAACCCAATTGTGTTGTGAGCTCTTCTAGATTGTGCATGCAACAACTAACAATATATGATTCTATCAACCTCCATCCTTTATATATTTTTTCGATGTCAAAAGAAACCTCTTGATTGTCAATTTGAGGGAAGATTGTATACTGAAGATGATCTAAATAGGCATTAATATCAAACACTATTTCTGAGATATTTCAAATGCACGTATTTTGATCATATTCTTGTAAGAGACGTGATCTAGAAAAAGTGATATGAAAGATGTCTAACTGTGAAAATTCATAAGATCTCTTTCCCTTGTTTGTATATGTGAATGATGTGGACAGAATATCTTTTTATGTACATTCTTTGCCAACATGTTGATATGTTGATATGTTCAACCTGTAGTTGTTACTTATATGATTGGGAGTCTACCATATACCCGCTATGTGATATGTACAATTTTCTCATTCCACAATTACAGGGTTTGGATGCTTTTGTGAGAAATATATTAAAATTTAATTTAATACTCACAACCCTAACTCAAAAAACTTTACTCGACACTTGAAAAATGCTCGGCAGATGAAAGTGCCGAGTGCTAGTTTTGCTTGGCACTTGAGGGTGCTAAGTGATAGGAAACAATTGTTGAGTGAGCTTGGCACACAAAGGAAAATGTAGTAGATGCTAAGTTAGCTCAGCACTCAAAGAAGACCATGGATGCCGAGTAAGGTCAGCTCCAACTAATAAAATTATAACTTAGGAGCAATCTAACGTGAATACTTTCACGATTAAAACTAGAGAGTCAAGCTTTAACCTTTCAACTAAGTTTCTCAAATGAAATGAATAGAAGAGGAAGAACAATAGATTCAAGTATGCCTACTTTCTTTTCTATTCAATTGAGATTTAAACTATTACAAAATCTGGGAGCATTCGACTTCAACCAGAAAACCCTAAAATAACCCTAAATTGGTAAAACTTCAAACTTCAATAAAATTTCAAACTTGCAGCTCTAATGGCTACATACAAAGGTGTCTGGAGCAATCACTACTTCAACAGGATGAATCTAACAATGAAAAACTTACAGAGTGAATAGGGAAAACACGTGCAATTGTAGGCACAAACTTCTTTCCTTCTTCCTTCTCTGCTCAGCTCTACAACTTCTCTCTGATCTGCTTGATCTTCTTGAACTCACTGAATGAATGAATAAACATTCCTATTTTGTCATATCTTCCCCCCTCAACATCCAAATTCAAAAAATCACCTACCAAAAATAAATGCCTGTCATTCATGGATGCCTGCGATGACCTGACAGTGTAGATGGGCATGGGGCTTGAGGACAACCTGCTGGCTCTTCAACGTTTAAGTTTTCCAACACTTCCCCTTTTTCCTGATCCAAAAAAACAAGGATCACAACTGATCCAAATCAACTACACCAAGACTCTCCCTTAAGTGTACAAAATTTCCAATGCCTAATGGCTTTGTGAAAATATCTGCTAGCTGCTGCTCAGACTTACAAAAATTCATTTTGATATCCCCATTCTCCACCAACTCTCTGATGAAGTGATATAAGATATCTATATATTTGCTTCTCCCATGGAAGAATGGATTCTTGGACAATGCAATTGATGAGATGTTGTCACAATAAATTGTGGTTCTATCCTCGTGCCTTTCATTCAAATCTGTCAAGATCCTTCTTAACCAAATAGCTTGACATGCTACTGCATTTGCTACAATGTATTCAGCCTCTACTGTAGATTGAGCAACAATGGGTTGCTTCTTAGATGCCCATGAAATTGCACCCGATCCCATATGAAATATGTATCTGGAAGTGCTCTTCCTATCATCTAAACTTCCAGCCCAATCACTATCTGTGTAACCAAACAACTTGAAATCATCATTTGCAGTATACAAAATCCCAAATCCCTTGGTACCTTTCACATACCTTAGGATCCTCTTTCCTGCTTGCCAATGGGAATCTTTTGGTGTTTCCATAAATCTGGAAATCAGACTTACTGCATGCATTAGGTCTAGCTGAGTTGTAGTCAAATACATTAGACTTCCAACCATACTCTTGTATAGTGTTGGATTCACTCTCTTGCTATAGTCTTCCTTGCTCAACTTCAGACCTACTGATGTTGGTGTGGGGGCTACCTTACTATTTTGCATTTTAAATCTCTTCCAGATCTACCTTGCATGCTTTTCTTGAGAGATGAAGATGCCACCATGCATTTTTTTTACTTCTATGCCTAGAAAATATTTCAAGAGACCAAGGCCTGTCATTTCAAATTCACTTTTCATGGCCTCTTTAAACTCACCAATTAGAGCCTTGCCATTTCTAGTAAAAATCAAGTCATGTACATACAAGACAACAATCAATACATTACCATCTGCTGCCTTGATGTAAAAAGTGGGCTCACCATTGCTTTTGCTAAAGCCATTACTCATCAAATATGAGTCAATCCTACTGTACCATGCCCTTGGAGCTTTCTTGAGCCCATAAAGAGCTCTCTTCAATCTATATACTTTGTTCTCTTCACCTACAACTTCATAACTAGCTGGTTGCTCCACATACACTTCTTCTTTCAATACACCATTTAGTAAGGTGGACTTCACATCCATTTGAAATACCTTCCACTTGTGCTGAGCTGTAATTGCTATGACAACATGCATGGTTTCCATTCTTGCAATAGGGGCATATGTCTCATCATAGTCTCTTCCATAGTGCTATTTGTAGCCCTTGACTACCAGCCTTGCCTTATGCCTATCAATCTTGCCTTCAACATTGCATTTTGTCTTATAGACCCATTTCACTCCAATCACTTGCTTCTTTGGAGGCAATTCAATTAGCTCCCATGTCTGATTCCTTTCTATGGCATCTATTTCCTCATCCATGGCATTACACCATTTCTTCTCCTTAATAGCTTCTTCAAAACATATAGGATCACTATGAGAAAATAATGCAAAATTAACACTCTCATCATAATCTTCATACCTTTCATCTTGGTATATTTCCCTAAGACTCTTGGTCTTTCTTGGTAACATGGAGGAGAGTGTAGAATTAGAATCTTCACTACTGCTGCATTGTTGACTAGCTCGGTCTTCACTAGTACTCAACATTGACACTTGGTCATGCCTAGAGGAGCTCGGCACTGTCTAAACCTACTTTCCTTTTCTTCTATTTTCTCCTTCTTGCTTTTCATCAACATATTATTCACTCATAATTGAAACTTTACTTGATGTGCTTGGTGACTCATCAGTTAAATCATACCAAGAATGATTTTTAAGAAATTCCACATCTCTTGAAAAAGTCATCTTGTTGTTAAATGGGTCATACAATCTGTATGCCTTTGATTCTGAGCTGTACCCTGTGAAGATGCACTTCACACCTTTTTCATCCAATTTTTTCCTTTTTTCTTTAGGCACATGTGCATATGCAACACATCCAAACACCCTTAGGTTTTTAACTATCCATCTTCTTTGTGACCATGCTTCCATTAGAATTTTGTCATGGACTGCCTTTGTAGGACACCTATTAATTAGGTAAACTGTTGTTGCCACAGCCTCTCTCCAAAATTTAGTTGGGAGACCTTTCTCTTTCATCATGCTCCTTTCCATTTCAACAATGGTCCTATTCTTTCTTTCAGCCACTCCATTCTACTGTGGTGTGTAGCTGGCTGTGAGCTCTTTCTTTATGCCATGTTTCCTACAAAAATTTACAAAAGAATTGGAAGTATACTCCCCTCCTCTATCTAACCTTAGACCTTGATATAGTGTCCATATTCTCTTTCAGCCTAGACTTTAAATTCTACAAATTTATCAAATGCTTTAGATTTATTCTTTAAGAAATAAACCCATGTCCTATGACTGAAATCATCAATGAATATCATAAAATAAGTACTCCCCCCAATGGAAGTAAATTGCATAGGACCGACTAGGTCAGTATGCACTAACTTTAATGGATATCTAGACCTCCTAGAATTTCCAAAATTAAAGGGAAGCCTATGTTTCTTACCCAAAATACAAGCCTTACACTTGTCACATGAATTTCCTATACGTGGCAAACCTTCTACCATTCTTTTATTTGACAAAAAATTTAAACCAACATAGCCAAGATGACCATACCTGAGGTGCCATAGCCATGAGGGGTCTTCAATCACACTTCTTAGATCTAATTGTGTGGGAGGTGCAACACTAACTTGAGATGAGAAACATGTCTCAATCCTCAAGGGAAACATTCTGTTCTTGGTCATTTGAACTACTGCAAGTAAATTCTTGCTCCCATCCTTTTCATGAATGACACACGTGTCATTCTCCATTAGCACTTTGTATCCATTTTGAATGAGCTGACCAATGCTCATCAAATTGTGCTTCATACCAGGGGCAAAATACACATTTTGTATTTCCTTCTTCTCACCTTTCTTGGTGCAGACCATAATAGATCCTTTGCCCACAATTGGTAGGGTTCCATTGTTACCCATCTTAATTTTTGATTTGAAACTCTTGTCAATGAATGAAAACAAGGTTTCATTGCCACTCATGTGGTTGCTACATCCACTTTTGAGGTACCAAACCTCAGGGCTTCCTTCTTCATCAACATTACACATGATGAAGGCAATGTTTTCACTTCCCATATTCATGTCAGCCACATTTGCTTGTCCTGACTGATCTTTCTGCTTTTTCTAGCATTCATTTGCATAATGCCCATATTTATGATAGTAGTAGCATTCTACATTAGTCTTGTTTGAGTTGTAGTTTTTCTTACCTCCTCTTGAGGTATTTTGTGAGCTACTTGCTCCATCTGCTCTTCCTGAGCTTTCTGCTGCAACATTTCTTTGTCCTCCATTTCCTCGGCCTCTACCTCTAGAGTTTTTGCCTGAGCCATTTCTTCCTCTCCCCCTTCCTCTTGGATTTGACTAAGCCTTGAATGCTTTCTCTTGAGAAGTAGAAGATGTAGATCTATTGATCCTATGCTCATGGGTTTGAAGAGAACCCATCAACTCATCCATTGTCAAAACAGTGAGGTCTTTTGCATCTTCTATGGTCATGACCAAATTGTCATATTTATGAGGTAAAATCCTCAATATCTTCTCCACTATCCTCTACTCTTGATAGTCTTCTCCATTTGACTTTAGTTGGTTAATCACATTGGAGGTTCTTGAACTGAAGTCTGCAACTGATTCATTTTCCTTCATCTGAAGGTTCTCAAACTCCCTCCTGATGTTCTGTAGCTTTACTGTACGAACTTTATCAGTCCCCTTGAAGTTCATCTCAAGGATATCCCATGCTTCCTTTGCATAATTTTCTGCTGCAATTTTTGGGAATACTGTCTCTATCATTGCTGCTTCAATAAGGCTTAATGCCTTAGCATCCTTCCTTTTTGACTCCTTCAAATGAGTCTTTTGTGCATTTGTGAGGGCAACATACTGAGTTGGATCAGTCACATCATTGAATCCATTGACCAAAAACTCCCACAAATCATTTGCAACCATAATGGTTTTCATTTTCTTTGCCCATGTATCATAATTCTATCCATTAAAGGACGGTGGCTGCTGCCATATCTTTCCTGCATCTCCTGCCATGTCAAATATCCCAAGAAAACAAATGCCCTAACTCATTGTGGATGTGGGGCCTCAAAGCTTTGATACCATGTGAGAAATATATTAAAATTTAATTTAATACTCACAACCCTAACTCAAAAAATTTACTCGGCGCTTGAAAAATGCTCGGCACATGAAGGTGCCGAGTGCCAATTTTGCTTGACACTTGATAGTGCCGAGTCATAGGTTGCTCGGCACATGAAGGTGCCGAGTGCCAATTTTGCTTGACACTTGATAGTGCCGAGTCATAGGTTGCTCGACACTTGAGGGTGCCGAGTGATAGGCAATAGGTGCCGAGTGAGCTTGGCACACAAAGAAAAATGTAGTAGATGCCAAGTTAGCTCGGCACTCAAAGAAGACAATGGATGCCGAGTAAGGTCGGCTCCAACTAATAAAATTTATAACTTAGAAACTATCTAACATAAATGCTTTCATGATTAAAACCAGAGAGCCGAGCTTTAACCTTTCAACTAAGTTTCTCAAATGAAATGAATAGAAGAGGAAGAAAAATAGATTCAATTATGCCTACTTTATTTTCTATTCAACTAAGATTTGAACTATTACAAAATCTGGGAGCATTCGGCTTCAACCAGAAAACCCTAAAATAACCCTAAACTGGTAAAACTTCAAACTTCAATAAACTTTTAAACTTGCAGCTCTAATGGCTGCATACAAAGGTGCCTAGAGCAATCACTGCTTCAATATGATGAATCTAACAATGACAAACTTACAGAGTGAATAGGGGAAACACGTGCAACTGTAGGCACAAACTTCTTTCCTTCTTCCTTCTCTGCTCAGCTCTACAAATTCTCTCTGATCTGCTTGATCTTCTTGAACTCACTGAATGAATGAATAAACATTCCTATTTTGTCATATGTTTCCCCTCAACATCCAAATTCAAAAAATCACCTACCAAAAATAAATGCCTGCCGTTCATGGATGCCTGCGGTGACCTGACAGGGTAGATGGGTGTGGGGCTCAAGGACAACCTGCTGGCTCTTCAACGTTTAAGTTTTCCAATAGCTTTATGTTGATTTCCCTATATCCTTTGATTACTATAATGTTACATGTCCATTGTGTTTGTCACATGCATATTCATCAGTCACTATTTCTGAGATTTATACTTCATATGAACCTCTATATCATTGTGACCTTTAGCCACTCACAATCTGAAATGTTTGATTGTGCATTTGTCAAACTATTTTCCCTGACTTTCATCTCTACATACCCATGGACACACATTATATGTACCAAAATTTCGTACAGGCATGGTAATGAATGTGATGACCTAGTACATATTCACCAATGAATTTCAAAATATTTTCAACAAATCTATAAATTTGTCCTCATTTGTATGAACAATTGTCAAATAAGGGTATCAAGTTCTTCTCATAGTCTATAATCAATTCCTCACATTTGTAGTGTTTCTTTGATGCCATGTTAATCAACAGGGATTTTTTTTCAAATGTAATAATATGGCTATTGTAATTGATATGTTCCAAATGCAGATTTGAATCTCATAAGACCAAGGTTTAATGATCATTTAATTAAGATACCATATATTATAATAATAATTAGTATAATATATATGTATATACATATGTAAATAAATAAATATATTAATATATGTATACTTATAATATTATATATATATTATTACATGAATACATATATATAGAAAATGATGATTAACTAATAACAACAATATATTTTAGATTAAATTTATCCAATTGAAGCTACAACTTTAACATTCCCTCTTAGCTAGAAGGATTTGTAGAACACCTTGTGCTCTCAAGTATATGAAGAGATATCATCTCAGTATGATATTCTTGGAAGGACATATATAAGGATATCAACATCAACACACATATTTATATTAACATATATCACATATGGAATTTACTTCAATATTCTAAGAGGCAAAATTTTTGAACAAAGATCCCCATGGTGATAGATAGAGGTTGGCCAAGGCAGCACAAATGAGAGACCTACAACGGGCCAAAATCCAACCCTTCACCTAGAAAGGTACTGGTAATGATACAAAGTAGTGGTTGATTTCCTTGGACAAATGTTTCACGATGCAAAACTTAGAACTCCAATGTCAAAGAAAGATATGCCATGTGCACATTTGGAAATCTTTGCAGCGAAATGGTGGAATATTGAGGAAAGGAAGCTAGGTGTGGACATGAATATTATTACCTAGGAGTTGTTTCTTGAAAAATTCTATGATCACTTCTTACTAGAATAGTGGTACCAATAGAGGATGGAAAAGTTTCATAATCTGAGGCAATTTACCATGACCATGGTGGGGTACGAGTGAAATTTTTATGAGCTCATGCCATATGCAAGAATCAATGACAATTCACCAGTGATGGTACAACTATAAAACCCCGCCAAGGGATCCAAAGAATTAACCTAAAGTTTCACTAAGTTTGGTAGCATTTTTTTTTTTATAACATGAAAGATAAACCATTCACAACATAGTAGCGGAAGCAATAACATCATTCAACTAAGAGTAATACATAATCATACATAATAGGTCACATTCTTTAAGGATCCCTTAACATTGAATCACATCTAAATTAACTATTAATGATTCCATCTAACATCACATCCTCATGAAATAACAATGATAGATCCAATGTTCTCAAAATAATATGCTTTGTTCCAAATCTCCCTTTAGTAGATTACATATCAAAAAGCTCAATCATCCATTGTACATGCCACAGGGTATGAAAAGCATAAAAGAATATACATACATGAAAATAAAGTACATCATCATCCTAATTCTAGTCCATGATGGAATAAAGTAAATGAAACCACATTTCATACATGATACACCATCATAGAAGTTATAAACATCCATCGTAAAGATAACCATATATCATCAAACATAATTATCTAAGTGCATGGTTCCTCCCAACTGTAAATAGCATCATTAGACCATCATGGGCCCTAGCCATCCCTTCATGTGTAACATTCCAAATCACCAAAGAGATCATTAGTATTATCATAGTAGGAATGTCACTCCTAAAACATACTACATCATATGCAGAAAGAAATCTAACATGCTACAACATGTGCATAAGAAATCTAACCATGCAAAATAAAGCATAAGATAAGTAAACAACATCATTTATCATATGCTAATCATTAATATAAGGATACATGTCCATCATCATAATCCAAGAACATAATGAAGATAGATTCCAACAAAGAATGCATTAGCCATGGTGTCTCAGACGGATCTCAAATGATAAGAGTGAAAAAGCACTACCACCCGACCGCGTGGAACCTAAATGGTCCACTCCCACTGCGCTGAGGAGATAATATCAAGTCCCAAATAGGCTATCAAATCACATAGCACAAATACTCTCTCAGTTCAGGAATCCTAAAACTACACTAACTCAAAGGTTCCAACACAAACTGACATCTAATCCCAGAGGCACAACAAAGACATGTAGGAAACCTACTATGCAAGCAAAAAAGTGTCATTGCACAAATCATGCTAGAGTTACCCAAGTAGTCTCTCTATAGACCTCAGCCCCCTAGTGATCCCTATGTGGCCACTAGTATCCTCTCATACTGATGAGGCATAGTACAGAATGCAAGGTCGCAACCAAGTGTTCTCTCTACTTCCATCCTAGTCTATACTAGCACTCGAGGCATGGGTGAGAACAAACAATTATCTTATTAGGTTCATTTAAGTCAGTATTAGGTGTAATGTTTTCACTTATTAAACAACTTACAATGAGTTACCATGGTAGCCACTTAGGGCTCCGACCCCCATTTCTCGACACTACAAGTAGATAACCTACCCTAAGCTCATGAAATAATAAATCACAAAATCACTACAATCCTATACAAGTGACTGGAAAAATACCAAAAGATAATCCACAATAAGAGCATCAAATCTCCATGAGCACTGAAATACATCCATAGATAATCATGACCACAATAGTTCTCTATTGGCAACTGAAGGTATCAATGAAAATCACAATATCCATTGGTTCTCAACAAGAAACCAAGAAGTATCTCAAAGTAATACTGATTGAGACTCCAAAATGGTCGAGTCAAAACATGTCACAACATGACATCATCAAGATCAGATAAACAATTCAATTCCATCAAAATGACTAGAAAGTAATCCAAATACAACTGATCGATAACTCATAAAAAGGTTACATATATCATAGCTTACATAAGAAGACTAAAAACAATATCAATCAGCATGCCATCACATAACCATGGTTGAGTTTAAAAGATCGAGATCGAAAGACATCATCATGCCATCACATTCGCATAACTCCCAAGCCTCTGGTAGACATCCTAATTGGTCAACACTCTAGGACCACCCAAATCCCAAACATGGATAGCATTAAGAACAAGATACAAACACATATTTTAGTTTTCTTTCGCAATCACATGGCTAAGCCAAATATGAGGTTTCAGTTGTTGTTTCATGTATACTTCAAGTGTATAAGATTCTCCTACAAGTTCACCCATTTATTTTTCAAATAATGCATAGAATTATCCCTCCATTATTTAAAAACAATTTTCTAAAATAGTCGAAAGATAATACTTACTTTAATCATCAAACTAGTTCCCATTAGCTTTTAAAAAAAATCATAGCTTTATTTTACTGAAATCAATGTTACTAACAATTCCAAGAAGCATCTCCCATTATTCAAATTAATAATAATTTACCATTTCCTTAAAATCAGAAAACTCCATTGCTTAACTTAATTATCAATTAAATTTAATTAATTCTACAATTAATTAAATTAATTAACAATTACATAACTATATTAATAACTCAATGATTATTATCAAGCGAGAAGGCTTTCTCTTACCCTATAGTTATCCCATACATATAGTTGAATAAATTAAGGTTTAACCCTCGAAATATTGTGAAGTCAGCCTTTCTAAAAATCAACTAAGAGCAAATGTTTGAATAACTTAAATCATTAAGACTATAATTAATAACCTCTCAATGATTTAATTTTGACTTTATTACTAAACATTATCATTATAATATGAGTTCATTTCCATTTGCAGTTCTAATGAACCCAATATTAACGATAACAATAACTGAATAATTTAAAAACTTTAATTTTTAACATTGAAAATCACTAAGTTATGCTTGTTGATTATCAAGAGAATATTCTAAGAATTCTATCAAAGACAATAATATAATCGTCTAATGAACTTAAGACTTAAATTTAACAACTTTTCTTATAATTTAATCCTAATTAAGTCTCACTTAATTAAATTAATTAATAGAGTATATAAATCACCATTTATGAACCCGAATCATTTAATAATAACTTAATTGAGACTTCACTAGATATTATCCCAATTTAAATCACTCAATTAAATTATTATTAATAATAATTTATTAAACATAATTTAAATGGTTATTATTAATAACCCATTAGAACTTTTAAACTATTTAACATATATTAATTAACATTTAATATATTTATATCTATTAACTAGCACACATTAATTTGAATTAATAAATATGTATATTATATAATAAAACTTATTAATTATTAACATTAAAACTTTATATATCAAATAATATTAATTTACAAATATATATCTTGTAACTTATTATATTAAAATAAACATTAATAAAATTAAAATAGTTTTAAAATTTTAAAAAGGGTAGCGCTTCATACTTAAGCATTTATAAAAGCCTGTCGGCCTGTCCGCATTATGCGGCATCATGGTAGCACTGCTGCTACTGCAACAGAGTACTGTCATGTCAGCAGTAGTACCTGCTTCCGTAGCAGCAGTGTCTACTACGAGTACCAGCATGGTGATGAAGGTGAGAAGTAAGGGGGGTGGGGTGGGGTGAAACCCCTACCCTCCAATAATTTTTTTTAATTTATATTTTAAAAAAAATTAAACTCCTTCGCAGGTACTCTGTGCTTAATTGAATGCTGCCATCGCATGAAACAGTGGGGGTATGGGTCCGTCCCTCCCCAATTCCATCTTATAATTTTTTTTTTCAAAATTCATGAATTTGCAATATTATATTTAAATTTTCTCATTCGTTATTTCAAATAAAAATTCACCCCTTCAACCATTTTACTAGTGTATATATTTTTAAATGCTCATGGACATTTTTAGTATGGTTTTATTTAAATGAAACCTCCTTATGATATTAAAAATTGAAAAATATATATACATATCATATTGTTATAAATAAGAATATGATGGAATGACTACAATTATCTATTTAGAATTCTCCATTTAAAATACAAGCCCTTGTCTAACTAAATCCTCAATTCTATTACAATTCGAACCCAAACCTGATTTAGATCTAATTTCTTTCTTAATTGGAAATAGGGTTTTCTAATTGAGTTTCCTATTGATTTCCTTGCATGCACATAGAATTAGCATGCTTATCTAAGATTCTAATCCAAGATTAGAGATTCAATCACAGAGAATATTTAAACACCTGCACATAATAGACACGAAGAAGACAGGAATGAGGAAGAGCAAAATGGAATATGCGAAAGTTATGAGCGTCTACCTGGACACTAATGCTAATTTGCTATTCTCAAAATCTATAGAGAGACTCTTCCTCCTCCAGCCTTCACAATTCCTCCAAGATCTGAACCAACTACCTCGAGTGACTAGGAGTGCTTGTAGAAGCATATGAGTATGTAGAAGCATACTAGGAGAGCCTCTATATAAAGGCCTCTAAGATGCATCTAGAATGTGTCTAGAAAGAACTAGGAGATAAGCATGACAACTACACACATAACTTCCATGATGAGAAGATAAACATGATGAGGTGTCTAAAATGCTATAGACACCATGTGCTCAAATAATGTGCTAACTCCTAAGTGTAGACAACACGTGCATAATTAGAGTGCAAACTCCTGTGTTGTCAACATGACAACTCACGAGAGTTCACATACTCCTATGTGAATGAATATTAAAATAATGCACATTAATTTATTTAATATTCACTTTTCTCTTTTCAAATTAATTTATTAATTCTTAAATCTCATGCACTCACTTTACATAAATCCACTTGTTGTATATATATATATTTTAATCACATGCACACATCATGTAATCTAGAATATTTTAATAATTCTAATATCCTTTCCACTTTTAAATTTATTTTTGAATCTTAATTGATAAAATATTTATTAGCTTAAATAATAATATTATTTTGCATTTATTTAAAAATGTACTCTAAATATATTAGTATTCAATTAAATAAATATTATCACATTCTAAAACTAAACTTATGACTTTTATCTTCAAATTTAATCCTTTTATTTAATTAATTTCCCAATTAATTAAATAAAATAAATATTAAAATATCATATTAAATTAAACCATTAATTAAATCTTTTAATTAGGCTTAATTAATAGAAAATACTCCAAGGACTCACAAAGTAAAATACAAAAACCCATCATAGCCAAAATACATACAAAATCAAACCAAGGGTTAATATCACAAACTATGTCATCCGACATATTCAGAGGGTACTCGACTCAAATACTTGTCCTAATTTTCAATTAGGACAAATGGCTTAAAGGGTTGGGACTTGGACTTGAGAATTTATCTCCCCTCTCTTACCATTAAGATAATGTGATAGGGTACGCTCCTCCTAGCAATTTAGGGAAGTCGATACCTGGTACCTGCAACCTGCATAAAATCTATGCATGTACAAGCACAATATATACTAAGCTAAATAGGTAATGGTAGGAAGTGGTGCATCATGTAGATCCTGACTAGCAGGTGACTACGACTCCCTTCCTTAACCACATCAAAAATGCCATACAGAAAGAAAACAAACATGCACACCATACACATGCAAGTATGGGGTAAGTATCCATGAGAAAACACATCTAGAAATCACTGAATAATCATCATGCAAACATGAAATATAAAGTACCAAGTAATCTCATCATATATCAACTGAATCTGAAACAATACTTGATATATCTCAAAATAATGTCACCAATCATCAATATACAATTGACCTAAAAGAGTTTGGCAATGATAAAAAAATGCGACCTAGGGGCAGGCGCTACAACAACACTTCATTTGGGAGTTTGAACAACCATTTCATTGGGGGTATGAAGGTTTTCCAACCTAAGACCTTTAATGACATGGTTCATTAGACTATTATTGTTGAGAAAAATGCTACTTTGGGACATGATGGTTTTGTGGGTGCACCTGCTTGTGGACATGCACCATCTGGGTTTAAGGGTACACAAAACCAGGGAAAAAGTAGTAATAAAAAACCTCCTTCCAAAGGCAATCAACAACATCAGTATTAGGAAGGATCTCATTGGAGTGGTGGCAATGGTTCATACTCTAGGGATTCTCATTACTCTCAGTACACTAGGTGCAATCAATATGACCAAGCAACATATAGTACTCATTCTTTTGTTAGTGAGGTAGTTTTAAGCAGTCCAGTGCACCTAAAGTACTGGGGAATTTTGTTAGAGAATGTTTTTCATGCAAAAAACATAGGCATAAGTCATCTCATTATCCCCAATGAAAACCATAGTTCTTAGATCAAAGGCCTACAATTTTAGAACCCACAATTGGAGATATGGGTAGATTTCAAAAGATGTTTGCAATGGAGTCTTATCCTTCTATAGGGGATAGAGTCCAATGAAACCCGTACATTGAGTTCTTGAGTTTCATATTTCTTGTAGGCTTCCAAGAGCAAGCCTAAGTCTATGGGGATGGATGTAGTGCCTAAACCTAGTTTACTTTTCATATTATATTGTTGAAATCTTTCAGGCCAGAGAGGGAATTAAGCCTCCAATTGGGGATGCATTTGCTTGTAAAGTATTGACCATAATATAAAAATCCTATTCTATCTCAACATGATTGAGATTTAGTTTAATATAGAGCCATAGTCCTTCGATAAGGTCCTTAAATTATTCTTCATTATTAGTAGCTTTACCAACTAGTTTCATGTATTTAGCCAAAATGTCCTTATGATGATTGGAGATACAACAACCAATCCCAACAATGCCTAGGTTACCTTTGGAAGCCCTATAAAAGTTGAGTTTGACCTAATTAGTAGTAGGGGAAGACCATCTACACTGATCCCTACTCTTCTTACTATCTTCTTTCCCTTTACCATAAAAAGATGGGAGTTTTATACCAAGCCAAGAAAGTCTCATTTGGAATCCCAAATTGACATAGATTTTGAGGTTCCATTAGAGTTAAGGATTTTACAATTAAGGGTTTCAATGTCGAGAGTCATAATTTAAGAGTAAGATGTTCCCAAGACATACTGGAGTTTTTAAAGATCCCCCTATGACATTGCTTCAATAATTCCCAAATAATCATGGATGGGGAGATAATCCACATACCATAATATATACTTTTAGAGTTTAACCTTGGCCATGAGAGCATAAGAGACAAGACTGAGTTAGGTAAAGCCAACTTCAAATTCAATTTACCATAGAACCAATACCATATTTTAGAAGAAAAAGGACAAGTAAGAAGGAGATGGTCCACATTTTCCTCAAAGGAATAGCATAAAGGGAAGCATGATGACCCAATGAAGCCAAAATTTCTTATTATGTCTATTGTAAGGATGTGATTTAAAGAGCTATCCAAGAGAAAGCCCCAAATTTTGGGAAACATAAGGCATCCCAACACAATGAATATGGCAGTACCACCTTAGGGTGTAATTTGACAGATGAAGTATAATTATAACCATCCTTGGTGTTATATTCACCAGTTTGAGCACCATCCCATATGAGAGTATCTTCAAGACCCAAGAATGAAAAATTCCTCTCCTTTAGGATCTGATAGAGGAATTCTTCTTCAACTTTGGGTAATTGGAAGGTAGAGAAAGATTTCCACCCAAAGGGGGAACCACTATCTAATTCCACATAATTGAAAAGGAATAGACCCAAACTATCTTCAAGAATATACCTAGAAGATTAGAAATTAAAGAGCTTTCTTATAATTGGGTATCCTTCCTAGGAACCAGTCTAGAATCTCTCTTGATCACCTTTGCCAATTTTCCAAGTAACCTTATTAGAGATGATGGATCTACATGATAGTAAAATGTTCTAAAAGTTGGAGCCCCTTAGAGGACTCTTGGTTCTAAGAATACTTAAGGGATCATTAGGATTTAAGTATTTAATAAATAATGTCCTTGCCCATTTTAGATTGAGATTTCTGATCATTTTCTAGATCAATTTAGTGTGCAAGGCCATGGCTTGATCTTTCATATTTTTAATGACAAAGCCCTCTTCCTATCTAGGTCTACAAACCTTGTCCCATGCTAGGATAAATTTTTTCTTTTTATCTTTACAACCCTGCCAAAAATATTCTTTTGGAATCTTATTGAGGTGATCCCTAATTGGAGATAGAAGCTTGAGGATCAAAATTTGATAAATGGGGAACTAGAAAGAATAGATTTGAGCATAGTAATTCTTTTAGCTAGGGATAAACATTTACCTTTCCAAGTCTAAATTTTTGACTTAATTTTACAAATTAGGGCATCCTAACTTCAGGCTTTTTCTTCCTCTATTCCAAATAGACTCCTACATACTTACATGGTAGGGAACCCTTTTCAATGTTCATGATCTTAATAATATTTTATTTCAAAAATGAGGAAGTGTTAAAAAAGAAAATCTTAGATTTGGCCAGATTTATTTCTTGTCCAAAGGCCAATATATAGGAATGAAGGACCTCTTTCAGGGTGTTAGATTCCTTAAAGTTGCTACAACATATAGCATGGTATCATCAACAAATTGTTGGTGAGTAGTTACATCTGATTCCTGGGAGATGCAGATTCCTTTTAGGGATTGATTAGTTTTGAAGCTATTCACTACTCTTCCCAAGGATTTAGAAATAATAATGAAAAGAGATGGGGAAATAGGATCGCCCAGTCTAAGACCTCTAGAAGGAAGGAAAAAACCTTTAGGTATCCCATTGACCAAGACAGAAAATTTGGGGGTTGAAATATATTCAAAAATTAGGTTTACCATTGTTTAGAGAAATCAAAGGTAGTAAGGCATCTACAAAGGAATCACTAATCTACTTTGTCATATTCTTTACTTATATGAAGTTTGATCATCATACTTGGTTCATTGTTCTTAGAAAAGGAATGAAATTCTTCTTATACAATTATTATACTATTATAGATGGATCTTCCAAGAAAAAACACCCAATTGTTCTTCATCAATAAGAGGAGGAAGGTGATTTGTCAAACAATTAGCTAATGATTTTGACAATAAATTATATAGAGTTTTGCAAAGGGCAATAGGCATAAAATCCCTCAAGCTTTACGGTGAGTCCATTTTAGGGATCGATGCTAAGAATGTGTGATTGACATCTTTTAACAAGCCACTTGAGTTTCTATAACTTTCTAGAGCTTCAATAACTTCATCCCCCAAAAATTACCAACATTTTTGAAAAAAACATGCAAGGAACCCATTTGATCCTGGAGATTTATTTGGGGCCATTTAAAAGAGGGATTATTTGACCTCATCCTTAGAAATTTTTTGAAGAAGATTTTAATTCTTCTCCTTAGAGATGATTTTGGGAATGTGTCTAAGGAGTGCATTTTGTGAATGGAGGGATTTCCTTCCAAGTTATTAAGCATATTTTCAAAAAAAATTATAGCCTCGTACACAATTTTAAAGGGTTGATCAAGTTAAATGTTATGTTTATTTTTGATTTTAGAAATATTATTAATTGCTCATCTTTGTATAGTACTATTGTGAAAAAAATTTAGTGTTCCTATCTCCAACATTAAGCCAATATTACCTTATTTTTGTTTCTAATAGATTTCCTCTTTGGCTAGAATATCCTCTAATTTAAGTCACAGGTCTTTTTCTTTTACATATAATTCAATATCAATGTCCCTAAGCATAACTTCTAAATTAATGAGGGCAAGGCTAGCTTATATTGACCTCTTAGAATCAAAGATATTTCCAATCTTTTGATTATTCTAGAAAATGAGATTTTGTTTAATAATTTTAAGTTTTTGAACAAATTTATAGAATCTAGACCTTTCTATCTTAGCACTAGTCCACTGTTGCTCCAAACTTGGAAGAAAAATATCATCCTTGGACCACATTGATTCAAACTTGAAAGGGTTACATGTAGGGGAATCCTCAAATTCAATAGATAAGAGAACTAGGTAGTGATCAAACCTAGAGAAAGGAAGAGTTTCAGATAATATGGAGGCAACCTCTATAGGAAGATTGCTAGAAATCAGGAATCTGTCTTATTTTTTTGCAATCTGACTAAAGCCTAGTCTTCTATTTCCAAGTAAAGGAATTTTCCTTAGATTTAACCTCTAGTAGTTCTTCTTGATACAACCAATTATTGAAATAAAGTGAAGCTTGAGAGAGTTTGCAGAGACTTTTTTTGAGAATGCAAGGAGGAAATGAATGGCTCAAAGCCAATTCCATTCATAATTTTTTTTATCATGTGTAGGTCTTGGCCCATAAACATTAAATAAAGATAATTGCAAATTTTGTGTTTTTATATGAACTAGCTCCAGTGTTTTTATCCTCTTATAGGGGCAAGATCAATAGTTTAGGGATTCCATGTAACAACTAAACCTCATGAAGCCCCTAAAGCCAAGCTTCCATTAATTTTCCTTGAACCCAATTTCTTGCCAAAGAGATGGAGTTTGTCAAGATTAATTTTAGTCTCCTGGATCATAAGAATATCAGGTTTATATTGAGAAAGACAACACTAAACTAGGTTCTACTTGTTAGGGGGATTTAGGCCCCTAACATTCCATGTTATGAACTTCATCTTCCTGTGGGAATGAACTTCCCCTTCTCTACATTAAATAGATTAGCTAGTTTAGTTTGGCCAATGGTCTCTACATCTAGAGATCTTATTCATTCAAAGATTTCCTTCCTCTTCTTTTGATAGCTTACACAGATTAGGAGAAGTCCTTGGTTCCTGAGATTGTTCCAATCCTTGAAGGTTTTCCTCCTATTCCATATTGAGAAGATCTTTCTAAGATCTTTGTGTGTATATCCACCACCTCCTAGGGCAAGTAGTTGATTAATGATTTTTCCTTTTCCATAATTAATCCTTCTAGAAAAACCTCCTCAGCACGCATATTAATGAGATTTTTAGTGAGTTGGGCACAAAAGGCTTCCTTTTCTTCCCCACTCATTTTTAAGTTAAAGAAGGATTTACTATCTTGGGTTATTACATCCTCCTCCATTAAATTTGGAAAAGATACAACAACATATCTTAACCTCATATGAGAATGGATAGGGGGGATATCTAAAGCTATATCCATATTATATTTGTCATAATTTTCCTATGGAGGAGAGTCAACTCCTCTAGATAGAAGATTCTCCCTTGAATGCTTCTTATTAAGAGTAGCCAGATCTTCTACAGGGGAGGGTGAACCATTTGAAATGGTAAAACCTCCTTTATCTTGATTGAGGGAGACATTTAAGGAAGGGGTTGGACCAAAATATTGGAGATAGTTGCAATTTCTCTAAAGGTGAGAGGATGACACAGGATCCTTGATGGGCTCCAAATTGGAAAAATTATTAGTGGAATTATTTATGGGTGATGCGTGCCCTACCTTTTTCCAACACTTCCTAGAAAGATTAATTTTCTAGGGCTTCAAAATTAGGGGTTTCTATAGAGTGGAACCATAGCATCCCACCTTCCACTTTCCCTTGGTAAATATCTAGATTAAGGTAGTAAATAGATTGATTAGTAATAATTCAAATAGGTTTCATTGAGGATTCATCTATCTTGATGCCAACAAGAATTTTGATATCCGAAGAAAAGGTAAAATCCTCCATCAATCCTCAAAATCCCTATAGATATTCTCCATTTTGTTTTATATTTTTTCATTGAGGAGTTCCATAGGGAAATTTTTAAAGGAGACCCATTTAGGGATATTTTGAACATTAATGGTTTTAGGATTAAAATTAGGATTCCATTCAAAGGATTTAATGAATTAGCCTTCTAAGAAGAAAGGGCCCTCACATATAGATTATTTCTAAGTTCTTTTGATTTACATTCCATAAATAAATGTTGGAAACTTACAATTGGAGCAATTGTTGTCTTGTCATTGATGTCAAATCTATTGATGAGACATATTTTTACATATTCTAAATGTCATAACTATTTGATTGGTGAAGAGAATTTGATAAATTTCTCATAAAAATAGCACCTAGAGGAAATTTTGAGTTATGAAAAGGAAGTTGTTGATGTGGAAGTTTGCACCCTTGCCTAAAGTTTTTACCTAAAAGAAACTTTGCGTAACATGGAAACAATATCAAAAGTGTGAGACTTTGCAATTAGAGATTGATTCTCCAGAGAAGGCTAGCTTCCTTACTATCAGGGTGCACCTAACTACTCTTGAGAGGAAAAGGGAGAAGGAGATGGATGAAAACCAAACTACCTAATCTAATCTAAAGGGGGTGATACACCAAAGTAGTATGTTTAGTCTTATCTCTACTTAACAATGCACTATTCCCCAATACATTCTCAAAATACACTAATTCAACCTTTTCTTTAATTCAATGGTCACATATAGATCAGGAACCAAATGAGATGCTATAAGGAAGGGATTTCACTCTATATCATTCAAGGCCAAATAGGTACTGTCATGTAGATTGAAAAATGGAAGAAATACACAAGCAAAGGCAAGAAGGGTTTGCACTTATATTAATGAGAAAATGAAGTAGAATAGAGAAATATATTTATTCATAGACAAAAGGAAATTACAAAAGCAAAGCATATGATAAAACTACTATAGAATCAAAGAAAAGATTGACCCTTGGAAGGGTTACAAAACTTTCTTTTATAGTTCAAGTATAACTGAGATAACTTTGATTGGAAACCATAGAGAACTACTACCATTAAAGTCATAGAGAACTATCATTGCAAATATAGGGTAGATTTGATTGGGTGCATGCCCATATGAAAAAAATCCAATCTTTGTGAGTCTTGAGAAGACAAAAATGGAGGTCATAACTACATGGTTGAGTGAATGGATAACTCAAGGTGATGATAGAATTTCCCTTGCATCAAATAGACATGGAGATAAGAAAAAAGTAGTTGGAGATGATCAAGAAATTAGTTTGCCATTAAAGGGTTTCTTGCATTTCATGTTTGCAACTACACCAAATTAGCTATGTCATTAGGTCAACTAAATTCAACCTTTCCCTATACCCTTCCTACAATTTCATTGGTCGAAGACCCCCCCTATCATTTTCTAGATCTGATAAGAAAAAAACTTTTTTTATGTCAACCTAGGGTCTTATGATCTTATGATCACCTTTGAAGTTAAAACCCTTCATATCATCATTAATTTGGAAACTAGGCTTTAAGATCTTATGATCGTTAGTTTGTCACATGGTCAAAGGTGCCCCTTATAACTTTTATGATCTCATGAACACTATGTTTGGCGTAACATTGGCAATCGACATTCTAACCCTTATGATCTTACGATCATAGTTCATCACATCATCAGGCCCCTCCTCTTTCTTCCTTAAAATCTTATGATCACGGCCAACTACCCCTATCGTGACTTCGGTGGCCTCCCTTTTCTTTCCTTGTGATCATACAATAGTAGTTAGCTAATCCTTTCATGATATTGGAAGACCCCATTGCACTTACTTAATCCTTACAATAATACAATGGCCTTCATTTCATGGCATTAGAACCTTCATCACTTGTACCTATGATCTTAGCATCAACTTTTTATCATGAGATCAAGAGACTATTTACCTCATGGAACAATCCTTTATGTTCCTACTTCTAGCCCCACCATGACACGTGAGAGCTTGTCACTTCCTTGCATTAGTTAAACATTGTGCAACTTTAGAAAGCACATAAATGCCAAGCATTCAATCTAACCAAATCTAATGGTCACAATAAAACTAAAGCCCCTCTAAGCCTTGTTAGTACCTCTGAATAATCAGAACATGCCACCTTGTCAACCCTTCAGACACATTTTTAGTTTATAATCTTACAATTGCTTCCCCCTCATGGATTCAAAAGGTTCCATTATCTAACCCTACAATCTCACAAAAATTAGCACTTCATATGGTTGTAGGTCCTTTATAAGCTTCATACGATCACCCATCCCTATGATGCTGCAATAACACTGACTATCATAACATCGTGAGACTTAGAAATCATCTTCACAATCCTCTACCACATCATAAGATTGTAACCCTTAGATTTTCATAACATCATAGCACCAACTTGCCATTTTTCATGAGACCCTTATGATGTCACAAAAATAGGGATATCGTGAGATCGCAAACCTTTAAACTTTTGCTTGTGATGCTATTGGTCCGCCTCACAATAGGTGTATCATAGTCATGCTCTTGGCCATGCTTAGGAATAATGTATTCAATCTAAGGACTATTTTTCCCACTATGAGGTGCATTTAATCTTGTCAACCTAGGGACATAGACTTGAAATGGTCGGCATAGTATGTGCACTAGGTCTCTTAATGAGTCACTAAGCTTATGCTACAGGAAAGTAAAATGCAAGGAAAAGAACTTACACTATTGCTACAGGAAACTAACACACTTAACCCTATGAACACTAGAAATACAATGAAAGGCTAACAAATATTCCAACTTATTTCATCCACTATAACTATTCTCATATATGCTATAGGAACATTAATTAAGTGTGATGCTACAGGAAGGAACTTACAACTTCTACTTAGAATACTAAAAATGCTTGGAAATAAATCTATACTATCCTAATCTAATCCACCTTCCAAGTGGGCCCCCTTGGGTTGATTCAACTAAACTACTAACACAGGATAGAAGCCAAAAACTATTTCATTACATTTTAGAAATTCATTACATGGGAACAACACATAGAACTATAAAAGTTAACAATTCGTTCTCATAAATCCTTTTCTTCTAACTAAACTAACACACTTGGTCCAATTCCTATATATAGGAGATCGATGCTTATTCTAAAATAGAAATGTAAGCAACCTAGCTATGAATCTATAGGAGAGAAAGATGGAAAATAACAACTCAAGGTGGGAAGAAGAGATAATGGCTTAAGGCTAGAATAATAAAGTCTAAACATCTTCTTGTCATAGGAATAAATGTAGAGAATGTAGTAAGTCTTCATAGCTCCTCCATACTCACTATTTTGTCCTTTGAAACCATTATGAATTCCCTCTACCATGGCTACACCTCAACATTCTTTTCTCATTGAATGCTATTGGTGCTTATCTTTGAATTCTTCCAATGATCTTTCAGCTTCATTGCTAACATGTTAGTTGTAATGCAGAGATAATTGCAAATAAGCATTTTCAAATTAAATTCAAATATAAGAACACACATTTTGATAATTATATGAAATACTGCATCATGTATATGATATTGGCAAAAGATGACATACTATACCCATAGGTTAATCATTAGTTTAGGTAACATAGATCCATAAATGTCTTAATGAAAATGAAACATACTATTAATGAAGTGTTTAAAAACTGTCATGAAATAGAGGCAATAATTAGCCTCATCATTTGCCCCCTGGTAAACTGATGCTTATCCTCAAACATGGCATTTCCTAGTTAGTGACCTGAATTCCCCCACTTCTGCCCTTCCTTTCTTGCTGCTCTTGAATGTATAATAGAATCCTTGTGTTCTTTGTCAAACCTCCTTTCTATTGTCCTCTTATAGCTTGTCAAGTCTATTAGCATTAATTTCATATAAAGGCCACATGAGCATTGGAGGTTGCATAGTGAGTGGGCACCATAATTTGGGTCTAACCTATTTTCCTAGCTCTAGATACTTTGGAGCTCAGTGAAGGATAGCTTCCAAGTTGATGGGACTACGTGGCTCTAACCTTTTAAATGACACAGGTAATTTGGACCATCTACTTCTAGCACCAACCATAGCTCTTTGGAAAGAAAAGTAGGACAAGTTCTCATAATCAGCATAGGCCTTGGCTCTAGCAGTGAAGATCCTATCCCTTAGTCCCTTGTTCTTATCCCCATAAGTTAACCTGAACCAGTCCCAAAGAACTTCTTTTGGTTTGCTACTTTTAGCTCTCAATGGCAGGAGTTCTATCCTTTCCTTATCTCTATAACTATTCAACTACCTGTCATAGTTTGCTTCATTAGACATCTAGGACATCAAGGCTCTTATAGTATATCCCCTATATAAAGTAAAGGGTTCCATTGGGTTTTTGAAGGGATAACAAAATTATGCACATATAATTCACAAAGAAAATTTTGCTGCCAGGATGGTAGAGTCTGATATAGGCTATAAAATTCTTGGGTTGATTTAAACTCTGCATTTATATTCTTAAGGGTTAGCATGAGTTGGAATAAGAGAAATTGTTCTTTTAAATAGAGAGTATAAATTCATGGTAGCAGTCTAGAGGCAAGTTCTTGATCAACCAACTTGAGGGCATGATACATCCTTTATTTTTGATTCACCAACTACTCCTTTAAATCTATAATTTCTACATTCAAAGACACTATATCTTTCTTCATTATTTTCCTCTCCTCTTCCCATAAGGCCTTAGAAAACATATGTTGTTCAAACAACTAAAAAAGGAGTCTCTGTAGGGTAATGGAACCGCTATCTTCCTCATGGTTTCTTTTCCTCTTTCTTTGTTCCTTCCATAATTGTTCTACAACATCAATAAACCATGTTGATTTATAGGGAACTAGGGCAGATTTTGGATCAATTTTCTCAGTAACTATTTCATTCCTATAGCTTGAAGTACCTAGTTGGTCTGCTAGGGTATCATTTGGATTTTCATTAATCTCAACCCTACATTCCTCGTTAAGGTTTTTAGGAATGTTTTTAGTTTTAGGTTGAGGAGGAGAGTGGTTAGCAATAATCTGTACAAGAGATTCTTTAGTAGATGGCTTGGATGAGGGGGATTCTTTGGAAATTTGTCCTCTCATTCTAGGACTTCTTCTTATAGGGGTTTCTTCTAATATCATAGCCTTCTGCCTACATCTTCCTTTTGGTGTCTCTACTATAGGATTAACTATTATAGGACCCTTCTTAGTTCTCTTTTGCCTCACAACTATAGGGTTTGGCTCTTGTTTTACTAGAATAGAGATTTCTTTTCATTTTCTCTTTGTTCGGCTAGAGGTAGGTTTTTGGGTTTCTTGAACAGGTGAAGGCACAGTCTCTTACACATTTTCTTGTTCGTTTTCTTGTACATTGCTTTGCACATTTTTAGCTTTAGCCTCTTGGGTACTTTTTTCAATAGGTTCATTAGTGGGAACTACATTCTCCTCTCTAGGCTATTCATGCAGGGTAGGTTGGGGTTGTACGATTTTGGCTTGGACAAATTCTACCCATGATAGAGGAGAAACATCCCAAAGTGACCTTTCTATAAGTAATTTAATTAGGGCATGATGGGTGACAAAATTGTCTTTTCTTTTTTGAGTTTCTTCTGCACTAATATGCAACATATTATACAAGAAATTGGGAACATTAACTGGATGATTATGCCTTATACAACTGAGAAATTTAAAATGATGTGCATGTAAATATGAAAATCTACCTTTGCATGTGAGGTACCTAATAATCTGCATGGCTAGTTCATTGTATGACAATAGAAGAGACATTCCCTTACATCCTTTCTTGGTAATGTCCATCTGAGGGTTAGTTGGTATGACAAATTAAGCTCTGGTCAACCTTGCATCATGAGTTTTGGGATAATGTTCTCCTATCATCGGTAACCCTATAACTTCTACTATATGTTCCTCTATAGCAACCACTATTAAGCCCCATATAGAAGCTTCCATTTCATCAAATGTCCTTGTGAATTATGTGGCTTCTTCTTCATCATATGTAGTCAAACTTAAAAAGTTCCCTAACTAGCTACATGCATTAAACCTCCTCACAACTTCTACATCTGAGAGAAAAATGGTATGCTCTACTAGTTCTCTCCTCTACAATTGTCCACCCATTCTTCTTTAACACTTCACTATCTGCATTGCTTCATTTTTTCCCCCCTTACAAATTTAGGTTTCAATTTTTGTTTTACAAACCATTTCACATTTCATTTGATAGATAATTAATGCCATAACAATTGGTTATGAGCAATAATATGACTTTAATGAGAGTAAATCATGGAAGTGTGTGAAAATCATCCAAAAATGGGGTTTAGATCACTTAAAATTTAGACACAAGTCACATCATAGCCTAACAATAAAATCATTCAAAAATAAAGTGTATGACACCTAGCCACTTGTGTACTTAAGGAAATATTAAGATTTGGAAAAATCTATATGAATAAATGTAGTCATTGGGTTTTAGTAACCTTCCCTACCCAATAAAAAATATATACAAGTGTCCACACTTGTCAGACTTTGTACAAGGTAGAAAACTGACATAACACCACCATAATATAAAGAATGTAGTATTAAATATAATTGAGGAAATATGTGGACTATAAATAAATTATAATTTGAAGACCTTATACCTATTAATTGATTCTCGCACATACCAAAAGGTGGTAGAAGTGATATCAGCAGTGGCAACATCCATCAACATTTTGTGGGGTTTATTGAAAGCATGAGAAATTGATGTTGTGGAAAGTGGGTGGATGGAAGATAAAGAAATGAGATGAGGTGGATGGGTGGAAGATAAAGAAATGAGATGGAATGAGAAAGTGAATGGAGAAGTTTAGAACTTTATGTGGGCATAAAGTTTTTATTATGAGCATGCACAAAGAAATTAATGTTAAAGAGCGATAGGTAGAAGATTGACACCTTCGGCTGTAGGAAGAGTTACCTTGTTTGTATTTGAATTTGGCTACTGGAACTACTATAGGAAATCCTCTTTTTTTTGGGGTTATTTATATAATTTGAGTCTATGACCATTGGCTAATAATTTGAAAGGTACTGGATCAATGGTAGTTAATTGTACATTGTCATAGATATGACTGATTTCATATGGACCCAACCATCTTCTCTAAAGCTTGCCTGGCATGTCTTTAAATCTGGAATCATATAGTAGTACCTAGTCACCAACTTGAATTTTTTTACTAATAATATGAGAGTCATGCCATTGTTTCCTTTGTTTTTATATAAGTTTAGTGTGTTCCAATACAGCTTTGCACATTTCATCTAGAGAGTTAAGATGTAGAAGATGTTGATAATATTGTCCTTGATGTCACAAAAATTTCATATTAGTCATTAGTCTCAAATTCACCAAGCTCAGACAATCTACAATGCAATCTACAGTGTCAACCGAGCTCACTCGATCATCAAAAGAAATGTGGAAGACAATGTTAACCGAGCTAACTCAATCAACAAAGGAAAGGTGAAAGACAGTGATCACCAAGCTCACTCAGTCAACGAAGGAAATGAGGAAGTCAGTGTTAACCGATCTTCACTCAGTCTCCAAAGGGAAGTTTCCACTGAGCTCACTCAGTCATCAAAGGAATTATGGAGAAGTTAGTGTTAACCGAGCTTCACTCGGTCTCCAATGAATAGTTTTCCCTGAGCTCACTCAATTTTCTCGAGAAACTCAGTACTTACCGAGTTCTCCCAGTGATTGAAGGATTGTCATGAAGTTCACTGTATTAACTGAGCTTAGTTGGTCAACACAGGAATTATTTTTTGACAAAGTTTACCGTGCAGGGTCGACCAGTATAGGGATTTGCAAATTAATTACTTCTAGCCAACTATTGTAATTGTTTGTTTAGTCAGTGATTCGAGATGATTAAGATAATCTAAAAGGTATATATGGTCATTCAAGTTATGAATTAAAGTGTGAGATTATGAAAAATAAGTTATGAATGTGAATTATAGTATGAAATGAAAATGTGAATGTTGATCAAAGTCTGGTGAAGGATCAGATGTATTAAAGGAGCTGTAAAGTTGTATTTGATCAATAAGGATCCAATCAAACATAATAGAGATCTATAATTAGCAAAGATAAGTTGTACATTATATCAGATCACTTCATTGTTGCTTTCTAACCATTGTAACAGTGAATTCAAAATCTCTTAACAGAGTTGGTCTAACAGCCATTCAATAAATCCTCTAACAAGGTGACAGTCCAGTAAAATTGTTCTAAATACCTCTAGCAAGGCCACTCCTAACAGGGTGATTAAATCCTTTAACAGGGTCACACCTAACAGTGTGTTTTTGTAACCTTTAACAGGGTTGGCTCCTAATAGGGCTCACTTCAGAAGAGTGAAAAACAATATCTAGTTACATTGGTGGCTTTTCCCATATTGGGTTTCCACATTAAATATGGTGTCTCTTGTGTTCTTAATTGCTAAATTGCTTTGTGCATGATAACATATCAGTTCTTAATATTTGTCATTTGTTGCATTATCAAGTTTTAGCATTTCATATTAATCAGATCAAGGAGATATTCAAACATCTTAGGGACTGTGAAAGTTTTTGGAGTAACTGATTCACCCCCTCCCTCTCTCAGTTACTCTATTCTCATTTCCAATAGAAGATGTTCTCTTTGTGCTATAGGAAGTTCAATTTCTAGCTCCAGTGCAGTTCTCAAAGTTTTATGTTCAAATTCAATGGGGAGCATTGATACCTTTCCATACAGGAGCTCAAATGGTGTGAATCCTATAGTAGTCTTCCATGTTGTTTTGTAAGACCAAACAACTTCTTGTAATCTACTAGTCCAATCTCTATGATGTAGATGAACCATTTTTGTTAGGATGTTCTCTAGCTCACAATTTGTAACCTCTACTTGTCCATTAGCTTGGGGGTGATAAGGACTAGATTTCTGGTTCCTGATGTTATATTGTTTCATCAACTCTAAGATCAAATTGGAGGTAAATTGTGCAACTTGGTTAGTGACTAGCTCTTTGGGTACACCATAGTGGGTAAAAATTTCTTCATACATAAAATTTGCAACTTTTTCATCATGAGCATGCTTCATGGCTTTGACTTCAACCCATTTTGCCAAGTAATCAGTGCACACAAGAATATATGATTTCCCATTAGATGGAGGATAAACTAGACCAATGAAGTCCATGCCCCATTTGTCAAATGAAGTTAATGCCATCTAAGGGATAAGAGGCATTTCATCTATTCTTGTTGGTTGGACGATCCTTTGACACTTATCACACTTTCGTGTATAGTTGGTTGCATCTTTGTGAAGTGTAGGCCAATAATAACCAGTCGTCAAGATTTTTAAGGCTATTCTTTTTGCTACAAAGTGTCCTTCACATGGTTCATTATGAAATGCATGTACAATATAATATGTCTCATCCTCTCTCACACATCTTCTCATAACTTGATTAGGTCCAATGTAAAACAAGAGATTATCTATCCAGAAGAAACATAAACTTTTCTCTACAAGTAGCTTCTTTTCCTCATAAGAAAAATGTTCTGGTATTTTATTAATTGCAATGTAATAAGCAACGTCTGCATACCATGGAGTTTGAATAGCAATATGAAATAAATGCTCATTTGGAAATGCATCATCTACCAAAGTAGTGTCAGTATCATCATGATGGATTCTTGATAAATAATCAACTACATCATTGGCTTTTCCTGGCTTATCGACAATAGTTATATCAAATTCTTGCAACAATAGTAACCATCTTGCTAATCTATCAGTTATAGTAGGTTTATTCATGAGATATTTCATTTTTGTATGATTAGTATGAAAAAATATGGAATAGCCAGTTATATAATGCCAAAATTTGTTAAGGGCATAAACTACTGCTAGAAATTCTTTTTCTATGACTATGTAGTTTATTTCTGGTCCATGAAGGCTCTTACTGATATAATAGATTGCATTTTAAAGATTTTGGGATTGTTGTGCTAGAACTGCACCTATGACATAATTAAAGGCATACATACATACATACATACATATATATATATATATATAAAGGTAAATTTTCCAATCAGGGTCTTGTAAAATTGGGGCTATAGTCAGAAGTTTCTTAAGCTGTGGGAAGGCTTCATTGCATTCAAATGTCCAACTAAATTTAGCTTCTTTTGTGAGTAACTTGTAAAAGGGATTAGATATTTTTCTGAAATCTCTTATAAAACATCTATAATATCTAGCATGACCTAGAAAAGATCTTACATCCTTTGATTTTGTAGGTATGGGCAATGTTTGAATTACCTCTATCTTAGCTGGATCCACTTGTATTCCTGCAACTAATATGAAATGACCAAGTACCACAACTTCTTGCATGAGCATTAAATACTTTTCACTATTAAGTACCAAATTATGTTCTTGACACTTTACCAAAACCTTTTCAAGATTCATCATTGCTTCCTCAAAAGTGACTCCAAATGTTGTGAAATCATCCATATATATTTCCATACAATCATGTGATATATCAACAAAGATGCTAATAACAGCTCGTTGGAATGTTGCAGGAACATTACATAGACCAAATAGTAAAAAAGAGTATGAAAAAGTACCCCATAGGCATGTAAATGTGGTTTTGTCTTGATCTTCAGGAGAAATATTGATTTGGTTATAGCCACTATACCCATCTAGAAAAGAGAAATACTTCTTTCCAGCTAGAGTGTCTAGAACTTGGTCTATAAATGGTAAAGGAAAGTGATCCTTTTTGGTGGCCTTGTTCAATTCTCTATAATCTACACAAATTCTCCATTTTCCTCCCTTTTTAGGCACTATGACCAAGGGTGACACCCATCTACTATCAGATATAGGATAAATAAGACCAACATCAAGCAATTTTTGCAATTCAATTTTAACTATCTCTCTAAGGCTTGAATTTATCCTTCTTTGGGGTTGACAGAGTGTTAGACAACCTTCATTGATGTATATCCTATGGGTGCACAATGTAGGATTCAACCCTTTCATATCACTATAGGCCCATGCAAAGGCCTTTTCATGCCTTTGAAGTAACTCTTTTAACTATTCCATCTGTGTGGGTGTTGATTTGGGATTAACATGGAGATTATGACCTTTAGTCAGTTCAACAGTAGTGGTGGACTCGATCATAGTAGCTTCAGAGATTGGACTTGCTTCTAATTCACATGGTAAGAGTGGATGAAGAATGTTAGGTTCTTTTAGAAAAGGAAAATTCTTATCACATTCTTCATATGTGATTAATTCCAACACAGAACTTTCAGATACATCTTTTTCTACCACAACTATTAATAAGGATACTCTAAAGTACTGAATCTTCCTCTTGCAACTTTAGAAAGGATTGTCTATGCAACATCATGAGCTATACTATATAATTTAACTCTTATTCTTCATCCCCTAAATCTAGCCAAAAAAATGTGCTCAAATCTAGTAATGGTTGGGTTGGGGATATAAATCAAATTTCTTTATTGCTTGGTCATTTGATATGGTCATATTCCCTGATCTACAACTTATATTTGTATCAGTTGTGGCTAACCATGGTCGACCTAGGATGATAGGGTAACCAAATAGATTAACTCTGGGGGATAAAATCATAAAGTCTGTAGGATACTCTAGCGAATCTAAGGTTACAACTATTTTTTCTATCATCCCATCAGGGGTGATAGTAAAACTATCTGCAAGTTGCAGAATTGTTGGAGTAGCCCTTAGTCCTTCTATTTTCAACTTCTTCATAGTTTTATTAGTCATGAAATTTATAGTAGTGCCAAGATCTATTAAAGCATTTTTTTAAAAATGACCATTTATACTAACATTCACTACTAGACTTCCTGGATCAAAATATTTTGGTGTGATCAATTTCCCTAACATGATGTCAGCCAATTGTCCCACAACATGGACTATAGTGGGGTCTTTTTTCTTCCTTCCAGGCTTCTTCAAGCAAGCATTTCTAATGGCTTTTCCATACATTGAAACATCCTTAATGGCTTTGAATAAGGGTATTTGGATATGTATGTTCTTCAACCGATCAACAATATCAAAAGGCTATTCCTTTGCTGGTATAGGTTTGCTTTATATAAAATTTTCTAGAAAAGGAGGTTCCAATGCTAGTTGAGCTCAAGTTGACATGGTGACTTTGGTTGGGTCAAGTGTTTCAGCAATTGAGGGTTCTAATGCTGTAGGAGGATCTGGTATTTTAGTTATAAGAGGTGGTTTAGGCACTGGTAAAGTTATACCAGATCTTAGATGTATATCTACAACACTCAGAGTGTAATTAGGATACTACTGAGCATCAAGAGTATACATGGGTTGCTGTGGCTATTGGCTATTTGGGTTTGGCTGAGGTTGTGTAGGTAACTGTGTCTACTTTTGAGGTCCAAGATTTGTAGGTGGTGGCATTAGAGTAGGTTGTTGAACTATAGGTGGTAATTATGGAGTACTAGTATTTTGGTTAGGCCACTATTGAGATCCCCTCCATTGGTTTGTAGATTTCCAATTCCCTTGGGGTGGTTGCCATTAGTTCTATTGGTTTTGCCAGTAGCTCTATTGGTTTTTCCATTGTTACTCTATTGGTTAGGCCAAGGTTGTTGGGAATTCTGAGGCCATTGGGACTGTTGCGGGTTGTTTTGCCTAGCATTATTTCAATTAGGTTGATATTGTGGAGGACCTTGGGGATTATGATTTTTCCATTGATTACCATATGAATTTGAATTTTGCAAAGGGTCCTAAGGCATACCTTGATGTTGGGCCCATGGTCAGTGTTGAGAAAATAAACAAAACTTGCTCATCATCTCCATCTATTTTGAGGTACTCAGTTGGAAGATGTTGGTTCTCCATGCTTGCAAGTAGTTTACATTGGAAATCCTTCTTTCACTTCTATCAATGAGGATAGTATTCAACTAATAGTAGCTTAGCTTTTGCATACTTCTTCTTTGTAGCCATTGTGTCAAGATGTGTAGCGACATTGTTGATGATGTCTTGTTTGAAATTTGAAAAAAGGTTAAATATCTTGAGCTTTCAAATACCTTGACTCATTCCTTTAGTGACTGTGGAATGAGGTCCTCGACTTTTCTTCATGGTTGACCTTGAATATTTCTAATAGATCTTCTTGAGGTCTTCCTAGGAAGCTTGATATGCATCACCACTAGCCATCAGGTCTAGTGCTTCTAGATAGTTATCATTCACACCTCTTAGAAAGACTAGCTTTTGTGAATCCTCGGACAATACATGTTGAGGGTTCTTCTATAGTGTATATAAGAAATGTGAAACATAGTCTTCCAATGTTTCTTCTTCCTTCTGAGATATCCTAAAGACATCATCTCCTCTTGAACTAGATGCTTTGCAATACTCTTTGTACTTATCCAAAAATAGAGTTTTCATTTCATCCCAAGTTCCTACTGCATTGGCTCCTAAGCCCATGAACCTTCATAGAGCTGATTCTTTCAATATTTTTGGAAACAATTTAAGCTTATGGGCATCAATTTTGTAGTCAAAACTATTGCAAAGTATGTCAAACTCAAACAAGAAAGTATCAGGGTGTTCAATTGCAAGGCCATAGAACTTTGGAAGAGTAGTTGTAGGTATTTTTTTGAGATTATCAGTATTTATAAGGCTTGGGAGAGGAAATGGAAAAGTAGGTTGTGCCATTATTGGAGGTATTAGATTATGAGGTTGTTGCTGAAAAGGGACATTGGGTATTGGATTATTAACAATTGGTGGATTCAAAGCAGTATAATCAAGAAAGTTGGCCAAAACTTTAGTAAAAGGTTGAAGACAACTTGTATCTATTGGTTTGGCTCTTGATGATGATGCTATGGAAAAAACAGGGCTTGCATCTTCAAAAGGCAACTCAACTTCTTCTTCTTCAATTTCTTCATTCAAATTAATAGACTCCCATAGAAGAAATCTGCCATATTCATCTTTTCACCTTCCTCTTCGATGCATGCAATTAAACTCTTCATATTGGTGAAGGAAGCTTCAAAACTAGAAATTTCTAAAAAACTTTATCTAAGAACTATGACTCAAAAATGCTCCTAACTTGACACCATCCCCGAGAACAACACCAAAAATGGTCTGCCTCACAATAGGTGTATCATAGTCATGCTCTAGGCCATGCTTAGGAATAATATATTCAATCAAAGGAATATTTTTCCCATTATGAGGTGCATTTAATCTTGTCAACCCAGGGACGTATACTTAAAATGGTTGGCATAGTATGTGCACTAGGTCTCTTAATGAAAACTAAAATGCAAGGAAAATAACTTACACTATTGCTGCAGGAAACTAACACAATTAACTCTATGAATACTATAAATACAATGAAAGGCTAACAAATATTCCAACTCAGTTCATCCACTATAACTATTCTCACATATGTTGTAGGAACATTCACGAAGTGTGATGCTACAGGAAGGAACTTACAAATTCTACTTAGAATACTAAAAATGCTTGGAAATAAATCTATACTATCCTAATCTAATCCACCTTCCAAGTGGGCCCCCTTGGTTAGCTTCAACTAAACTACTAACACATGATAGAAGCCAAAAACTATTTCATTACATTTCAAAAATTCATTTCATGGGAACAACATATAGAACTGTAAAAACACAACTCAATGTAAAAGTTAATAGTCTATTCTCATAAATTCTTCTCTTCTAACTAAACTAACACACTTGGTCCGATTTCTATATATAGGAGACCAACACTTATTCTGAAATGGAAAAGAAAACAAGCTTGCTATGAATCCATAGGAGAGAAAGAGGGAAAATAACAACTCAAGGTAGGAAGAAGAGATAACAGCTTAAGTCATGAATAATAAAGTCTAAACATTTTCTTGTCATAGGAATAAATTCAAAGAATGCAATAAGTCTTCATAGCTCCTCCATACTTTCTATCATTTCCTTTAGAACCATTATGACTTCCCTCCACCTGGCTACACCTTAGCATTCTTTTCTCCTTGAATGCTATTGGCACTCATTTTTGAATTCTTCCAATCATCTTTCAACTTCATTGCTAACATGTTAGTTATAATGTAGAGATAATTGCAAATAAGCATTTTCAAATTAAATTCAAATATAAGAAAACACATTTTGATAATCATATGAAATACTGCATCATGTATATGATATTGGAAAAAGATGACATACTATCTACCCATAGGTTAATCATTGGTTTAGGTAACATAGATCCACAAATGTCTTGATGAAAATGAAACAGAGTATTAATGAAGTGTTTAAAAACTATCATGAAATAGAGGCAATAATTAGCCTCATTAGCTATGATGAATTGGGTTTAACTGAGCTATTGACTTTCACATGGTCGCAACTTACACCTTTGAAGTTTATTGATGGAGTGCATCAATTGAATTGATTAGTCCTCGTTCAATGAGCTTTATTGACCCTTGCAACACTGCAAAAAGGAAAATCACTCCATCATAACTTGGGACCAAAGTCTATCTTTAACCCTATGATTGTGAAAACAAGGTGATTGATGACTTCACCATCCTGACTCTGAGTTAAGCTTAACTCCTTGAAATCTTGCAAAAAAAAATGATATTGACTACTATGGTTTGATCAAAACACAATCTTCATATTCATAAGCCTTTAACTACCTGTGAAGTCTTGTTGACTATGGAGATAACTATTTATCACATTCATAGCTTCCCTGATGGTTAAGTGTTAACTGCCTACAATCAAACAATGAAGAGAAAACGTAAGATTGCAACTTGAACCATAAAACATAACATGCAATATGAAGGATTTAAGACTTAGGCATATAAAGAAAATACATTTGACTAAGGTTTTACATATCCCTCTAAAGTTTTCATGGAAATAAATGAATAGTCCAAAGGATGTGGCTCAAGGCTACCACCTTGGTTTTTTCATGGAATTGGCAATATTTGGAAAACAAGGGTGGGGGGGTGGGAAAATGGTCAACATAAGCTACAATGGATATTTTATTAGATAGACTTTGATAAAGTAAAGTGATTATTTATGTCAAGAAAGTTAAGACAAGCCGAGCAATAGAGTAAAAGGAAAAGGAATGCTGAGTGATACTAGTGTCAACCAAGCCACAATTAGTGCCAACAAAACCTAGTATTAATCAAGCATCAATATTGAACAAAAATTTTAGTCAATGCCAAGTCAAGAAGGTTTATAGTGCTCAAGTATTAAGTGATTATCAAGTGTCATAACTTAGTGATTGCCAAGTAATACTATTGAAGATGAATTCAAGAAAATCGTGATTCCCATCTGACTCAGTCGATTTCTTGGGAGATGCAAACCATGTTGAAGATAATATTGTTGAGTTGGATCATTAAATTCAAGGAAAGGATTAGGTAAAGACCTAACAAATAGATTCTAGATAAGTCTCTAGAATAAGATCAATAAGATGGATAAATATAGTGAATCATGTGTAACCTAATTGTAAACCCTGAGATCTACAATGATCATGAAAAATGGTAAAGCAATAATTGCCTATTTAAAGAGGTACATAGATGAAAAAATTATTGAGTGTAAGTATATGCTAGAGGCACATACATATAGAGGTGGATTAGAAATGAAAAAGTGTGTGAGTGAATATGAAGCTAAAGGAGAAAGCTTGCAGAGATGTTGATGATAGTGATAAGTGAAATCTAAGCAAGAAGGCTTACGTGTTGTGTAAGGAGGAAGACAGATTGCTTGAAGGGTTGCTGAGTAAATAAAAAACAAAGATAAAAGTGAAGAGCTTATCAGTGAATCAATACCTAAACTAAACAAAGATCTGAGCTTGCAAAGTGACTTGTAATGAGACAAATTGAAACACTATTGTTTTCTTTCTAATCATTATCAAAAAATTATATTGAAATCCTTTTAATAGAGGTTTAACTAAGAGTCATTTGAAAGACTTAACAGTTTATGTAAATCCTTTCACAAGGTGACATTCTAAATGGAATGATAAAATTCCTTTGATAAGGCCACTTTTAATAGGGTGATTAAGTCCTCTAACCAGATGACATTTAATAGTTTGTATTGTAACCTTCAATAAGGTTGGCTCCTAATAGAGCTCACTTTGAAAGAGTGAAAATTGGTGACATGTTATTGGTGGTTTTTCCCAACACTAGTACAAAAACAACAATATATTACTAAATAAACTACTAAAAATTGTAGATATGTGACTAATTTTGATCATGTGACCAATGGTAGTTTATTGCCAAACATTTATCTCCCAACCAAATTTATGACTAAACTATTTTGATCATTGATTAGGTCATTGATTTAGTCATTTATTGTGGTTACTTTGTAGTTTATATGGTAGTTGATTTGGTAATTTTGGTAGTTTATTTGGTAATATATTTGGTAGCATATTGGGTAGTATATATGGTAGTATATTTAGTAGTTGATTTGGTAATATATTTGGTAGTATATTTAGTAGTTGATTTGGTAGTATATTTGGTAGTTGATTTGTTATTTTTTGGGTATATATATGGTAGTATATATGGTAGTTTATTTAATCATTAATTTAGTCATATTAGGGCATGATGGAATTGAACCACCATCCTCCTACTTATAAAGCAGGTGCTCTTCCATTGAGCTAGTACCCTTTAAATAATAATCCAAAAAATTGACAAATTTGTCTTCCCATCATTAGATTTACCATAATCATGGTCATTGTAACATGATATACTCTTCTCAAAGAACACACATTTTAGTTATTAGGAAAAACAACAATCTAAATCTTTATCAATAACAATTCAACAATTTTAAATTCTTTTGTTCAAACATTTTAAAATTATATTTCATGTCAATTACACTTCTCTACATTCTTGTAGTAATAGACTCTATGAAATATAATTTGAAGCACTTTGGCCACACATAAGTATTGTTTCTTGTGCTAACTTCTAAGAAAAAGATACAAATGATCATGCAATTTATGTCAAGCAAATAGACCTTTGTGTTAAATAAAAACATCAAACCCCATTAAAAAATCACATCTATTAAAAGCTATGAAATACAATCAATTGAAATACTCACTTTTTAACATATGGAGGTTCCAAATGATCAAATATTTCCTCTTCCTTATGCTTAGGTGGGTGCTAAAAGTGTTCATTACACCTGATGTTGACATTTATTGAATCTTAGTCTACAAAAAACATAAAAATAGGAATTTGATAAAAATAAGGCACGTGAAAAAAATGGTTTTTTTTTATCAATGATCTATAATTAAGTTATTCCTAGTAATAAGAAAAGTGGTGCCAATTCATAAATGTAACAACAAACTAAATAATATGTACATTTGAAGCAAAACATGGATACTTAGATTATTGAAGCAGAAAGAGCTTGTTAGATTGAGAGGAAATGAGCACAAGAAATAGAGGCAAAACTAATAGAAACACAAGATACAATCAAGAAGTTGATGGATGAGTTGAAGGAAAATGGAGAAGTATTAGAATACATGCAAAAAATGGCAGTCATTGGATGAACATTGTGTTGTTCCAATGCATTTTTTGATAGAATATTCAACAATGCAATGGACATCACTGGCAAGGCACTTTCCCAAGCAAAACACTAGTGTTAAAGATTATTAGTCATCTATAATCATGAAGAGTGAAGAAAATGCATTATCTTTAAAGGGACTTCACCATGGAATATATGGAGGAACTATAAATGAAGTTGGAGATGTATTGCCTGCATTAAAAATAAATTAGAATAATTAGTGCCTCTCCACAGAGGATGACTTTTTGTTATCCTTAATTGAGAAGGGGTGTGTTGGAGATGATGCAGGTGATCGAGGTCAAACTTTTATACATGTGCCTATAAGTATTGTTATATCATGATATGTTTCTATTTCAATGAAGGTTCCTTGTCCAAAGATTGATAACATGATAGTTAATGTGTGTTTCCAAGATGTAAGTTCTCTTCAAAAAGAAGAATCTTGATGTTTTCTTCATCAAAACATGTTGGATATAACTTTTACAGTACAATGTGGTTCATGGGTGGGTGGTTTAGTCCAGAGAGAGGGACAACCATCTCCAAGTTTAGAGTTTGATGCTTTTTTAGATATTGAAGACAAACCAATGGCAACCAAGAAAAGTATGGTGAAAGTGAGAAATGAAGAGAAATAAAAAGGTTTGGCCTCCTTTCTTGAAATATGTAATGCATCATTTTGTACCCAAGATAGAGAAATAAAGACATGGGGATCTCAATCTTCAAATACTAATCCAAAAGTCAATCCCTAGTCCAATTATGAGTGTAAAGCTCATACAGTGAATATCCAAAGAGAACTACATTATAGTTAACTTGTATGATTAAAAAATAGTTAAACATCATGTCCAACAATTATAAGGTACAAGAACATTACTTTAGAGCAGAATCTATAGAATCTTCTGTATAATTGACTCCAAATTTAAATTTATATGATTCCTATAAAATTGAAAATAAAGAAAAAAAATTCAGCATGTCTAATGTAGGGAAATCTCCTATAGTCATTGTAAAATGAATGTCAATAATTACAATGAAAACACCTCATTTGATACTGTAAAACTTTCTATAATGTTTCGTTGGTAATATGATTGGGATTCCCTTCCTAGCTATCAAGAGGCATGTATTGTGCCATTATGGCTCTAATTTTAGTATCCACATATGATTTCCAAACAAGGAGAAGAGAAAAAAATTATATATCACTTCTAAAGCATATTACACACATAAAAAGGAAGCATTACCTTGGCATTTGGTGCTAGAATGACAAAAATGCAAAAGAGTAAGCAGGGTGGGTTTTCAATGGGAAAACAATTGCTTGGGATGATAAATTTAATAAAATGACTCCAAGAATTACATACATACCCTGAATGCATCTATCTAGAATTTGACATCTTGTAAGTGATCCTCTTCTTCTCATTGAGAAATAATTTGGTTTGCTTCTAAGAGATATGTCCTCATCATATCTCTCAAATAGTTCCATGTGACATCCACCTTGAATTTTTGCTTTGTCTCTATTTCTAAAGATCAACAACCTGCATGAAAAAACAAACAGTCTTGTAAATGACTTTGCAGCTGCCAATAAAAATTCAAGGGCCTAAATGAACAAAATTAAATCTCACGTATAAATGACTTTGCAGTTGACAATAGAAATTCAAGGGCCTAAATGAAAAAAATTAAATCTCACCTTTTGTAACAAAATTGTATTGTCTCCTTCAAAGGTTTGAAAAATATTGTGGTCATTGCGTAAAATTCTAAATCTATTTACTACAATATACCCATGACCTCTACATGCTTCTCTGTAGACACTAAGAAACTGTAACGGGTTCACAATTTTTACTTCTTCAATTTTAGGGAGTTGATTTCTCTAAATGGTAGCTTGGTTCTACTCTTCCCTATGTATTTTCAAGATTTTTTCAGGTTACACAGCATTAATAAATATAGCTACTAACTGATTAAATTAAGGTTGCATACTTCTTATATTAGTGCTACCTTGAATAAAAAAATGCTCTACATATTTTTTTACTAGTAATTATGAACTAAGATTATGTGGCTGGCACTATATGGAAGCTTCTTACATCCATGTGAGATCATTATAACTTTTCCAATATAGATGGATATTGGTGTAACATGGTTTGGCCTACTCTCATTGTTTAACTGATTTTCAATTATCTTTAAAAAAAATTACATTGACATTTTGCAGTTAACAAAGCTCCAACTTTAATGTCTTCATTGAGAACTATTTCAATTCACCAACAAACTGTGTATGTTTTGACAAAAAAAAAAAAGGGTTATACACATGCAATTCTATTTTCATAGGAGTGAGTTGTCAAGTTACAGAGGCTTATACATATACATACCTACACAATACATAGGCTTAAAGAGGTACAAATCATTAGAGAAAGTGAGTGTATTCATCTTTTTGTTTATACTTGTGAATATATTATCTTTCTGATTTATAATTGCTAATCTATTTGAATAATATTTTTAAAAATTACAATAAAAAACTTTTTTTTATAAATAAATATATTATAAACTATGGAAATCTATATAAAACAAATATTATAAACTGTGGAATTTGATACCACTAATTATCGCTATGAACCTCATCTTAACCAGACAATCATACTAGAAAATCTATATTATGGGTTCATAGATAAGGATAAGCTTTGATTCAGGTTATTGGGATGTGGAAAGAAGCACATTATGGTAATCCAATGGTCTTTCAAATTTAAACTAAAGGGCCACACATGATGAGGTAAAACTAAATGTCCTATGTGAATACTTTTATTAGTTGTCCTAGGGTTGTGCAACACATGTATGGACCATTATGATTGAGTGAAATTAAAACATATCTGGAAAAGAAAAAGAAGGGTGTTTGAAATGGATTGCTTCTCATGTTTAATGTTGACATCTTCAAAGCCCACCGTGTAGACTGATTCTTGTGCCACTATTCATCTAATGTCTAATTTGAAAGGCTATGCCATGGAGTCTACATTTATTTGACACATTTCCCTAAAGCATTGGGTTTTTGGTCTGCAGTTTTGTCAATATAAAAAAGGACCATAATGGGCATCTTGTAGTGGAAAAAAATCTCAAACTTTGGATAGGCGTACATAACCCCATGAGTACCTGAGCTGGAATCTTGTTTCTAGTTTGTAAATTTGTGATTTAAGATCATCTCTTGCTTGGAAAGCTTAGGTCTATAGATCTAATAGAATAGAAATGCTTTAGTTTCAAAACCCTGTTGTGACAGCAGCCTCATCTGGATTTAAGGCATTGACATCTCTAAGTCATGAAGATCATCATCTACAGTCTATTGACATGATATCAATGCCTTACCATAAGTCTCCTTAGATGAATCCCACTTCTTCATCTTATACTGAGTTATCATGGTCATCCTTATTTTTAATAGATTTATCACATTCATCATGCACATTTTTCTCTTTGTGAATTTCATTTTAAACATGTGTTTAAATAGTTATAGTTTCAATGAGAAGTCAAATAGTTCATCTCTTTAGAGAAGGTAGGCAATTAATGATAATTTTTAGTTTTTTGATTTAACTGTATTTGAATATTGCATAACTCTTGATTGAACAGTATTTGCAGGTAATAAGTATGAAGAAAATATGTCCTTCAAAATTGTAATTTTTTTTGTTTTCATGGTTAAATACAATAAAAGATGGATTTTTAAGTTCAAATTTTCCATTAATTGACAATTTTCTGATCAGATGAAACTTGTCTCATAAGCATCTTCATATGGTGAAACAAACCCAGACATCACAGGTTTACCACAACATAATGTTACAAAGTTACATAGGTTACATGATCATTTAACCAACCTTTGGTATTTGTGACTCAAATAGGAGCTCAACGACAAGTTGCTTCTGATAAATATCTATTTCTTTTAGTTGGCATACCTAGAACAAAGCTAAGCTTTCCCAGTCTTCCAAGGTCCCTTTTCCACATGCAACCATCCAAAATTGGGAGGATATTAATCATAAGGCTTATTTGTTTGAATTCTGAAAAGAATTTCCTCAGTCAACAAGGACATACATCTTGTTTTGAAGTAGCTAATAATTATAGACTTAATAGCCAGTTATTGTGCAACATTAGATACAAAATGCATAAATTAATAAACTAATTTTGTATGATTTATCATATACCTTGCTTAAATTTTTGAGAATTTAAGTCTTCAGATTGTAGAACTGAGGTATCAATTTTATTGATTCTATTGTAATGAGACTCACTACCAATTGAACTACAGGCATCCACTTTACTCTCATGATGTAGCTGATATTGGATCAAGTTTCACACACAGAGTTATTTCTTTAAAACCATTAAAATACTTGATGGAGTAGGCATTTTTAGTTTCTCATTGCAAATTATTTATAACTTAAAGCCTTTGTAGTTCTATTTTCTAAACTATTGAATAATTACTGTATTCAGATTTATTTTCTTTTATCTAGAAGTAGGATCATTTCCACCTATTTCTCCAAAGATAGGATGCAATATTTCTTGTTCAGAATCATATATACTTCCATGCCATCCTCCCATTGATTTATTGGAAGAGGTAGATAGTGCCTGATCCCATGAGTCTCTATTGTTAGTATTACCTTGGATCCTTGATTTTCTAGAGATATTAAAGGTAAGGAACAAGGAATTTTTTTTTGATTGACATTTTTAATATAAATTGAGCTTTAAGCATTTCATTGCTGATAATTTTTAAAATTTTGTACAGCAGGTTGTTCCAAATCAAGCAACACAACCTTATTTTGGAAAAGTATTTTGTTCTTTGAAGGCTCTGTATTCTTTACCAATTCTCAACCCATCCAAGAGTGATTTTGGGGTAACATTCTTTCTTATTTCAGTGGCTTGATTCTAATAATTATTTATTTTGTTAAAGCTCCAGGAAATTGTCATTAGAAATATTGGACAGCTTAATGGTGTATTATGAACTTTAGTTTTCTAGGTGAGTAGTGTTTGCATCCTTGTGGCATTAGATAGCTTCTTTGAAGATATGAGTTGCAATTCTCTAAAGAAAGCTATAATGAAAATAAGCAAGAGCACAAAAAAATATTGAGCATGGATAATAAAATAAGCATCGAAGGTGAAGATCACCATAAAAGTGTAATTTGTGGTGGAAATGATACAATGCTTGGTATAATTGATGCCAGTTGCATTCAAAAGCATTTTTTGCTTCTAGCAGACAACGATGATGATCAGTTTGGTGATGATGATTAGTTTGGGTCATTTCATTGATATATCTTATCAAAAAAATTTGAAATCTACTCTAGATATGCCTCATGAAAGTGACACAAATCAATCATATTCTGAATTACTATATCAATTTATAACCAGTAAATATGGATAAAGTGACAAAGAAACTGTATATTTGTCTGTACCATCAATAGTCCAATCAGAAATTCAGCTTGGTCTGATGAATAATCAACAGTCCCAATGCAAACTAGTTAGTTGATAAAATAATGGAACATCTAGAAGGCTCTTCTAAGGAATTTCTTTGCAGAAGGGATTATAATTCATAATCTTGTTGTTTGCATCAAAGTTATCATCCCATCTTGGAGTACATACAAAGTCAGATTATGATATAGGACCAAGGAAGAAAGATAAGGCTATAGATGACACTAAAATACATTCAGAAGAAATTGACAACTGTGATGTATCATGGTGAACTTGAAAATCTTGCAAATGATATGGACCCAAAGAATGCCGAGGAGATGAGCATTTAGAAAAACTAATAGTAGACTCTTATAGTTTACTGTTTGAGAATTAGGCATCACACAAGGTTGAGGCACAATTTGCGGGAACTAATATGATGACTAAAGATTTTGGAAACCATGCATTGGACAAGGATATTTTACTTTATTTAGGGAGAGAGAAACCAGGAAAGACAGAGTCAATATATTATGACAATATAAGAGTACTGCATTGCAACAACATATTTCAAAATATTTATTAAAAGAGAATTTTGGTGTGAAAAATCTTGCAGATACAAGTCATTATGAGATAGTTGCTAGGAATCTTGAAGATCTTGGAAAAGAGTATTAATATCCCATTTGTGCCTTTCCAAGGTGACAAATAGTTGCCTAATCATGATAATGATGTTGATTTCACATTGCTAGATAAAGGTAAAACTTCCTCATATGTGGACGATTGTGGCAGATCTACTGACAACATGCCACAAAATAGTGTAATGTAGTCAATGATAAAAAAAAACATAATGATTATGTCAACAAGATAGATGAAAATTTAAATAAATGTGCAGACTTAAATGAAATAGTTGAAAATGTTGGTAGGTCAAAAAAATTGGAAGTTAAATCAAAGAAAGAAGACATGTACATACTATAGTTGTTGATATTAAATGTATAAATAGTGTCAGCAACATAGATGAAAGACATGTTATAGATGTTTGTATGGAAGGGAGAGTTGAGCTTGCCACATATTCTATGCACAATCCAATGGTGACACCTCAAAAAAAAAAAAAGTTCTCTTTAGAGGGCCTTGCTGAATGTTTTATCTTCTATCAATTTCTCTTCCCACCTCTAGAGTCAATGATATCAAGAAAAAGAATTTAGAGAACACCATATAAAGTAGAAAATAAAATAAACCTTAATAGGGTTAAAGGGTTTCCACAAGTCACAGAGCACCCCACAGAGCACAACTCTGTTTGGAAAAATTGAAGAAGAAATTTGATTTCTAATCATTGAAAGTGACTTCACTTCTCCAATTTTTGATCACTCTTACCATTGTAACTAAAAATTCATTTTACTAATGACTAAGTTCATTTGGTGTGCCACTTGTTTGGATTACAAAATGTCTTGTGATATATTGAAGAGAAATGGAGGAATATCTGTACAAATAACAATCAGATCTTTCTGTGAAATAGGTTTGTACTATGTGTATCCTTCACATGCATACAAGGTTTGGACTTATGTTCAGGAATTAACAACTTTCATTTTTTTGCAATTTTGACTATTTGTGTCAAAGTCATCACAAAATGGCACCGCACTAGTAAATTTTTTAGTTTGATGGGATTTGTGCTACTTGCATCTTATCAGTGAAGGATTCAATTTATGTATAAAAGTTTTGTAGCTACTATGAAAGAAGGCACAAAATTTAAATGCCATTAACACAAAAATTATATTTTAGTGACATGCCAATAAATGCACGCATTGCTAAAATATTGATTGGAGAACTATTTACTATTTACCGTTTGAATGAAAATTACTTCTAAATGTTCTTGAAAGCTTTTTTTCAAAAGTGCAATTTATTCAATTATGTCATATCTAGTCCCTCACATCAAGAAATCAAAACCAAGAAATAATTTTGGTGATATTCTCCAATAATTAAGTCTGATAACCCTAGGAATTAAAGAAGAGAGCACCTATAAAATCATAAAAACTTTAGTAAATGAATACAATACAATCTCAAAGGTAGACCTTCAATAGGAACATTTGAATGCATTAATATGAAAAATGAGGAAAACTAATTTTAAGGAATAGAGATAAAGAAAAATGTTTAGTGATTTCTTCAATTATTCTATTATATTAGACAAAAAATTGCTAACTGTTCAACTTGATTCTCTTACAGGTCTGAGGGAAGCCATGTAGACCAAGGTACTGATAGATGTGAATGTGAGGATCCTCATGTTTATTCAATGTTCTCATGCATACCATACCATTTAGTGGAATAAGATGATGATTTTTCATGCTTCATTTTTTATACAATCCATCGCATTATGATTTTCCTTTTTTTCCATTAAACATTTGAATATGTTTTAATCATGTTCCTTCTATAATCGAGCGAATGAAATGCCATAACATACGCAACAATTATGCTTGTCTAGTCATGTAATTTTTTTAAATCCCAAAATTGCCCATTTTATGACATATGAATGATTGATTTATAGGATGTATGACTAGAACATTTTGGTTTTGTGATTAGGGTTCCCACGTGTCCAATCATGACATCGTCGATGGGGAGGAGCGCTAGAAATAATGAATATATTTTATCCTTGATACGATGATGGAGGTCTCAAAATTGAACCTGTGGGTTTGATTGATCCTAATTATATTGTGCACACATAGGAGATTCTCCTGCCTCTGACTATGGAAGGGAATGGGGAAGAGAAGGTATTGATGTCATCAGTTCAAAGTTCCCCAGTTTGGGTCAATCTTGGCACACCATGAGACTCTAAAAGTGAAATTATGGATGAATATAGGGCTTTAGAGGAGGAAGGGTTGTGCTAGAAGTGGTGGAAGAATTTTTTTTTGAAGTGTTGATGGATTCAAACTTGCGGCCTATTTAACCCTACTGTAGCTTTACTGAATGATTGAGGGCACCTGTGGATTTTTGGAAGACCAGATTTGGTCATGTGAGGACCTTGTGATTGATTTATATGGTGGCCACTATTATGGGGTTTTTTATACTTGGGAAAAGATGATACCATGCTAGGAGCTGAAACAAGAAATGTAGAGTTCAAATTACCATTGATGATAGAGAATCACTCAAACTGATGTTCCAAGCAATTCATTTGAAGCAAACATTTTTGACTACGAGAAGGATTGAAGTTGTCAAATTTTAGGTTTTATTTAGGGTTTTCTAGGATATGGTGAAATCACTTTTATCTTTAATGTATGTTAATGACAAGATCATGTAAGGAAAACTATTTTATATAGCATGGCCACTTTATCTTTCTTAGGAAAATGTTCTTATGACATAGTTGCTTGTAGAGCCTGCGCTTCCCTTTAAGAGTAGGGAGATCTATTCGCTCATGGGTTGGAGTTGCATGGGTTGGAGTTGAATGAATCTACCTGACTTCAATTTTCTTGTCATGTTGTAAAAATATACATAATATTTGAATTTGGTAGGTCTTAGATTCTACAAATAATAAATGTTTTATTTTTGTACAAATGAGTAGTGATTATGCACTTTCATTATGAGAAGTCTACTTAATCTCTATGTTTTATAAACTACATTTTAATTTTAGGAGATTATATTTTTTATTATTTTTGTAACGCCCCGCCAAGGGATACTAAGAATTAACCTAGAATTTCACTAAGTTTTGGTAGCATTTTTTTTTAAAACATGAAAGTAAATACCTCTTATAACTAATCTAATTACAACTAACACATAAATATGGAAGCAATAGCAATAACCATCTAAAAGTAAACATAGACATAATAGGTTAAATTCTCCATGGATCCCTTAACGTTGAATCACATCTAATTTATCTATTCATCTAACATCACATTCTCATGAAATAATAATGAAAAGTCCAATGTTCATAAATTATATTTCTAAATGCACAATCATCCACTGTACATGTCACAGGGTATGAAAAGCTTTAAAGAATATACATATGTCAAATAAGGTACATCATCCTATTCTAATCCATGATGCAACAAAGTAAAGATAATCACATGTCATACATGATACATCATCATAGAAGATATAGACATCCATCATAAAAGATCAAACATAATAAACTTAATGCATGGTTCCTCCCAACTGTTAATAGAATCATTAGACCATCGTGGGTCCTAGCCATCCCTCTATGCATAACATTCCAAACTACCGAAGAGATCATTGGTATTAATATAATAGGAATGTCACACCTAAACATACTACATCATATGCAGAAAGTAATCTAGCAAGAAAATATAAGCATAAGATAACATCATCTATTATATGCTAATCATCAATGAAAGGATACATATCCACCATCAATAAGGATGCATCAGCCACGATGTCTCAAACGGATCTCAAATGATAAGAGTGGAAAAACACTACCACTCAACCGCGTGGAACCTAAGTGGTCCACTCCCACTGTGCTAAGGAGATAATCTCAAGTCCCAAATAGGCTATCAAAATCACATAGCATAATACTCTCTAAGTCCAAGAATCCTAAAAGTATACAAACTCAAAGGTTCCAACACATAAATCGACATCTAATTCCCAAAGGCACACAATGACATGTAGGAAACCTACTATGCAAGCGAGAAAGTGTCATCGCATATATCATGTAGAAGTTACCTTGGCAGTTAGCTATACTCCATGGGTCCCTACTGATCCTCATGTGGCCACTAGTATCCTCTCATACTGACAAGGCATACTATGGAATGCAAGGTCACAACCAAACATTGTCTCTACTCCCATCATAGTCTGTACAAGCACTTGAGGCATGGGCCAGAACAAAACAATTATCTTTTTAGGTTCATTTAGTTAGTATTAGGTGTGAATGTATTTACTTATTAAAACAACTTACAGTGAGTTACCCTGGTAGCCTCTTAGGGCCTCGGCCCCCATTGCAAGCCACTTCTCTACACTACAAGCAGATAACCTACACTAAGCTCATGGAATCATAAATCACCCCAATCCTATACAAGCATCTGGAAAGAAAAATCAAAAGATAATCCATAATAAGAACATCAAATATCCACAATAAAAGAATCAAATATCCATGAGCAACTGAAAAGCATCCATAGAAAATCATGACCACAACAACTCTCTATTGGCAACTAAAGCATCACTGATAATCAAAAGTATCCATTGGTTCTCAATAACCAAAATATATCTCAAATCATACTGATTGAAGACTCCAAAATGGTTGAGTCAAAACATGTCACAACATGACATCATAAATCAACATTTCAATCCCATCATGGTGACTGGAAAATTTCTCAAGGATGACTGATCGATGACTCAAAAATGGTTAAGTCAAGTGTCCCATACATAAGAATCTCAACTATAACAATTAGTAATTACAAACATTACATAGAGCATTCCATCACATAACCATGGTTGAGTTAATAAAGATCAAAAATAAGACATCATCACGACATCACAATCATAACCCCCAAGCCTCTGGTAGACATCCTATAACTGGTCAACTCTAGTCAACCCAAAACCCAAAATAAAAACATAAAGAATAAACAATGCAAGCACATGTTTTGGTTTTGCTAAAATTACATACTTGAATAGAGTGTGGAGGTCTTAGTTTTCATTTTCAAATTTAAATATCAAGTGGAGAAATTCTTACATTGTTATCTAACCCATGTACTAGTTTAAAATTTCCCATAGCTCTAAAATTGATTTAACGATTATTCTAATGATATATTATTTATATAAATGTTATTGGATAACGACCCCCATCAAATTTAAATAGTAAATGATAATTCACCAATTCTTTTATTATTCTCTTTTCCTCATAATACAAATCAATTAAAATAATTAATTGAACCTATTTAGACTATGCTATTATAAAATAGTTTATCATTTTTTTAAAGAATGCTCTCTTAATTCAAATCATTTAAAATATAATAAATATGTATTATTAAAACATATATACATATATACTTATATATATACATATATATATATTTATATATATACATATATTTTTATATATATATATACATATATATATATATATACATATATATACAATTATAATACTAATTTAAAAGAAACATTTTTAAAACATTGTAAAAAAAAAATTGAAATATAAAAATTTGATACCATTAATACCAATCGAAGTGTACTGCGCCTCGAATCGGACGTTGTCCTTTGTAGTGGCAGTGTCATGCAAGCCTGATGATGCAGACCTGCAATAGCACACCATCACAGAGTCTGTGGTAGTAGTGCTGTCAGCCTCTGCCATAATCATAATGGGGTGGGGGCACGGGTTCGTCCCTCCCCGCCCCTCTAACTTTGCAATTTTTTTAAAAAAAAAACATTTTTAATAAACATTTTCATAATGCGCTCCTATTAAATTTTTAGTATGCAACGCTTAATATATATGACGTTTTCTAATAACATTTTCTTCAGATTTGTTTATATATATATAAAACAATATATACATAATTTTAAAACAAAAAGGCCTTCTAAATTTATTTATTTTTTAATTTTTATTTTAGACCAAGAATTTTCTATATCATGATTATTCTTCAGACTTACCTATTTCATCCTTCTAATAGGTTTTGATCAAAGCACTTAAAACCCTAACTCCATATATTTCTCAGATCTACGCATATAAAGTTTTCTCAAATAGAATTTTTTTTAACTACCCATATTGAGAATTCGTACAACCAAAATAGGAAAAACCGTCAGAAAGCATATGGAAGACACGAAGAAGACAAGAAGTGCAAGATGCAGAAATAACATAAGAAAAATCACAAGAGTCTACCCAGATTTTGATGCTAATTCACTTTTCCTCAGAAAACCCACAAAGAAAGCTCCTCCCTTCTCCAAAGTTTTTGAGTCTTCCAATGCTCCAAAATGCTCTCCCTAAGCCTCTAGGAGTGCCTGAATATAAAGGACTCTCAGGAAGCACCTAGAATGTCTCTAGAAACAACTAGAAGGTGTCATCAACTAAGCATGCATCTTTTCCAACCTTCTAGATGAGTCATATGGGTGTAGACACCATGTGTTTTAATTGGTGCACTAACTCCTATGTTGATGACATATGATAATTCAAAAAGGTGCGTTAACACCTAGGCAAGCTTATAACTTTTATTTTAATTTTTATAACTTTCATTTTAATTTTTATAACTTTTAGTATTATTATTTATTTATTACATTATTATTATTTTATAATTATTTTATTTTTAATTTCTTTTATTTAATTCTTTTTCTCAATTAATTCTCATTTAATTAATTATAGTCAAAATATCAAAGATCATGATATTATATTAATTTTCTCCAAATAATTAATTTATTAATTAAATCTATTTATTAAGACTTAATTAATAGAAAATTCACCATAGACCTTCAAGATAAAATATGCAAACTCATCATGGAACAATTCATACAAAATTAGTCTAAAGGGTTAAAAATCACAAATTATGTCATCCGACACATTCAGAAGGTAAAATATCCAGATACTTGTCCTACCTCACTAGGACAAATGGTTTAAGGGTTTGGGATTTGAACTTGAGAATTTATCTCCCTTCTCTTATCATTGAGATAGTGTAATAGGGTACGCTCATCCTAGAAATTTAGGGAAGTTGATACTGGGTACCTGCAACCTGTATAAAAATCATGCATGTACATACAATATATTTAATGCTAAGCTAAATAGGCAATGGTAGGAAGTGGTGCATCATGTAGATCTCGACTAGCAGGTGACTATGACTCCCTTCCTTAACCATATCAGAAATTCCATACAACAAGAGCAAACACGCACACCATACACATGCAAGTATGGGGTAAGTATCCATAATAAAACACATGAGATAATAAACCATCTAACTAATCATCAATAATAACTGAGAGTAATGTAATGATCATCATGCATACATGAAATGTAAAGTCTAAATGATCTCATCATATATCAACTGAATCCATAACATAATGTTTGATAGTCTCAAAATAATACCACTAATCCATCAACATAAAACTAGTCTAACATAGTCTAATATTAATAGCAACAATGTGTCCAGAAAAATGTGAACGAGGGTAGGCACTACATCCACCCCCCCTTGGGTTAGGCTTACTCCTAGAAGCCTACAAACAAGTAGGGATATAACTCCCTTAATCTCACTGCATCCTCCCATGTAGCTAAAGAATCATTAGTAGGGTCCTATTGGACCCTTACCTGCTCGATGGTTCGACCCCTGAGAGTCAACTCCTACTGCTCCAAAATACGAACTGGCTCCAAAGCCAGCTGCCTGTCCTCTACCTACAATGCATTCCAATCAAGAACATGTACAACATCAGGGATATACTGCCTAAGTACTGAAACATGGAAAACATCATGAATGTGAGCTAGGCTAGGCAGTAGAACAAGGCGGCAAGCAACTGGGCCAATCCTCTCAAGAATCTTGAATGGTCCCACAAAGTGAAGAGCTAGCTTAGAACTCTTTCCATATCAGATCGAACTCTTTTGCAGATGCACTCTCAAGAAAACCTTAACTCCCACAACAAACTACTTATCTATCCTATGTGCATCAACATAATTTTTCTACCTATCCTGTGCCATAGTCAAGTGCTCACGGATACACACTACCTATTACTCCATATTACAAAGCATCTTAGGACCCAACAAGATGCGATCCTCAAGACTATCCCAACTCAAGGGTGTACGACAAGGGCATCCATATAATGCCTGAAATAGTGCCATGCCAATAGAACTATGATACCCATTGTTGTAAGCAAACTCCACTAGGTAGAGATAGTCCTCCCAATGTGTCTGCCTATCCAACACATACATTCGTAACATATCTTCCAAAACCTGATTCACCCTCTTTGTCTGACCATCTATCTTTGGATAATATGCCGAACTAAAATTTAATTGTGCTCCAAGCTCATACTACAGTGATGTCCAGAATACAGATGTGAATACAGGATCCCTGTCAGAAATGATCTTTCTAGGAATGCCATGTAATCTCACAATGTCACGCATGAAGAAATTAGCTACAGAAGCTGCTGTGTAGGAAGACTTGATCGGTGAAAAATGTGTCACCTTAGTCAACCGATCAATGATGACCATGATAGCATCATGATGATGAATAGTCATAAGTAATCCTACTATGAAATCCATGGAGATGAAATCCCACTTCCATGAAGGAATGAGATTTGGCTGCAAAAGTCTAGCTGAGTGCTGGTGTTTTGCCTTGACTCTCTGACACTCAAGACACCTAGCCACATAATCAGCAATGTCTCACTTCATCCCAGACCAAAAGAACAAATGTCTCGAATCAGCATGCATATTCTTGACACCTAGATGTGTTGAGTAAGGTGTACGATGGGCTTCTGCTAGGATCAGGGTGTGAAGCTCATCTAGTAATGGCACATAAATCCTCCCCAAATGTCTCAAAAGACCATCTGACTCTCGAAGTAGCCTGCAAATGTACCTTCCAAAGGTCTTCCTAAATCTATTTCTCTGCACACCTCCTAATACCAAGAATATGTAGGAAGTGCCTGAAGAATCTGACTCCTCAAATCAACACTAAGAGTCATAGATGATATCACATGTCTCCTGCGACTCAAAGCATCTGCCACCACATTCTCCTTTCCTTGAATGTACTTTACCTCAAAATCATACTCGCATAGAAATTCCATCCATCGTCTCTGGCAAGCATTCAAATTAGGCTGAGTTAAAATGTACTAAAGATTGCAATGATCGCTATGTAGCTTGAATCTGTGCCCCAACAAGAAATGTCTCCACCTTGTCAAAGCATGAACTATTGCTGCTAACTCAAGATCAGGTGTAGGATAATTTAGCTCATGATCCTTGAGCTTGCATGATTCATATGCAATCACCCGTCCATTCTGCATCAAAAGTGCTCTAATCCCTTCAAGAGAAGCATCTATGCACACCATGAAATTTCCCTCTGGATCAGGTACGGATAAAATTAGTGCACTAGCCAAAAGCTCCTTGAGCTTCTAAAATGCTTCCTCACATTTCTCCATCCACACAAACTTCTTTCCTTTCCTCTGAAGAGAAGTGATAGGATGTGCTATCCTAGAGAAGTTTTGGACAAATCTACGATAATAACCAACTAGGCCCATGAAACTAAGAATCTCTAACACATTAGTCGGTGTAGGCCAATCTACTATCACTTGAATCTTTGCAAGGTCTACTGAAATACCATCACCTGAAATGATATGCCCTAAATATTGAATCTTAGATTTGAAGAATTCGCACTTAGCTGCATTGGCATAAAGCTGATTGTCTCTTAAACACTGTAAAACTAATCGCAAGTGTTCCTCATGCTCCTTTTAAGACTTAGAATATATCAATATGTCATCAAGAAACACAAGTACAAACCTATCAAGATAAAATTGAAACACTCCATTCATCAAACTCATGAAAACTGATGGAGCATTACTCAACCCAAAAGGTACCACTGTGAGCTCATAATGCCCATAGCGGGTTCGAAAAGCGGTCTTGTGAATGTTAGCCTCCTTAATGCAAAGATGGTGGTATCCTGACTTAAGGTCAATCTTGGAGAATACTGTAGCTCCCTGATCTGATCAAATAATTCATCAATCCTAGGTAGAGGATACCTATTCTTAATAGTCACCTTATTTAACTATCTATAATCAATACAAAGGCACAAAGAATTGTCTTTCTTCTTCATAAAGAGCACTGGAGCTCCCGATGGTGATACACTAGGTCAAATGCTCCCTTTGGCTAGAAGTTCCTCTAGCTTAAGACATAACTCTCCCAATTCCTGTGTAGTCATACGATAAGGAGCTTTAGAGATAGGCTCCGCTCCAAGAATCAAATCAATACTAAAATTGATGTCCCTCTTTGGAGGCATGCCTAGAATCTCACTTGGAAAAACATCTGCATACTCCTGTAAAATTGGGTGATCTAAAGTCTTCCTCATAGGATCCTCCTCATCAAGATCATTTACCATAACAACAAATATCTAACATCCCTTACGGAAACTCCACTTCATTTGCATAGCATAAATCATCCATAGAGATATAGGCCTTGGTATCCCACCTATCTTCACATCATTCCATTGGTCATCTTGGCACATAATAATCTTCTTCCTGCAATCTATACTGGCTCTATGAGATCTGAGCTAGTCCATACCCAAAACCACATCATAAGAACCAATAGGTATGACTTGAAGGTCAACTGCAGTATCAAATCCTCCTAAACTAAGCCCACACTTATGAACTACAGAATCTATGGAGACCTTAATGCTCAAGGCTAGTTCCACTTGCCAACCATGATCTTGCTTCACCACATCCAATTTACACTTAGAAACTATAGATGGTGAAATAAATGAATCTGTAGCTCCTGAATCAAACAATACTGAAAGAGATATACCTCGAATAGCACTCGTGGTCTCAACCACTGTCCCCTGATGATCTACCTGATGGTGATCTACTACTGCAAACACTCTATGAGCTCCACCTACATCACCAACTGTAGGCTCTGAAGCTGTAGGCCTAGGTCCTAAAAATTAAGGTGCTCATTGTGGAAATTGAGCTGCATAATGTCCAATCTGTCCACATGAAAAACATTCTATATTTCTACCAGATCCTTTACCCATAAGTGGTACATTTGATTGCTAACGACTATTCCTGTTAACAAAAGACTGGCTACTCTGAGCTAGTTAACTCGGTGGATTTTGTTTACTGCACTGAGCATTGTAGTTGTTCTTAGAGTTAGAACCTCCAACACCACCTTAAGCCTAAGAATTCGATCCCTTCTATTGTTGCATCTACTGAGACTACTACTAATATTGTTTCCCCTTAGAAAAATAAGGCTTCCTATTACCCCCTGAATTGTAGTTGCCTTTAGATCTTGATGCTGTTGGTGCTCCTACAAAACCTCCTTGACCAAGGTTGACACTTTGATCAACAAGGATAGCTCAACATACTGCATCCTTGAGGGTTTTTGGCTCAAATACCATGACATCCCCAATTATAAGGTTGTTCAAACCTCTAATAAAATGATGTGTCAACTGAGCTAAATTTTTACTAAATCTTGAAAAAGACATGAGCTCATAAAACTTACGCTCATGCTCAGTCACTGACATAGTATACTACCTAAGATTATGAAACTCATCTGCCCTTTGTTGCTTCCATTCCTCTGGTAGGAATCATTCACAAAAACTCTCTAAGAATAGTTCCTAAGTGACATTGCTCATATCAATACCCAGATTCTTCTCCTCAATTATCCACCAAGTGGCCCCAAAATTCTCCAAATTGGTAATCACAAATCTTGCCTTAACATTGTTGTCAAAATCCTGCATGGCAAAAATCCTGTCGAGGGCAATAAGCCATTGTTCAGCCACATAACTAGAACTTTGCCCATTTAAAGGCTTGACCTTGGATCTCAAAAGATCCTTCATCTAAGTGGACACAATGGACCTCTGAAGATCCTTTCGAGGACTCCTAGACCTAGGTCTATGCTTTTGTTCTATCTGATGTGCTTTGGGTTGATCTTGAACATGAGGTAGACAATCAAGAATAGTCTGCATCATCTATCTCAAATCAACCTCTTCAGACTCAGCTTGGTCCTCTCTACGGCTCTCTTCCTACTACTTACTAGCATGCTCTCCTCTGCTCTCTTCATGAGAAAATCCCCCATGGGCAGACTCATGGACACTAATAGCTCTGCCATGACCATGACCTCTACCATGACCTCTACCATGGCCTCCAACAAAAGACCTAGTCCTAGATACCATCCTACAACTGTACAAAGTACTATTACAATCAAAAGACACATGTTTGCAATAGACTAAGTTCAATTTAAGTAAAATTTTCAGTTTTGAAAGCTAAGTGTTGAAGTATGAAAAATATATAAGTATCAGTTAAGGTTTTGTTTTAGTTCACTTAGTTTTCAAGTTAAAGAGATACACTTAATAGTTCAAAGTTCTAGTTGTTCCAAAATACCCAGAGCTCCCAATGTAGAAACTCGGGCTCTGATACCAAATGTAACGCCCCACCAAGGGATCCAAATAATTAATCATGAATTTCACTAAGTTTTGGTAGCATTTTAATTTTTTTTTAAAACATGAAAGTAAATACCTCTTATAACTAATCCAATTACAACTAACACATAAATACGAAAGCAATAGCAATAACCATCTAAAAGTAACCATAGACATAAAAGGTTACATTCTCCATGGATCCCTTAACATTGAATCACATCTAATTTATCTATTCATCTAACATCACATTCTCATGAAATAATAATGAAAAGTCCAATGTTCATAAATTACATTTCTAAATGCACAATCATCTATTGTACATGTCATAGGGGATGAAAAGTTTTAAAGAATATACATATGTGAAATAAGGTACATCATCCTATTCTAATCCATGATGCAACAAAGTAAAGATAATCACATGTCATACATGATACATCATCATAGAAGATATAGACATCCATCATAAAAGATTAAACATAATAAACTAAATGCATGGTTCCTCCCAATCGTTAATAGCATCATTAGACCATTGTGGGTCCTAGCCATCCCTCCATGCATAACATTCCAAACTGCCGAAGAGATCATCGGTATTAACATAATAGGAATGTCACACCTAAACATACTACATCATATGCAAAAAGTAATCTAGACATAATCTAACATATGCTAATCATCAATGAAAGGATACATATCCACCATCAATAAGGACGCATCAGCCATGATGTCTCAAACGGATCTCAAATGATAAGAGTGGAAAAACACTACCACTCGACTGCGTGCAACCTAAGTGGTCCACTCCCACCGTGCTGAGGAGATAATCTCAAGTCCCAAACAGGCTATCAAAATCACATAGCATAATACTCTCTAAGTCCAAGAATCCTTAAAGTATACTAACTCAAAGGTTCCAACACATAAATCGACATCTAATTCCTAGAGGCACACAATGACATGTAGGAAACCTACTATGCAAGTGGGAAAGTGTCATCGCATATATCATGTAGAAGTTACCCTGGTAGTTAGCTATACTCCACAGGTCCTTACTAATCCTCATGCAGCCACTAGTATCCTCTCATACTGACAAGGCATACTATGGAATGCAAGGTCACAATCAAGCGTTCTCTCTACTCCCATCCTAGTCTGTACAAGCACTTGAGGCATGGGCGAGAACAAAACAATTATCTTTTTAGGTTCATTTAGTTAGTATTAGGTGTGAATGTTTTCACTTATTAAAACAACTTACAATGAGTTACCTTGGCAACCTCTTAGGGCCCCGGCTCCCATTGCAAGCCACTTCTCAACACTACAAGAAGATAACCTACCCTAAGCTCATGGAATCATAAATCACCCCAGTCCTATACAAGCGACTAGAAAGAAAAATCAAAAGATAATCCATAATAAGAACATCAAATATCCACAATAAAAGCATCAAATCTCCATGAGCAACTGAAAAGCATCCATAGAAAATCATGACCACAACAACTCTCTATTGGCAACTAAAGCATCACTGATAATCAAAAGTATCCATTGGTTCTCAATAACCAAAATATATCTCAAATCGTATTGATCGAAGACTCCAAAATGGTTGAGTCAAAACATGTCACAACATGACATCATAAATCAACATTTCAGTCCCATCATGGCGACTGGAAAACATCCCAAGGATAGCTAATCGATGACTCAAAAATGGTTAAGTCAAGTGTCCCATACATAAGAATCTCAACTATAACAATCAGTAATTACAAACATTACATAGAGCATTCCATCACATAACCATGGTTGGGTTAATAAAGATCAGAAATAAGACATCATCACGACATCACAATCATAACCCCCAAGCCTCTGGTAGACGTCCTATAACTGGTAAACACTAGTCAACCCAAAACCCAAAATAGAAACATAAAGAATACACAATGCAAGCACATGTTTTGGTTTTGCTAAAATTACATACTTTAATAGAGTGTGGAGGTCTTAGTTTTCATTTTCAAATTTAAATATCAAGTGGAGAAATTCGTACATTGTTATCTAACCCATGTACTAGTTTAAAATTTCCCATAGCTCTAAAATCAATTTACCGATTATTCTAATGATATATTATTTATATAAACGTTATTGGATAATGAACCCCATCAAATTTAAATAGTAAATGAGAATTCACCAATTCTTTTATTATTCTCTTTTCCTCATAATACAAATCAATTAAAATAATTAATTGAACCTATTTAGACTATGTTATTATAAAATAGTTTATCATTTTTTTAAAGAATGCTCTCTTAATTCAAATCATTTAAAATATAATAAATATGTATTATTAAAACATATATACATATATACTTATATATATACATATATACTTATATATATACATATATACTTATATATATACATATATATATATATATATATATATATATATATATATATATATATACATATATATATATATATACATATAAATACATACATATATATACAATTATAATACTAATTTAAAAGAAACATTTTTAAAACATTGTTAAAAAAATTGAAATGTAAAAATTCGATACCATTAATACCAATCGAAATGCACTATGCCACGAATCGAACGTTGCCCTTCGTAGTGGCAGTTTCGTGCAAGCCTACTGATGCAGACTTGCGATAGCACGCCATCGCAGAGTCTATGGCAGCAGTGTCGCCGGCCTCTGCTGTAATCATAATGGGGTGGGGGCACGGGTTCGTTCCTCCCCGCCCCTCTAACTTTGCAAAAGTTTTTAAAAAAAAATGTTTTTAATAAACATTTTCATAATTTGCTCCTATTAAATTTTTAGGATGCAACGCTTAATATATATGACATTTTCTAATAACATTTTCTTCAGATTTGTTTATATATATATATATATACAAAACAAAATATACATAATTTTAAAACAAAAAGGCCTTCTAAATTTTTTTAATTTTTAATTTTATTTTAGACCAAGAATTTTCTATATCATGATTATTCTTCAGATTTACCTATTTCATCCTTCTAATAGGTTTTGATCAAAGCACTTAAAACCCTAACTCCATATATTTCTTAGATCTACGCATATAAATTTTTCTCAAATAGATTTTTTTTTAACTACCCATATTGAGAATTCATACAACCAAAATAGGAAAAACCCTCAGAAAGCATATGGAAGACACGAAGAAGACATGAAGTGCAAGATGCAGAAATAACATAAGCAAAATCACAAGAGTCTACCCAGATTCTGATGCTAATTCGCTTTTCCTCAAAAAACCCACAGAGCAAGCTCCTCCCTTCTCCAAAGTTCCCGAGTCCTCCAATGCTCCAAAATGCTCTCCCTAAGCCTCTAGGAGTGTCCAAATATAAAGGACTCTCAGGAAGCACCTAGAATGTCTCTAGAAACAACTAGAAGCTGTCACCAACTAAGCATGCATATTTTCCAACCTTTTAGATGAGTCATAAGGGTGTAGACACCATGTGTTTTAATTGGTGCACTAACTCCTGTGTTGATGACATATGATAATTCAAAAAGGTGCGTTAACCCTTAGGCAAGCTTATAACTTTTATTATTATTATTTATTTATTACATTATTATTTTATAATTATTTCTAATTTCTAATTTCTTTTATTTAATTATTTTTCTCAATTAATTCTCATTTAATTAATTATAGTCAAAATATCGAAGATCATGATATTATATTAATTTTCTCCAAATAATTAATTTATTAATTAAATCTATTTATTAAGACTTAATTAATAGGAAATTCACCATAGACCTTCAAGATAAAATATGAAAACCCATCATGGAACAATTCATACAAAATTAGTCTAAAGGGTTAAAAATCATGAATTATGTCATCCGACACATTCAGAAGGTAAAATATCCAGATACTTGTCCTACCTCACTAGGACAAATGGTTTAAGGGTTTGGGATTTGGACTTGAGAATTTATCTCCCTTCTCTTATCATTGAGATAGTGTAATAGGGTACGCTCATCCTAGAAATTTAGGGAAGTCGATACTGGGTACCTGCAACCTGCATAAAAACCATGCATGTACATACAATATATTTAATGCTAAGCTAAATAGGTAATGGCAGGAAGTGGTGCATCACGTAGATCTCGACTAGCAGGTGACTACGACTCCCTTCCTTAACCATATCAGAAATTCCATACAATAAGAGAAAACACGCACACCATACACATGCAAGTATGGGGTAAGTATCCATAATAAAACACATGAGATAATAAACCATCTAACTAATCATCATCAATAACTAAGAGCAATGTAATGATCATCATGCATACATGAAATGTAAAGTCTAAATGATCTCATCATATATCAACTTTAGATTTTTAAGAAAATTAAAATAATTATATGAATTTTAATTTAATTTATAAGCTTTCATTTAAAATAATAATAATAATACAATATTTTTATCAATAAAAAATTAGTAAAATATAATTAGAGTTAGTACTATTTAGAAATATAAAAAATTAAAATCATATAAATAGATTGACTCAAAATTTTAAAAATAATATCAATGTATCACTTTATCAACTAAAAAAAGATATTAATTTTCATGGAACTTTTGTAATTATTATATTTAAAATAATATTCAATGTTTGATTTGGGATTAAGGTTGTGAACAAGGTTTACTTTTAGGATTACAATTATGATTATTGACAAGGGCTTGTATTATGTATTATGTTCAAAATCATGTGTAGCTTAAGGTTAGGGTTTGGACTAGATAATGTTTATATACTATTATTAGGGTTAGGATTGAATTTATAGTGTGGATAATGTTCTTTTCTATGGTTGTAATAAAGTTTATCAGTAAGGTTTAAGATTTAACATGACAATTATAATTTACATCATAACAAGTTTTGTTATTAAAGTAGTGTTCTCTATTTGTATCTCATTATCTCCAATTCTATATCTTATTCCTTCCATCCCTCTAACACAACTACTCTATAAAGTCCTTTTACATACTTTCTTACTTAAAAAATCATTCAATTAATATAATCTTTTAAAAATAATATTAAAGCTTATTTGAGCCACCAAAGCCTCCCAAATATCATTTTTTCTTTGTATTAGTTAAAATATTAAATCAAAAACTTTTCTTATTTATAGACATTTTGCATGAACATTTTATAGAGATGAAATTTTAATGTTACTTGGCTATGTTCTAAGTGATAAAAATAAATTTAATTTTAAAAAAAAATCTTTAAAGACCAAATTTTCCATGTAGTATGGGTACTTAGTATGATTGTTTTAGAAACTTTACAAATCTATAGATATTTTTCTTAGTTTTATTTTTATTGTTCATTCAAATTTTTATTTAAGTGAAAAAGAAATGAATAAAATATAAAATAAATAATTAAGTAGTTGTAAACCTTATTAAAGATTACAAATCTTGTTATATATTTTTTATAAATATATTTTTCGTGCAAACTAATATTTAGAAAAGATAAAAATGAAATATTAATCTAGATAAAAGAGATTAATAAAAAATATTTTAATAAAATTAATTAAGTTATGCATTTAGATAACAAAGGATTTTGTTTGTTGCCTATCTTCACCTTTTCTTCTCTAAAGAAAAAATAATATTTTGTGTCAGATCTTGAATAGGCACTCAAAATAGGAATGCAATTTTGAGTGCCACCAATGGCTCTATTTGGGGATGCATGTTCCTTGTGGGCATGGCAAGGATTCAGGTCTCTCGGAGAAGCAGACCATACATCTGACAGCAAAACTTTCTCTCGAACAGCTTTATTGAAAGCAGGGAAACTACTCTGACTATGTACATACAATGGCGCCGGGCCACCAAAAGTTTTAGAACTTCTTACCTCTGTCAAAAAATTGATTCTCATTTACATCTTTCTGAGGTAGACTAAAAATCTCATTATCATTTGTTTCACCCAATGTATCAACATTTGCAATTAGCTCAATAGGAAAAACAAAACATTCATCATCTTCATAGTGCGTATGAAAATCAGACATACTTTCTTCATCTTGCCCACTAGGAAAAAATGGATCAGCATGACCATAACAACTGATATCAAACTGAAACTGATCACTACTAACTGAATCATGGATTCTTTCAAATGGAAATACAAAGTGCTCATATTCAACTTCATTCAACGAGTTACATGTAGCAGATTGTAACTCACCTTGTGCCTCCGTAAATGAAGAGTATGTGAAATCTGATCGTTGCTTATTTGCAACCATGTCACTCACCGAATCAGATTTATCCTTTGCTGAAACCTCTTCACATTCAAACAACTGATTAGTTACCAAGCATGAAAACTCATTCCGAAAGTGTTGATCTAAACTATGCTGATCGCTATCATTTTCTTCATCAAACTGAATGTCAAAAAACACCTTGAACTTACCTTCACAAGACTTATCAGTGCATGAAGAAAATTTATAATCGGATTGACAATACTCATTGTTTTCCACTTCACTACATGAAACATCAAAACAATGTTCAACAAGATCAACATGAAAAGAATCTAAAATAGCATTAACCTTTCCTTCATTTACATAATCGGCATTCAACAAATCATCATGTGCAAAGACATTTGAGGAACTGTCATGTACACCTCCAAAATTTGATAAGGATTGTTTGGATTCTACCTCTTTTTCCACATCAAACTTTGGGGAATTGATTTGACTAAATGAGAAAGTATTATGAGAGAAAATATGAAGATCCTCAGAGATATTTATGTGCTTTTCAAAATCACGAGCCAACAAATCAGAAATTTCATCAAAACTCAAGAAGACTGCCTCACAACTCTTCTCATGGCTGTGATTGTCATCTAGACAACATGAAGAACTTACAACAGGAAGATCATTACTGTAACAATCTGGAAAATCAGAATTATTACAGCATTCTTTCGTATGATGGCAATCATTCCCCTTACTATTGTTACAACTTTCTTCAACTTCATACGTACTGTAACAAAATTTATCTTCTCTTTTATATCCATCTTTTTCATGCTGATTGCTATTACCTGACTCAGTAACATTTGAATCCACCTCTTCACACTCAGAAGACAGATTATCTTGCTCTATAGATTCATTATATTCATTGCTACCTTGGCTTTCAGCACATTCATTATCATTAGGAGATATTTCATGAAATCTATAATCACCACTTTCCATCTCCTCAATGAATTTGTTAGTCTACAAAATTATTTGTAACCTTATAGGTGCTGGCCAATCGACTAAATCGGGTACTAGAACATCAAGGAAAATATTTGGCAGGGAAGATTCCTCAGGTCTACAATGAAAAGGCATCTTACTAATTACTGACTTAAGCCTTAAATAACATTTTTTGGTACTTAGACCTTGAGTACTGCCTACCTCAATTCTTATAAGATTTACAATCCTTTGTAAACCATTGTATTCAACCTAGTAATGTTATTATTCATGATTTTCAAACTCTCAGAATTTGGTAAACTAATCTCAGATCTGAGATCTGACTCCATCTTACAACAAAATTTCTACCTCTTCTTACTAGTGCTAAAAATCACTGAATAGAGGCACTTATTCTAACATTTGACTTTCATGAAAAGAAAACATGAAAACCAAAATACCTCAAGTGCTGATGGAAAAATTTGATCTGCTGATCTGGCATAGGTGCAAGACTGACAATTCTTTACACCACTGGTCAAAACTTTGTAGAGTCGCCACCTACTTTCAAGAGGATAAAGAGATCACTGCTATGATCTACTTTTTACATTTCAATTTCTTTATAACAACAGATTTCAAACAGCACTTCAAAACTTATCAAGAATTTAGAATTCCTTTCCAAGAAACTATCAACAATTTCAGATCTGCCCATACAACTGAAAATCCTTCAAAATTTTGCAATGAAATAAACTAGGAACAAATTGGTACAGAGATTTGAGAGTTACCACACACACTTTGTGAGAAATAAAACATAATTTGTCACTTGACAAATCTGAACTAGACTTTCAATGTAGGAGAACTTGTAGATCACTATTATCTTGAAAAGAATTTACACTTTATAAATGAATTCTTGACTCTGAAACTTTCTCAACAGTATTTGCAAACTAGACTGATTGAAGATAGACCTATGACAGTCATAGAACACAATTTTCATCTAGTTTCAACATGCTGTTGATAATGAATAAAGCTTAACTGGGGAACATGAAACTTCAGCAAGGAAAAGGAACACATCTTGCTATTGATATGCTATATCCAATCTGTTTCATGGCAAAGATTTTTATTCTTTCTATATGCAACTCCCCAGTAGAGTCGCCATTTTGTTGGTGTTTGAAAACGTTACCCATTTCCAATTACCCTGATGAGAACAAGACACATCTAGGGGCAGCTAACTCCCATTACCAACACATCCATTCAGACACTAGGCCAACTATAAGGCATGACCCTTCTTCTTCTTCAGGCTTTGCAAAACCTAGGCAGGTGAACCTATAGATTCCTTATATGGTACCAGTTGTCAAAGCATACACTGAATCTATTCAAAGCAGATAAAACCCTTATTTCTCCTAAGAACTCATGAAATAACACAAACCTACGATAGCTAGATGCAAATCTATGAATCTCATAAGCTGAGTGAGGGCATTCTATTATAGCTCTTCAACATAAAAAGTAAAGATCGTTTGATTAATGATGTTGATTCAACAAAACCCCTAAAATGCAGCAACATGAACAAGTGATCCTGTAAATGACCAGTGTCTTATCTATTGGGAAAATCCATGAATCAAATGTATACATATGAATATCTAAGACATATGTGTATCTTCAAATATCTAATCTATCCATCTAACTTGTAAATGGACATCTATGCTCAATCTGAACCTCCTTCTTGCATGATATCCCCATCAGCAAACCTGCAATCCTGTTGATTCTCTGAAGCATTTACATAACCTCTTGGGTTATAAGAAACAATGAACTAACATACAACCTTAAGGAGCTGCAATTACAACCTAAGATCTTTGTCCAGAGATTGTAAAACATTGAAGATCACTAATAAGGGAGATGAGAATTAGAAAGAAACTAATGAAATTCATGTTCCATTGTATTAATTTCCTTGAAATGATACATTTAAAAGCATGCAATCAAAACATGAAAACACCTAACATGTCTGGACTATCTGTATTATCTTTACATTTGCTGCTCACATGAGAGAAATTGCTGAAAAGTATGTGGTATCACAGTATGGGAATACATCAAAACTGGATCCAAAACCTGGTATCTCAGTAGTGACTAGTTTTTCTCCAAAGATTGGAACCAACTGGTTTCTCAGTGACAAAAATTGGAACCCTTACAATGAAAGAAAGACAGAAAGATATAGGAGAAAAGTTGATTCCCGGATCTGGTCTGAAACTGACAGGTGTCCACTTGGAAAACCTTCTCAACAGGTTAAAACAATCTTCTTAATCTTTTCCCTCAACTTTTTGCATATCAAATCTTCAATCATCTGGCTTTTACCAGCATAAAAATATCTAAAAACACATGATTGAACAAATAACTGATTTGATTCTTCAACTTTACCCATGGTCAAAACCGAAAATCAATTAAAATTTTGCTTGTAAAAGCCAAGAAAACCATCTAAAATCAATCTTCTTTAGACCCAGACTTTAGAACACCTTTATATCTACTTTATATCTGATCCCAAGGCTTCACACTGAATTCTGATCATTCCACTGTCAATGCCTCTGAAAATTGAAAATCTACTTATACATTGAACTAGTGAAGACCTATGCATAATCTGACCCCAAATTCAAAAAATTTAGATTCTCCCGATTCCAACAGTATATTGAAGTGCCAAATTTGGACAAAAATTGCCCCTGATATGGCCATTTGAAAACCAGGCTTCCAAGACTGAATTAGAACATTTAAAACCAAAAATTTCAAAAGTATATTTTAGAATATATAAAAATTCAAAATATTTCAAATTTTTCACTTTATACTGATCTATGCGTTGAATATTTGGACTTTGCTTTTAAAAATCATTTCTCTTTCTACCCTCGCCACTTGTCAAAATTTGACTGGCTGTGCATTATATGAGATTTTTTTATTAACTAATACTTTAATATTAACTAATATCCTTCATTCCATCCTCGTAGCCCCGAAGGCCTTTGAATTCATCCTTACGTTCTTACAAGCTGAGCCTTTACGCTCACACGGTGAGGTTTCCTTTACGCCTTTATGACATGCTGAGCCTTTACGCTCACACGGTGAGGTTTCCTTTACGCCTTTATGACATTGGGCGTAGCACCAAAGACTGTAAAATTTTGATTTACGCCCCTACGCTAAACCTCATCTCGTATGGGCGTCAAGCTTCTTTCATGCATATCCCGATCATACGATGTGGTTGCTTGCTCGTAACAATGGGAAGCCTTAACTTACAACCTCCAATCTCACGGGCAATCGAAGAAACGTAAGCTTTTTCAAACCAATTCTCATTCTCACGCGGGTCAAAATACTTGGGGTCTGACCCGCGGGCCCCTCCACGTGCATGCTCTGCCGTTAAGGGCCATATGTCTTTCAAGACACTTAACATTTGCTTGCAGTTGTATTTGAACATTAAATTTACAGTATCACAATGAGTGTGGGATCAATGTTTTTTTTTTTTTATATAACAAAAACTCTTCTGCCTCCTCTAATCGCGTGAACCCTCCAGACGCCAATCTTCATTGAAAAGAAGTTCTTTGATAAAATGTAGAATCTCCCATCTAAAACATGGAGACCCTTTCCTTCACATGCGTTGGTTTCCTGTGTTGCAGCGACCTCAATTTGATGCTCCCCTTGTCCCTGCTGCTAACGTCCCGTCTGACCTCCTGCAAGCCACGAATGGTCCACTTCCTCTATGTGAAAACATGGGGAACTACACATTTAGGCCCACTCAAAACCCTCCTCAACTAACTAAAAAAAAGTGAGCCTCCATTCTACTACTGCCCTGCCCTTTGGAATCCCCTTGCATGAAGCGATTCTTTCCCTGCAGAAAATGTGGAGAATACTGCCTTTCATGGTGTGGACGGCCTTGCTCCTTCCTCTTGCTGGAAATGCCACCCCCTGCACTCAAAACATGGATTGTACTTGCAAAAATGTGAATGGCCCCCTGTCATCTTCAACTCTCCTCTATCATATGACGTCCCCTCTATCCATTGCAAGTTGTGGATGCCTGGAATCTTTGCCTGCGGCTTGAGCAAACATCTCCCCTGCAAAGATATGAAGCCGCCTACCCTATAGAATTTGATACATATACATACTCTCCCAACACCATTAATGTGAATCTTTTCCCCTGGAAGATGTGGATGATCAACATGTTGCCTTGGGTGTGATCTTTGAAAAGAAGAAAGCCTGCCCATTCAAAATGAACCATTTCGGCTCCCTCATTCTTTCAAAAAACATTTCCACGTAATATTATATGTTTGATGTTTCATGTAACATTTTCACTCTAATCACTATAAAAGTGATCCTCCCCCCTTATGAAATGGCCTGGAGTCTCACACTGATCCTCAAATCCTTATACATTACTTATGCACATTCATTGGATCCTGATTTCGATGAAAAAGACCATAGCATATTGTTATTCTGATGGAATCAGTCGGGCCCCAAAGCGGGTCCAGCTAAAAAATTTGTTTTCCAGCAACTAACTTGACAAACTAATCCATTGAGATCTTCAAACTGTCTGGCATCAAATGTGATCACTGACCCACCATTAAAACTCATTTTGAAAAATTTCCGCACCATTGTGATATTTGTGTCCGGAGGCCTGTTGCCTGGCTTTAAAAACTGTCATGAACACCTGCCGGGCTTTGAGACTATGGATCTATCATCTCTCCGACACATTCAACAATCTTGCCAAATCTCATCGCATGACGACATCGGAGTCGAAAGATATCGACCTCCGAACATGCCTACTTCAAACTGCCTGCAGAATAACATGTTAGGAAGTAACAAAGTGTGTTTGGAATTGGCCCTGAAAACTGGGTAAACGGGCACTTGAGGATCTGAAAACTGGGCCATTGGTTCTTTTCCATGAGGGGAATGTAACTCTATGATTTTGGCTCATGATGAATCCCGGGGAAAGTTTGGCGAGCATCTGAAGTTAACTATCTGGAAATGCAGGACAGTGATCAACAACAGGAAAGTGTTTTTTAGCAAATGGAAAGGCTCTGGAATTGTGTGCAGATAGATTCATCAGGATCTATAAACTGGCACACATGAAGTATTCTTAGAGTACTATACAGGGGGAAAAAACCATTCGGTCCTACCAATCACGGATCAAGAGTTATAGCATCACGAACAGGGCACCTGAACCATCTGCATCTCTGAGTACCAGTGAAACTTCATAAGTTGCCTTTGGAATCGCGTTTGAAAAGTGATCAAACGGATTCGTCATGACCTCAAATCAGGAACGTAGCAATTCTCTGACCCCTAGAATATGATGCAATAGGAATTTTGTCATTTGGGTCAACTAGTCAAAAGTTATAGTCTGTCAAATAGGGCTACTCGGAAATATGCAGAATATGCAGATTTACAAAATAGGCAACTGACCAACTTTGAGACATTCGAAACCTATTCAAAACATGTCGAAACAACTTGAAAATTGAAACATAGGTTCTTGGATATGCATATTAAAAGTCCTCAAAGCAGCAAAGCATAAAACATAACCGGGTCAAAGATATTCAAAGTCAAACATGCCCTCCGACCACTGTTTGACACTCGGGTAAAAAATGCAAAACTGAGACCCACTCAAAAAGGAACTTCGCTGAATGGCTCGGGAAGTCAGTCTAACATTAAAAAACACATAGGCAGGCTGAAATAAAGGTGTTAGAAACATAAAACACCGTTAGGCATTATTTCCACAGCCGGGTACAAACATGGAAAAGCGTTCATAAGGGATTGAAGTAACTTAAAATTTTGAATAGGCACTCAAAATAGGAATGCAATTTTGAGTGCCACCACCTTGTAGTAAGATGAAATATTCTATATTATAACTAAATCTCACCTATATTTTTTAATTTATAAATAAAATTTAAGGAGTTCATAAAAAGATTTTGAGGGGGTTTGAGTGTAGATTGGGCTGATTTTGAGTTTATTTCAAGTTTAATATCAATTGACATGACATTCGAGGAAGTTAACTAATAACAATATACTGATAGGAAAAATTCTCTATTGATCAACAATAAAAGTTATAAAAAAGTTAAAAGAACATATTAATATGCTAAAAAAAGTCATCTATCATTCATTTAATCATTTGTTTGAGTGACTAATTATTAGTGATTAATTATTTAGTCATTTATTTAGTCTCTTATCTTTTTCTAACCTTGTGATTTTATCAAATGATCAAATTATTCATTTATTTAGTTAACTATACTTATAAATTGCAAAATATTACAAGAAGTTGATCACTTTTAGTCTTGTGACTAATTTTTTTAGTCTTGTGACTAAATGTTTTAGTCACGTAGTCATTTATTTGCCAAAATTCTACTAGTGCAAATTGGGTTCCCAGGTAAAAATCCTAGTGTCAAAACTATGTTGAATGCTTTATATGTTTTATATTTTATATTCAACAAAGCATGTTATATTTGGAACAATAAATTTTGTTTACAGTAGAGATCGAGAAACAACAAGATAAGTAGAACAATAAGAGTTTTACTATTTTATTGTTCAAATTTTACTTAATGACATTGAGTAACTAACTCACCCACCCTCTTAGTTATTTTAAACATTTCTAACAATTGCTATTTGAGCTCAATTCTTATAGAGAGAAGTTTGAAGGTACTTAAAGCTAAATATCATGACTCACAAGAGAGATGTACGTAAGCTGAATAAGGAGAGCTTTCCTACATGGAAAACCTTGATGAGTTTGTACATATCCAGTATCAATGATGTTGTTGGACATCAATTTTTTGGACAATTAATATGTAAAGATAACAACTACTCCTTTGACTGCTAAACAACTATAATAAAAGCTAGAACACAACCAAGAAATGTTGGATATTTCCTCATCCCTAATCTATGCCGAGTTTGATGACCTAAAAGGCTATGACAATGCAAAGAAAATGTGGGAAAAACTTAATACCATACATGGAGGGGATGACAATGTCCTCAGAGCTAAATTAGAGAGCTTGAGAGGTAAATTTAATGACATGAGAATGATGGAAGGTGAGAATATAGTTCAATACTACATAAGAGTTAAATAAGTTGTTAATGCTATTTGTGGTGCAAATGGAGAAATCAAAGATGAAACTATGATAAGCAAGGTATTGAGGACTCTACTCCTAATTTATACCATTAGAGTCTATGTGATCCAAGAATTGAGATGTACACTAGGTAACACTTGACCTTAGAAGGTGTAATTGGTAGACTTACCATTTTTGAAATTTCTAACTTTGATAACTACATATCTGCTACTCTTGAATATGTATTTAAGTCACAATTGGTTCTTAGCAAAAATAAAGGAAAATGTGTGAAGATTGATAGTGATAGTTTTGATGATGGGATTGATGGACTTGAAGCCCTTATTGTAAAACAATTTGGAAGAGGAAGAAGTAAATACAAAGGTAAACTACCTATTATCTATTTTTCATGCAACAAAGTAGGTCATATTTCTACTAGGTGTTGTGACAAAGAGGCTAAGGATGAAAGGAAGGAAAACAAGTCAAAATAAAGAAGAGATGACCAAAACTTCAAGAGAAACAAGGATGAAAAAGGTAAGAAATCCTATTATATTGCTAAAGAAGAAACTAATAATGAATATGAAAGTAATGATGATGAAGTAGTCTATGTTACTATGAAAGAAGACTCCAATGAAGATGATAAAACTACATTGATTTTATATTCAAAAGAAAGTGAGATGGATAATTAATAGTGAATGTTCAAATCATATGACTTGTGATAAAGGAAAATTTGAGGACATTAGTCCATACAAAGGTGGATGTGTAAAATTTGGTAATGATATTCCATGTTTTGTAAAAGGTAAAGGGACTATTCAACTAATTGACAAGATAAAATGTGACAATGTTTACTAGGTTGAAGGACTTAACTATAATTTGTTGAGTGTTTCACAGCTAAACAAATCGGCTTATAGAGTTGAAGTTTATAATAGGAAGGCCAAGATACATGATGTTGATGGTAAGCTAGATGGAAGTGATGAAAAAATAAGAGGTAATTTGTTCTATCTATATTTATCAAATGAGACATGTTTGATTGCACAACAAGATGTTTGGTTATGGCATAAGAGATTATGTTATGTAAATTTTGACATTTTGGTGGATATAAGTTAAATGAAGAAAGTAAGAGTGTTTTCTAAACTAAAGAAGCTTGACAATGTTATGTGTAAACAATGTCAATTGGGAAAATGACCAAGTCTAGTTTTAAGAAAAGAAAAATATACTTCTAATGATATTTTGAAATTGATTCAGATTGTCCTATGTGGACCCATTAATGTTCAAAGTTACTGTGGAGATAAGTATTTCATTCTATTTGTTGATGATTACTCTAGGATGATGACTATGATGTTTCTTAAAGCTAAATCTGATGCTTTTTAGTTATTCAAGTAGTATTTAGCTAGAGTTGAAAAAGAAATAGGGAAGATTTTGAGGTTCTTGATATTTGACAGAGGTGCTGAATTCATTTCCAATGAGTTCAATGCATTCTACAATGATAGAGGAATTAAAAGATAGATGTCAACACCAAGGACCACTCCTCCAAATGGAATAGATGAAAGAAGGAACATATCAATAATGGACTGTGAAAGTACATTAATGATTGAGAAGAGTGTATCAAAGAAATATTGGAGAGTATAGAGTACAAGTCAAGAAAGCTACAAATGCTACACCTTTTGAACTATGGTATGGATATGCTCCTAATGTGAAATATTTCAAAATCTTTGGAAGTAGATGCTATATACTTAAAGATTATAGGAATGGAAAACTTTATGAAAAGAGTGAAGAAGGCATATTCCTAGGATATTCCACTAAGATCAAAGATTATAAGTGTTTGAACTCTAATACCAACAAAATTGTGAAAAGTGCAAATGTGAAAATTGATGAGTTTTTAGAAAGAAGAGACACTACATGCAAAGAAGAACCTAAAGACTACAATACATTCAATGTGGATGATGATGTTCCAAGAACTCCTAATGAACAATGAAACCAAGCTACAGTCTCTCAACAGATAGAAAATGTTGCAGAGTAACTAATTGCTAAGCAACAGAGAGTGGGTGTTGAGCAACAGATTGAAGATATTGAGTCACAGATGGGAAATACCAACCATAATATAGAAAATACTGAGCATGCAGAAGGTGGACTAGAACCTGAACAAGGAAGAGAAAATGAGCTTGATATTGATTTTCAATATGAAATTGTAGAAGAACAAAGAGGGAACTACCCATGTTAGAAAAATATGTAAGAAGATATCAAAACCTTGATCAAATCATTGGGGATGCTAAATCATGTGTAATGACAAGAAATTAACTCAAAGATGACACATGCTTAGTGAATTTGAGCCCAAAATAATGAAATAAGATATGGAGAATGAAGATTGGATTCAAGAAATGAATGAGGAAATTAAATAGATTGAGAAGAAAAATAGTTGGACTTTGGTGCCAAGGACTAGAGACAAAAATCTCATTGGGACAAAGTTGGTTTTCAAAAACAAAATGAGAATGGTGAAGTAACAAGAAAAAAAAGGAAAGACTGGTAGGAAAGGGTTATGCCCAAGAAGGAGTTGATTATAGAGAACCTATTGCTCTCGTGGAAAGACTTGAAGGAGTTAGAACTCTACTTGAATATTCAGCCTACAAGAATTTCAAGGTTTATTAGATGGATTTCAAATCTGCATTTTTAAATGGTATACTAGAGGAAGAAGTATACATTGATCAACCTTGTTCAACAGAGGACACCTTTGAGAAGAAAAATTCTTCTGCTCCAACTTTATCTTTGTAGAGATTTAAAAGGTTGCATATTAAATGGTTTGGATAAGAAATAATTTCTCAATACATCATAGAAAAAATGGACATTTATGCATAAAGAGATGAATAAGAAACATATCAAACTTTTTAACATCCTAAATTTAATTATGTTATTCTAAGAGAATTATTGATATTACTGAAATTAACATAACAGATATAATTTTTTATATAAATTTATCTCTATTATCTAAAGTAGTCTAGATATAAGGTTTGTATAGCTGATATTTGTTTGATCTAGATAACATCCACCAATATTAAATAGCTAGCCTCTCATTTAACAATTAATGATAATCTTGAGTAATAGCTCTCGTGAACAAAGAGGGCAGTGATTAGCATACATTGGCAATCTTAAACAACAATTAATGAAGGAAAGGTGTGATTAAATGTGAAATATAAGATATATACATATTAGGTGTTTTTCTTTAATGATCCCAATCTTGAAGTGGCCACTATCTTCATGGGCTATGGTGTCACCATCTACTACCAAGATATTGAGATGTCACCAACATATTAAAAACACAATTTTTATTGTATATATTAAAAACACAAAATAAGTTACATGTATTTTAGTGAAATTCATATGAAGCAAAACTGTAACTAGACCGATCTTCATTTGTTGCCTTTAGCTCCAACTTTTGGAATGGACTGAAATTTTTGAATTCTCCTTCCACAACCTACATCTAAAGTTTCTTCATTTGTCAACTAGAGCTACAAACCACCTTTCTAGTTTCCTAAAAGATGTTAGAGGTAATAAAATTCTTCTTTACTCTTGGGGTGAGATGGGGTGGGGTACCCATCAACAAGTTCCAGCACTGCCTCCAAACCACCCTTAAATTCAATTCAAGCAAAGAATGACAAAAAATGAAGAACATCATCTTTGCTGATAGTCAAAATAATAAGATGGAAATATGGAGGCCACATCAGACTTGACACAACTTTGATCATTTTTCAATAGCTATAGAAAGAAATACATATATAATCAACTATAACATCAAATAGGAACAGAGAAAATCCAAACTAAATAGCAATCAAGACTCATTCAAGGAAACAATGATGTATTTGTTATATCAACAATTATTAGTGATACACATTTATTAGAGTAGACATAGTAGAGAACATCAATCTGAGAGAAGCATCTAATTAGACATCTGATACAACTTATATCTATGATATTGCATCTAGCAAGGAGATCATACAATAGTACATCCTCAATCATCACAAAACATAAAAGATTCATTAGTAAATCAGCTCCATAGACAAAATATAGTAGTAGAGAAAATAGCAGAGGAAGAATATAGAATATTTGACACATGGAAAAATACTATTGCAGCTCATTATCACCTATTTAAATTATTCCTTTACCATGGGAATCATACTGTGGCCTTTCAGCTGAACCAAGCATTTGCATAACATCTAAGTGACTTAGCTTAGTTCACATACCTTTCTTAGGATTGTAAATTTGAGTTTCTTTTATAATAACAATAGTGCAAGGAGATTTACTCCCCATGCAAGTGTGTCAATTGATACCAAAACCTGTATATGCCTATTGGCAAAAAGCTTTTCTACCAAAGTTTGATTTGCCTTGGCCATATGTCCATGATGTATTGCAAATCCATAAGGCAATTATGATTCTAATGCAAACAAGGGGGTATCACATGACTATGTGGTATGTACATATTTTTGACTTATTTGAGCCCATGCATGCTATGATCAAAACTCAAAGCTTCCTTAACTAGCAAATTACAACCTAATGCATGAGTACAGAATAACACAGAAACTGATGCTAAAGCCTTTTCAACCACAAATCAAGTAATTTGTTTCAATGTTCAGTTTGACAACAAATCCAAGTGGCAACATGGGTACTATGGTCAGCATTAGCCACAAACATATTATCCTAGAACACAACTATCTAATGATGTTGATACTAGTAAACACTAATTGAAACCTTTAGCTTTGTGAAAATTAGTTTTCCTCTCATGGAACACTTTATCTTGAAAAGTTCAATTCACCTCAATTTGTATATTAGTGTTTCCCCCCCACCACCACTTCACTTCCATCCCTTTTCTATTCCCTAGTAATTACCAAATTTGGGCCCTTGGTCCCCCTATCCTTGTAACCTGTCTCACATCCTCCATATGAAACTCCATGTAACTAAGCAAAAAGGTTGAAAAACATATACTAGTCTAGTAGAAAATGAGTTAAATTAATGCTCTACAATTTTGATTATTCTAACAAGAGTAGATCAAATAAGGCTCTATGGAGCCAACCCCAAAATATTGATACTTAAACCCACCCTCATGTTATAGACTGACTAGAATCCATGGGAAACACACAAATTATTCATCTACAAATTTGAACATGACTAAAAGTAAAGGTGCAGGGATGCAGCAAAATTGGTTCAACTATACTCTCTATCAATTAATTTTAGCTATCAAATGAATACATCAAAGAATAAAAGTAGACCATTCCACAACCTTAAATCTAGTCTATACTACAATAGTAAAATACATAGAGTTACAACCTTGAATAATAAGTTATTAAAAACCCATATGCAATGTGGAATGACCATCATGATAGGTTGCTCGAGTTCTCTATTTTGGAATAGTAATATAAATTAACATAATGTGTTAATCTATTATTGAATCCCAACAAAACATGTCCATCAAATTTCAAAGCATAACTCAATTTCTAAAGAAACACTGACTTTAGTGGTGCTCATATGTATGTATATATGTGCACACACACATTTGTGTTTGTAGAGAGAGAGAGAGAGAGAGAGAGAGAGAGAGAGAGAGAGAGAGAGAGAGAACTTGTCTACAGAATGAGCCATGTAGCCAAAAATTCAATGTGAAAGCCATAGCTATATTTAAAGAAAGATCAACAGAATCTTCAAGTGCCGTGTAAATTAAATAATAATAGACAATATATACTTCTTCCCTGAATTTGACATATAATAGCCAATATAAAGGGGAGAATTTTGGTATGTTTTGAACTGGGGTTAGCCTGCAAAAACTAAAATTGGTAGCTATTTCCTTGTGACAACAAGTTTGATAAACATATTTAAAACAAAATAGAAATGCTAAGATAATTCAGTGAAGGAATCCCAAACTTAATAATGATATGGAACAAGCACAACTTGAAGTTGATCTATTTGATTCTATACCTTACAAAATCATGTTGACACAACTCCATCATTCTCTAAAATAGTTAGTTCTTGCTCAACTTTTTCAAGGCCCTTGCTCATAGCTTGCATCTCTTCTACCAACATCTTTAGTTGGATCTATCATATATCACATTATTTTGAAATATTAAAAATATTGTAAATTAACATAAACATGAAAATAATTCTCATAATTCATTATGAGGGGCAAAGAATTCAATTGACAACACCTTTGAGGCAACTTCAATGTGAACAAGATCCTTATCAAAATCTAGCAACTCTACCATCTTTTTAGTGAGTACCTAAAAACAAGAAAATCCAATATTAAACAATTTTCAAAGCAAAGATTACAAGCACTTAATGTTTGGAAGGAAAAAATCAATAATGAATTATGTAAGAAACGTAACTTACAGGTCAAAAGACCTTGTGGAACCATTATGAATACTAACATCAATAATGTGACATAACATGTTAGAAGTATTGCTTGTGAATTGGAACTTTCATCTCAGTTATTCTTGGGTATATCAGTGACATAAGCTTGTCATCAGTAAATTAACTCTCACTGTATCCCCAACACAACTTCTAGGTAACCCTCAATCCTAATTTACAAAAACCATGCTATGAACAATCATAAATCCCCAAGGAAACTTGTCCCTAGTAACAATTTATTTTGTGGGAACTTTCTTATAGCTTCATGTATTTAAGAAATAGACCACAAAATTTGGCAACAATAATACTCTACTAAACAGTTTGTAGCTCAAGAAAACAATAGTGACTTGAAGCACAACATTGCATTCTGAAGCGTGATTTTGGATTTCATCATTCTTTAGTTTGAATAATAATATCAATTAATAGGTATAATGTGCATATCCAAATCTGAAATACAACCAAATGATAAAGCGGAGGCCAAGACCAATACCCTCTAAATATGCATCTCTTCATGTATAAAACTCACCTCCAATACAAAATGAATATGTAGGATTAAAAAAGTAGCACTACATTTGATTCTAACTTGTAGTTTGATTTGAAAATCTGAATGAGTGAGAAAATTGTGATTGATTTCAAGTCCTAAAACAATTGTTACTAGTTGTTTAATTAGTTATACCCAAAAATAAATGTACATATAACTTTAAGTCAAGATTTGGCTTGGATAAAATCATAAATGTACCACATCTTCCACACCAAGTGCTTAGACGATAATTTTCCCATGCAAATCCTTGTCAATAATAGGATTAAGAAACAACATCAAAAAGTACAATATGTTATCAACTATATAGAAATTGCAAGGTATTTCACCTTCATCCATATTCTCTTAATTGACTACAAACAAGATAGATATTCAAATCAACAACAAATGCAAGTTCAAACATGGAATTGAGCCCAGCTGTAATAGTCACACATGACATAGTATGCCATTATGCTCAAAGCCTTATGGTTAGAAACAAAATCATTCCTACAAAACAAAGCCATAGATCATTTTCATCAAATGCAATGATTGACTTATTAGCATTTTGGAATCCCTCTTTAAGACCAAAAGTCACTGTAGTGTCATCAACTAAATGCCACAATCATATGACACAAGCATAAGGTCGTATGTTGCTTGTGATCCACCACAACACACCTTGGCTATAAGGTGAGCATGCATTAGCATTGTATCAAGACTTGTTGATCATAATGCAACATTTCTAACAAACCATTATAATTTTGTGGAAATGTATATGAAGAGCCCAAAGATATCCCAACACATTGTCATAAAGCATCATTCCCCGTTATATTTGATATAAGATCATTCCCCTTGGTGAAACGAAGATGTAATTTGAGTCAAAGGAGGTAGAGGGGAAATTTTTTGATTATTTAAAGAAAATCTGGTCAACAAGAGATGAAGTTCCTAAGGAAGTTTTTTCAGCATAAAACATAAACTTGGAATGCCTACTAAGATCAATTTAAACAATTTCTATGTTTCAAATTTCTTTATTGTTGCAATGCAAGCTTTTAGGAGTTCCTCTTTTAGCATTTTCATAAAGATGATTTCCATTTATTTAATGGACTCTTCTACTTTCTTTAATAAGAAGGGTGTATGGTCTAGGAAAAAAATTAATACAATTGCATATGTCAACCCTTCCTTTATAAAAAAGCTATGGAGGTATGTATTGAGGGCTATCATTGAATTCATTACCCTGGATACTCTATTTGACAGAGTTAGCACACACCATTTTGTTCTGCTAAGCCACTTTAGACATGAAATAAAAATCTCTTTTCCTTTCTATATATTTACCTCTTTGAGCAAGAACATTGAGGTTTACAAGAAGAAACCCAGTGCAAACTTGGCTCTTCATGAGGGTTTTCTCCTTCTGGTCTACAAATATCTCAAGACCCAAACTAGGGGCAAACCCTTAGGCCATTTTGGGGATGCTTTGGAGGATACTAGGAGCTCAAATTTTTTTTGACTCTAAGGAAATCCAAAATCTTAGCTCGAAGGAAGAGAATGATACCCCCTTGATAGGTAAGAAGCCAAAGGTGGGGGGGGTGAGGGGGGTGGGGGGGGGGGGGGGGGTGGTGCAAATTTATCCCTCCACGAGTAATGTTCCATGTAGGAAGATCCCTAGAGGATTAACACCTAATCCTATGCAACATAGGGAGGATGAATATAATGACAAGGAGGAGGAAATGGAGTCAAAGGATGAGAAGAAGGGGGAGGACATCATTATTCTACTTAGGAATCCCAACAAGAGAAAGATTGAGCAGGAATTACCTCTAAAAAGGAGAAGTGATGAGACACCTAAGATTCCTGGTCCCTCCCCTTCCCTCTCTTCACCTCAAAAGAAGATAAAAAAGATCTTGTGGAAGAAAGTGGGGAGGAGGCAAAAAAGAAAGGAGGAGGGCATGGAGAAACTTCAATACCAAAATGACAAAGATGGGGATTATCAGAGAGATAATGAATCCTTAAGTTCTCAAAGATAAGGAGGGAAAACTTTATTTCGAGGAACTCATAGATTTGGCTTTGGTAGAAATTTCAAAAAATGCAAGGGAGATAGGGCTCAACCTACTCAATAATTCCAAAAATAGTATGATAGACAACTTCCACTCAATTAAGTGGTTGTTAGATGAGATTGAAGATCTTAAGGAGAAAAAGTACCACAAGGAAGGCCAAAGGAAGAGTAGTGACCAGGGTTCTCTAACTGACTAGGAGGATCATCTTTCTAAGGTCAAGAAAAGGGTGCAAAGGATGGAGATATCAAACCAAAATTTTACTAATAAGGTGATCACCACTCTGAACAATCTAAATGATAACATCAACAACCTAGGTGAATTGTTGAAAAATGCGGGCATTGGTGGGGAAAAGGATGAAATGGTCAATGAGGATTCCAAGTAGACTGAGGGGAAAATGAATGTGATCAAGGGCCTGGTGGAGCATTCTACTAAGCTAAACTAGGAGTGCATGATTGTGGAGATCTAGAGGGCTAATGAAGTAGCTGAAACCATGTAGGAACTTGATAGGAAGATTGAATAGTAAGGGTTTTATTTCCTATCTTGTCATTTTGTAAGTTAGGTCTGTCGACTTTTCCTTTCTAGCAATTGGCTTATCTTTTGTTTTAGCCTTATGTAGGTAGAAGTATTGGGTCGATACTTTACTTATTATTATATTTCCATCTTTTTTGTAAAAAATTTTGGGTTTCAAGATCCCTTAAAACCTATTTTTCTTAATGAAAAAAAATTATATTGGGGATTAACAATGTGAATAGTAATACATTATTCTCAATGTTCTTTATCTCCAAGCTTGTTGATGTAGGTTATTTTCTTTGACTTCTTTGTTGACTGGTCCTTGGCCTTCTCAATACATAAGAAAACAAAAGGATTTAATACCGAGCACCCCATTTAAGTTGACAAGAGAATAACGTGACATAGAATATCTAGTTAATGCATACAAGTTTTGGTATGTGGAGAAAATCCTAAAAACTATGGTACTTGAGTTCTATTACTTCTCGTTTGTATTTTCATATTTGAGTTTTAATTTCCAACTTACCAAAAAAATTTTTAAAGCTAAAACATTGAAGAATGTTTCATATTGGGAAGCTCCTTCCATATGGCTCTGCAATCAGAGAAAACTAGAAATTAGCTTTGCACAGCCAAGAAATTTCATACCATTAGACACCATATAATACCACCAAATTAGTGTTCAGTAGAAAGTGAAGACATGTTTTTCATAGAAATTCAAATCAACCATTAGGCATTTTAGAGACACTGCATTCAAGTAAAATGAGAGACTAAGAATTAAATGACATATGGCTTTTAGCGACACTACCTTCAAGTAAAATAAGAGGCCAACAAGAAAATGACATATGGCCATGCCTCCTGATGAGACCTATTGACAAAACAATAAAACATATTAGTTCTCTCCACCATTGAATCTTTGTTCCCAAATGACACGATACAAAATTGTGATAACTGCAAGATTTTTCTCACCATGAGGAGAAGATGTTGGCCAACTTTATCCATTAGACATACAGTAAGCCTAGTTGTGAGCACCTACAACATTATCCTTTATTCATAAGCAACATGAGACTAAATCATGATAGACAAATTCATAGAGGACTTCAAGAAAATAACTAAACCTGAATGGCACCAAGTCAAAGTGATGTAGCACTAGCAGATGAAATTGCTACAATTTTGAGGATAGCACAAATTGTAGCTCAGTGCTTTGTTTAAGAAACAAGATTAACATAGACACTATGAATCAAAAATCACATCCAACAACTTTTTATCTCATTGACTTTAGATTTTTGAGATAATTCTCTATTACTAAAGGCTATAGAAAAGCATGCTATAGATTCCATAGTTTATAATGATGATAAAATTGAACATGAACAAAGACATGATATAGAACCTCAACTTTAGATACCTATAGGCTAGAACTCACTAGCAGATTTGAAAATGGAAGTGTTGTAAAACATAATACCATTAACTCCACTTAATTGTTGCAAAAGTAGCAGCCCGATACCAATCTATAGTGTCCCATTTAAAGACAATATCAGCATACAAAATTGTGAGTTTTGTCCAAAATTGGAAGAATGAAGTAGTTTTTGACCTATAAAATTTCTTGTGTAAATTGGCCAAAAGGGGAAACCTTAAGATGTAACTTACAGTGAGAGGAAGGGCATATCTCCACTCAAAGAGCTCACATAATTTGATTCTACTTTGTTGACTATTCATCTCCATGATGCTCTAGACCTCAGAATATTTCTATTAGTTAGACAAGCTTCTACCATTTCAGAGGTGACATTAACTAATAGACAATTAAATCCCATTCACAATAGGAAAAGCTTAAAAAGAAAGAAAAAGCTATACAAAAGTAGATGACTTCAAATTGGTAGAATATTGAAAACACAATAAGAAGTTTAATGATACAATTAATGGAATAGGAAAAAAAATGTAGTTCATTTTGGAGAAATCATAGCACCTTGATTTCAACTACTTTAAGGGAGACATCAATATTAGATCCTTAGAGTTCTTGTAGTGAAGCTTCAAAATTATCATTACTAACTTTTTCCTACACTCAAGTAATACAAAATTTACCAAATAAGTTTCTTTGTATAATATATGTCATTTTAAAATTGTTGGAAAAAATAGAATAATATCATTTAAAAATGTATCTTTATGTGAAATATTCTCACCAACCATCTAGGGGATTCTGGGATGAAGAAGAGGTTGAATACCAAAAGAGCACAAGGGATCATACCTACCCAGCTAAAGTTGTCAACCTATCATTTCTTTCATAAAAGTTAAAAATCTAATTATTTTTTTAATTCACCCAACAAAAGCTTAAATAAAGGGTACCTACAACTGGAAGAGGATGCCATAAAAGGAATAGACCAAACAGATATGCCAGCATAATACCAATTGTCATAGAAAGCTATTGAAAAATCAATTAAGTATAAGATTCAAAACTGTATCAAATTACACTTTATATTAGGACTATTATCATGATTAATATACAAAAGAATTTTGAGTATACAAAATAGACTTGATTTATTTCCCCAAGACCTCCTCACAAATGCTTTGGTGTAATCTCACTATTGATGGCCCTTCTGTATATCAAATACAGTAGACACATGTAGCATTATATAAGACTATGAGTTTATGATTAAACTCAGTAAGGCTCCTTATACCTTAATATATATCCTCATTCCTTTTACTCCATAACAGCAAAATAATTTCACAAAATAGAACAAATAAAAAAGAATTAAGCTTGTCATCAAAGAAATCAACAAGTATTTCAAACCATGAGAGGCCAAGACAAGTGCTCTAGCTAAGGGGGGACCCAAGAAGTATTTGAAATCAACAAGTATTTCAAACCATGAGAGGCCAAGACAAGTGCTCTAGCTAAGGGGGAACCCAAGAAATATGGACCAGACATGAATAGAAAAAGGTCACTCAAGGAATAGGTGATAGAAGGTCTCTGTGGATGAACAAATAGAGTATACAATAGGGGCAAGACCAATAGATGACAATGCATCACCCACAACAACCCTCTTAAATGAAACTTACAACAGAAGATAACATTTGTTAGGTTCACCACTATTCCAAAACCTAATAAACACAAAGGACCATCTACAATCATTTTTGCTCAGCCCAAAAACTGATTGGAACCTATTCTATGAGTAGAGAGAAAAAAATAGGGGTATATTCATTTGATCATAGTTGTTATGGCTAACTTCTCCTATTTTAAGATTGCAATTTGTCACAACCTTTTCATCATAATATCATAAAATGAGTCTAAAAATGTGATAGAATTGTAATGGATTGAATCACTGCAATAATTTTGTCTAGGTGCAAATACCATTTTGTTTCCCAAATATTCGCTTCAATTGCCACATTAATTAGGGCTTTATAATCCTTGTAATTGTGCATTGAATAGTCTTTTCAAGGAAGTCTAGCTGTAAATCCCTTTTCAGCTGATTTATTAGTTTGAAAAACTTGTACAACTATTGCTTTTGATTCTTCCCTCACACTCTCAGTGCACAAAGCCTTTTCTAATAGTCAGATTAGGCATGCATATAAAATGTGCATGTAGAGATAGGGTATGTGAGCTTCTTGACAAAATGTCTAAAAGGATATGCAAAAAATAGATTTTTTGAAAAGGTTTTGAATAATCAAATTCAATGACATTTTCCAACAACGAGAATGATGATCCATGAAAACATAAAGTAGAGGGTATATTTTTCAAATAACATAGTTGAAACTGCCATGATAGACAAATTTCAAATGTGAAAGAATAGACCAAGCACATGAACTGTTTCACACAATGCCTCAACCATGAACTGCAAGGATTGCAAGATATTTACAAAAAGGATTTGTTGAAAAGACTTAGAAACCTTAAAGAAAATGCAATGAATAGGTGTAAAGAAAAATTCCTCAAACTACATAGGATGTGCACAATATGGACTTGTTAGAAACACTACAATTTTTTTTTAAGAATATGCAATTCACATGTGTAGAGTCGACATCCTCTCTACTTTTTCCAAAATGGAAGCTATTCAATGGAAGGGTGGCTTTTATTTCCCTATGCTACTTGAATCAGAGTAGATAACCACTGAGAAAAAACTATCTTTAAGGCATTCATACTGGCATGTCAGGAAGAGAGAGGGATAAAACAAATTTATAAGAAATCCACATAGAGATAAAATAGGGTTTTAGGTGACTGTAGAATAGATTTAAAGAAATCCACGTAGAGATAAAATTAGTCTCCTCACTATCAAGGGTAAATTGTAATTCATGATATGTAGCAAAACCTTTTACCTCAACTAGTCGATGAGGTTTAGGTACAGATGATTGAGAGGAATCATATCGCTAGATTTAGAGTTAGATGCAAGAGATGGAGAGTCTAGTGTTCCAGATGAGGAGTTGGCAATGAGAAAGCAAGCGACACTAGCATGGGTGGACCTAAGGTTCTATAGCTCAAGATTTTTGACTCAGTTTTTTAGTCCAAGAGGAATTATAACCTGAAAAGAAAAAGAAAAGATTTCTAACAACATTGACATAAAAAAGAAGTATCTTTTTAGAAAAAAGAATCCTTTAATTAATCAAACTTGATAAAGTGTATATTACGGTTGATAAATTTAAGCCTCCTATTGTGGATGCATCTCATCTAAATCTGGTCTCTAGTTGGGCAATGGGACCTTTCTCACAACAACTACTTTTGTATATTGCTAGCTGAAATATAGATTTCAATCTAAATGTTTCTCATTCATCTCAATACAAAAAAAAAATGTAAAACTAAATGCATATATTTTTCCACATGTCTAAATGAATGGTTTTGATTTGCTACATATAGAAACCCATTCTAGTGATGATTTTTGTGATTTGCACATAGTCAAGTCTACTCTTTTTGTCCTTTGATACTATCTCCTGCTCTTCCTTGTCACGAATAAGCATGCTAAGCTTCCATTTCCATTCATCAATATTGGCAACAGAGGAAGAAGCCTATTACCAAAACACATGTTAAAATAGGACTGTATAGCTCAAGATGTTAGATACAAATAAGTAAATAAAAAGTTTTATTTCAATTAAACAACCATAACCAAGAGATACACATACTACATGGAACATTAAAACATAGATAAATAAATCAATGTCTAAAACAAAAAATTTATAAGAGAATTTATCCATCACATATTAGAACTTAATGAATACATGAGTCGTGATAATTAATATGGAATTGCATTTATGTCTTACAACACTTTTATGATTAAAAGTGGACCAATCATGTAATAGTGCTTCAACTCCTATATTTAGGATATGTGGATCTATCTCACATGGACTATACCTTAGATATCACTAATTTACTGACATGTTCCACCAAATTTCTAGGATGGTAAAGGTAGAGGACTTATTTTAAGGAACTAAAAAAAATATAGGAAATATCAAATACTCATATGATAAGGTATTTTACTAGATCCATTATAATTTATCATATCAAGAAACATTGGAGTTAAATTGAGACCTCACATAACTCAACATTCATATTAATAATAATTCAATGTCTAATTCATTTAACCTTAAAATGTGCTCATAAACATAGAACAAAAAGTGTAGACCAAAATGCTACAAGTGCAAAATGAAAAAAGTTACATAATTGTATCTGCTACCACCATGCTTGTAGTTCATCTACACCCAAGGGAATATCAGAATTGGATTTTAAATTTGATTCACTGCCAAAATTAGGAACTACCTTGTCCAATCGTACCACAACCAATGCCCTTTGTGCCTTTTCAAGGTCAAGATCATATCATGCAGTTGAAGTCTATCAATCTTGAAGTAGTGAAGCACCATGCATTGCCACCAACTTCTCCATGCATTGGAAGGTATACATATTCCACTTGAATAAATAAATGAAGTTGTATGTGAACTAGTTCATATCTACAATCAAGGAATTGGCAGCCTATAAATGGAGGCAAATGTCAAGCGTCCGCAACTCTAGAGCATCCTTCCCATGCCATACTCACTATGAAATGAGTCTAATTTGAACTAATTCAGCCCTATCTATATCTTCCTATAGTTTATTAAAAGTTGGAACCTAAAGATTACCAAACACAAGCCACCCCATTCAAATTAAATTTGACTCCTTATCATTATAAATATTTCAAATTAGCTTCATGAAACTTTTTCACAAATTTTCATCATCAAGAAGGGCCACTCTTCAAAGCCTTTTCATACTAATTGGAAATTAGAGCACAAATTATTGCATGAAATAAGATATTCATAGTGTTCTAGCTCCATGCATCGATGGGCCCAATATGCTCACATAATCCCACATCAAGATTCCTACATTAAATAGCTTGGTTCATCTACTCAAACATGTTATCAAATAAGTCTCCTATATCAGCATATCTAATGACTCACACAACAGAGCATGAAAGAGAAAATATATTTTCTTACAATTTTTTTATAAAAAAGGAGACTCAATTGACAAAGACTGGAGTACTACTAAAAATGAAGGAAATCTATAAGTTACATACACTCACAAATCATCATAAAGGGTATTTTTCTTCACATATCCCTTCAACTATGTTCATTTTTTAGAATACTATATACATGCAACCATTATGGAAATATTTGAAATCTCATTAACTACAATATATAGTCATTGTGGCATTTTCTCATGTAGGTGGGTTCCAAATGAAATCAATGCTAATGATTCCTTGGGACATTGAATATTAGTAGAGGATTGTAGAGCCCTAGCTTCTTTATTGTGGGCTTTGTAATGCAATAGGGAATACAAGACTTGTTATGGCGGTCAATGTTTTGAGCATGGAAGACCCCAACAAATTGTTGCAGTATTGCTGCTAGTGACTTGTAAAATGAAGTGAATCTACAATTGAAGCATTTTCTTTAAATTAAATTCTCACTCCCATATATATGAGTCTACAATTGTTGATGTGTAGTAAGATGTCCAAGGAGGTGGTTGGGTGACATCCAAGATACTTAACAATAGATTGTATTCCCTTGTTCAGGGTTATAAATGCAAGATTGTGTGGTTAACCTGCTTCATTTGATTGTTTGTCTATGAGGAAAAAAGCCATTAAATGATCTAATTACATATCTAGGATCTCCCACAAGGCTCAATCAAATTGGCTAACAAAAATTTGATCACAATTAAAAATAATGGATTCTAGTAGATGAACACAACCACAAGTAAAGAAAAGATGCACACTTGGATGCTTTCCTTGCATACAACCAACTAATACAACAAGCTTCTAAAATTTTTTTTACTACAAAAAACATATAGTAACCCCTTTTTTCCATGCTAATGATTTTGACAAATTCTATGTTATTGGTAGAGGTTTGTGCTATTAATTTGCACAAACATCATTTGTGGGCATATAAATGATATAATTATATTCTTTCTACAGATGCATTTGTTAAGGCTCTCTAGAAACAAAAATTGCTTATTATTTTAAAGAAGATTACATTCATATCTAATCCAGAATGATTCTTCATCATGGTGATCCTTTACTCTTTCTTGTAGAAAATAGAGTTTTAGACCATTATTACATGAGAATCAAAATTATGTGCATGACCTAGAATTGATGAAAATGTTGCCTTGACCAATAGTGAAGCATCCTTGTTGTGTCAAAAATTTCTTAGCTTTAGTGCAACATTGTATTATCATGTGGATCTCTCTTTTTTTTTTGGGACCTACTTCCTAACAACTCTTGCCCAGAAGATTCAGCTTTTATAGATTCTCAAAATCTTGTGTCGCACAGTGAGGAGTAGATGCTTTTGAGAATGGAAAGAGAAATATAGAGATTGATAATGCATATGATAGTGACACTCATCCTTTATTTTGTTAAAGGACCAAATTAACCACATATAATCTAGAAAAAGAAAAAGAATGTTTTGCTAGAAACAGAAGTGAAGGAATGAATGGTGATATGCAGAGATCTAGACACATTTGGGAGCTCCTAGTTTTATTCATTGAAAATATCATTTCTTGTTTCATAAAAAACACCTAATTGAGTTTTCTATAACGTCAAAGGGACCACTGTGACCACACTTCATAGGTTTCTAAACAAGACATTTCCTCATTTTATAATGTTGTGAACAAGATCTCAATTTTTTTCTATGGGAAGTCATGACTTGAATTAAGCATATGAATAATAAACTACCATAGGGGATTCTTATCTATAAAAAAAAAAACCCAAACCCAAAGATAAATCACACTATTTTCTAAGCTTTTTGGAGGAAATCATGTCTATTGACTATTTTCCTCTTGAAACATTAGAATATCTTTCCATCTTAAAAATGGGGTTACTGGAATTAGGTCAAGATTTGAAGAACAAAGAAACAACATGAGAAGAGATAGTGGAGATGGACTCTGGCATATGGAGCAAGCTACCACAAGAATTATTAAGGCATGTTATAACTCAGCTAACCACTCTCTTTAGTGTAAGATCTAGGGTTGTTTGCAAAGGATGGAAACATATTCTTTTTCCTACCTAAAATTATCATATAATACCATACATTATTATTCATGAGTTTCCATTCCTTGCTTTTATAATCAATCTTGTATGTCGCTCTTATAAAAAAGAAATGATATTTTCAATGTCGCACATATATATTTTATTCCAAAGCTCAGGCCTCAATCCTGCATTGATTATGACACATGGAATTAAAATCTCACTAGGTTGTAACCTTTAAAAGGAAAATCACATAGATTCAGCTTGTCTGAAGAAGATAAATTGCATAAACTTTGTGCCAAATTTTGCAAGAACATGGTCTTCCTCCAGCAATCAATCATTGCCCCAATGTTACCCATGAAGCCCCAATACCTACAAATTTCCATGATACCCTTCTACGGGGGAATGAAATAATGATACGACTATAAGCCCACGTGAATAAAAGATTAAATTTTAACATAGTTTTTGACCAATACTATTATATGATACTTTTAACATATTAAGGTTATGACCTGAATTACTTGAAATTTTGACCAATTTGGGAAAACTTAGGAAATTTTCAACCAATACAGGAATGGAAACCAAAAAATAAAAGAAATCATACCTTTGGTCAAAATTTTGGTAGAAAAACAAGTGCAGATGTACTAGTGTAAATTAGGGGTTATTCCCCTCATCAAAGCTAATTAAGGAGGCAAGGTGCATTGCATCAAATGTGCTACTCAGAATATCTTACACATTGATGCAATATAGTTCTACTTAGGTACATGCCTAAGGTAGATAGTTAAGTAAAGTATAATAGATCAGTCATAAATAGATGACAAAGTCAACTAGAAATGCAAAATCTACATAACTCGGACCTATGAAGAGATTGGAGCTATGAAAACTTAGTGTCTTTGGTATTATTATCAAAGAGGGAGAGATATACAAATGGGAGAGATAAACAATAAAGCTAGAGAGGGAGACATAAGTAAAAGAGAAAGAAAATTTATTATCTCAAAGGGAGATAATATTTTTGGATCTTATGATAACCAAGTTAGTGACTACTTCTATTGAGATGTAGAGATTGTTAAAATATAGAGATGTTTCCATCAATTCCAAAGAGGGAGATTGTTAGAAACTTACAGTTGGAACAATTGTTGTTTTGTCATTGATGAAAAATCTATTGATGAGACATATTTCTACCTAATCTAAATGTTATATATTTTATTGATGAAGAAGATTTGAGAAATTACTCATAACAATAACACTTCAAGGAAAGGTTGAGTTATGAAAAGGAAGCTACAATGGACATTTGATTAGATAGACTTTGATAAAGAAAAGTGATTTGTTATGTACATAAAGTTAAGACAAGCTGAGAAATGGAGTAAAAGGAAAAGGAATGCTGAGTGATGCTAGTGTCAATCAAGCCACCATTAGTGCTGAGAAAATCTACTGTTGGCCAAGCATCAGTATCAACTAAGCAAGCTAGTTGATGTTGAGCCAAGAATTTTTTCAATGTCTGAGTATTAAGTGATGATTGAGTGTCATAACTTAGTGATTTTTTAGTAATACCATTGAAGATAAATTCAAGGAAATCATGATTCCTAGCTAAATCAATTTATTTCTTGGGAGATGTAAACCATGTTGGAGAATATATTAATGAGTTGGATCATTAAATTCAAGGAATGGATTGGGTAAAGACCTAATAGATAGATTATAGAGAAGTTTCTAGAAGAAGATCAATAAGATGGATAGGTATAGTAAATCATGTTGAACCTAATTGTAAACCCTAAGATCTATGATGTGATGGTTTGAACTTTCACTAAGCTTAAATTTTTTGATTTGTTTTAAAAATTAGGAAGAAAACATATCCTCATGTTTAGGGTTTCTTAAAGTATTGTCATTCCTCATGGAAAAACCCTAAATTGTTGCTCACACCTTATGATTTTTCAAGTCATTCATGAGTTGGTATATAAAAAATAAATAGGGATATGATAAAACTTTGGTTATAGGTGTTGGCAATATAGATGGAGTAACTGAGAGGGGGGGTGAATCAGTTACCACAAAAAACAAATCCAAAAATCCCTTAGATGTTTGATAAAACTAGTTACTGTTGTCACTTGGTAAACATACAGAAAATGTTGCAACTCGGTAGATGTAGTGAATGTTAACTTTAATAGATCTTAAGCATTCACAATCATCAACATACAACCATAAAAGAAATAATATGAATACATGAGACACAAGATTTAATGTGGAAACCCAATATGGGAAAAACCACCAAGTAACTAGCTACTAATTTTCACTCTTTTGAAGTGAGCCCTGTTAGGAGCCAACCTAGTTAAAGGTTACAAAACACACTATTAGTTGTGACCTTGTTAGATAATTTAATCACCCTATTAGGAGTGGCCTTGCAAAAGGTCTTTAGAACAATTCAATGGAACTGTCACCTTGTTAGAGGATTTACAAATGGATGTTAGACCAACTCTATTAAGAGATTTTGGAATCACTGCTACAATGGTAAGAAAGTAACAATGAAATGACCTAAATGAGATGCAACGGAATTGTTGATAGAAATCTCTATTCTCCTTCACTAGATCCTCTCTAATCAAATATTACTTTGCTACTCCTCAAGGATATCTGACCATCCTTCAAAGTTTTCTCACACTTTCCTCTTCAAACAATCAATACACTTGCATACTCACTCATTACACTTTAGAATTCCAACTTGACCTTTCATATATAACTTTCAGATTATCAAGTTGGCTCAATTACAAGTCAGAATTACCAATAATCATTACCTCAATCAGCTAGAATCAATACTTCAAATAATTAAACTTTATTTCTCAAAGTAACAAAATCCTTCATTGGCTAATCCTACTTGGTAAACACTGATCCTAAAAAGATTTCTTGTGTTAACCAACTAAAGCTCAGTTAACACTGTGAACCCTGCCAAATCCTTTGGAGACTGAGTGAACTAAGTAAACACTAACTTTCCTTTGTTAACCATGGGAGCTCGGTTAACACTACTTTCTGCCACATTTTCCTTCAACACTTGAGTGAGATCGGTAGACACTATTTCCACATAGTAATTTCTAGGAATGCTCGGTAGACTCTAAAAATTGCTTTGCTGACCAATTGAGCTCTGTAGACACTATTTGCCAATTGATATGACATTTGTGTAACATCAAACACAACACACAATTAGATAATTGTATCTAGCAATAGGTAAAAAATTCCATATCCCTAAGGTCTTTGTTTTATTTCTTATGTTATAAGATTGTGGTCCTAAGTGTTTTAAGTTGCAAAGTCGTGAAAGCCTTTTGATCACTTGATCTCTCCATTAAGCTATCTAACCATTTTGAGAGTGGTGATTTCATGATTTAGTTAGCTACAAGGTTCATGCTACATCACGAGAAACATGGCTAGCATCCAAGTTAAGGTTGCAAAGTGGTGAGAAGCTTAAAATTGTGGTGTTACGACTTGTGTTTTGCATAGTGACTTTTAAGATATGAAGCCATAAAATGTAACCATGGTGGTCAAGATTTAAATTATCAACACATCTCTTGTAGCTAAAGGTAAAATGAGGTTAGAGTGGAGATAACTGGTGATCATAGCATCACAAGGTTAAATTGTAAGTTAGGGTTTATGGATGTGAAACAATGAAAAGGGTGACAGTTAGCTTTAAAATAGTGTCTACATCATCATGTGGGTTAAGGATGATATTCTATTAACTATTGCAAAGTGGAGAAATAGTTAAGGTAAGGGTTTTCACAGCATCACTAGTTTGAAAGATGTCAAGTCATAAACCATCAAGACTTAGCAATAGTTCTAAAAGAGAGGTTTTTCTACTTCAGAAGGATAAAAGCTAATAGGTTGTGATGAGGAGATCATAATTTTTTTCACCTTCATGGGTGTTAAGAAACAATAAGATTTTAAAAGAGATATGTTGAGATAAAAGGTTAAGTGACCATTCATGAAATGAATCGCTAGCTCATTGTGGTTAGTAAGACAATTAGTTGAATAGTTGCAAATCTGCAAGATGACTGTAATAACTGAGTTTACTACATCACAGGTCACTTGCAAGCTATTTTCTTTTGGGTTGCAATGCAATGATAATGCTTGTTTTGATAGCTAACACCACATCTCCATGGTGTTTAGTGGTAAGCCCTTAACTACTAGGATGTTGCGAAGAAGGTTAAGAAGTGTGTCTTGTTACTTCATGGGTCTATATGATGAACATGGAAATGTCATGGTGAAGCAAAGATAAGTTTATAATGCTATAGGCTAAATTTGGCAGTTTGACAATTAAGTGGTGAGGATCTGAAATGGTTATGGTAACCATTTTTGCATGGTCACAGCCAAAAGTAAAGAAAGTCATAAAGTTGTTGAGAAGTGGAGAAAAAGGGTTAGTCACCACATAACTAATTTTAGTTTTAAAGAAAAAAGACAAAGAATAAAGCACATGTCTAAGCTAGAAATAGATGATGAGTTGGAGGTACGAACAACTTAAAATTTGAATATAGAACAACTTTGGAAGTACTGAAAAGATTTTTTGCATGTTTTTTTAATGCCATTAGTTCCACACTCTGATTTGCAGAAAAGAGATAAAAGACAAAGAGATAGAATTTTATTATCACTTGCAAAGTGTTTGAAATTATAAAGTAGAGTTGACATTGCAAAGAAAATCCTAGCAGATAGAGTTCAACAATATTGTGATAAGTTGAAAAAATGGCATAGCAGGAGGGAGAGTTAATTGCACAAGCTCAAACTAAAGAAGCTATATCAAGTTCTTCAAAAGGGAAAATTCCTAGCACTTTTGTTGAAGAATAGCTACTTCCTTCTAGGTTTTTCAAACGTACAATCCATAAATGATCATGCTTTTAGGGGCCCATGCGATTTCTGTAGAGATGTAGAGGTACTAGATAGAAATGGGAATGAATTTTTTTGGTAATTCTATAAGAATAGGTTGGAAAAGGTCCCTATATCTAACCCTTGGAATAGGAATTTGGGAAAGTTGACTATGCCTAAGTTCTTTGTTGATGTTGATTTAATGAAATTATTGATTAAAGCATACAATCCTATTAGTAAAGCATTCCATAAGAAGGACAAAAGTATACTTTGCACACTGGATAAAGGGACTTTTATTGAAGCTTTCAACTTAGGGGGACCTATGTCTTTTTCGATTGACTTAGAAAAATTTGATGAGAATTTTAGTAATCATATGAATTTCTACATTGGTAGGAACATGTTGAGACATACTCCAAAATCAAGAAAGGAACAAGGAGATATACCAAAGAAACTGGGAGATTTTGTGCCTCTAGGGCATTTCCAAGGATATCTACAGAATATAGTCTTTGGTTTGAACAAAGTCTTAGGTTTGGATGGGACTATTAATGCTACTCATGGACTCTACATCATAACATTAAATATTTAGAATATGATTTTGTCACTTACATAGTAAATCACATTCATGATGAGATTGTTGCAGCCTAGGAGGGAAGATTGGATAATTTAAAATTTCATCATAATTCTCTACTAATGCATTTGATTCTATATAAGAATGTGGGATACATCGATCCAAGTTTCATCAAGGGCACAAAAAAATTGGGAGAAAACATGACTGTAAAATGATGGACTAGGGTATAGTAGAGATTCTATCCTTATTCAATTACTATTTCATTTTACAATAATTTTGTCTACCCTATTTTAAATATGTTGGGAGATATAGTAGAAAGGGTTCCTAGAAATGTTAGGAAATTGATTAAACCCTCTAGATGTTTTGATGAAGGAAAAAAGTTAGGACATGACTAGGGAAGCATTTTCCTATTTGAAAGTTATATAGTTATTAGGGTTTTTGGGTGCCCTCAGCCACCACATATCCTCCCTAAATTTGTTCTAGAAAGGTTAGGATTGTTGAATTCTTCTGGCATCTAATATCAACAAATAGGGAGTATTTGGGTTGAAATATCAGAAAGGGGATATTGTTGTGTAGATGTTCTAAGATTAGGGATTTTGAAATTGGAAAAAATGCAATTGAAGAAATTGATACATTTCTTAGGCATTATAAATTCCCAACATCCCCTGCACGAACATATGATCCTGGTGATGTTGTTAGAAATGCTTTAAAACAAATAAGGGGATATAAATTTCCATTAAGAAAAACATTATGGGAAGAGGACGTGATTGCAGATTATTTGGATGATAATGTGTGTAGAGATAGAACAATAAAATGGGGAGACATATTGGGTTTTGAAGAAGAGATGAAGAATATTGACCCATCAATATTGTGGCCATTTTATTATTATCTCCCTTATTCACAACATGGGGCCCATACACATAGCTCTTTGAAATATTGTACCCATATTGACATAGAAGAAAGAGTTACCCAAGGGGCTAATTATCTCTATAAGAAATTTGATCCATAAAGTTAAGGAATTAAATGGTTTCTTTTTAGGGAGATTACAATTAATCTAGAATAAGATGAAAGGAATTACTACAAAGACTCCTAATTTTGTGCCCAGTATTGCTAATGAAAATGGAAATGCACGGGAATGGTAGGAATGGTCATCTTCTTTTGATGACATATTGAAATATGTTAGATTTATTGCATACTATAATAATGAAGCAGATGTTATGGTAGTTTCTGATATGATTGATGTTTTGTATAAGTTGGAGTTAGAGATGGGAAAGGTAATTGTAGAGGTCAAGGCCATCATAGATGCAAAATGCAATAAGTACCTTGAGGATTTGAACATGATCAGAGATGTCACTTGGCTAGATGTTGAAATTGATATTTCCATCTAAGAGATCATAATAGGCATAAAGGCCTTACCATCCGAAGATAGTGATTAAGCAGTTAAAATCATAACTACAAGGAAGAAGGGACAAAATAGAGAAAATACAACAATTCTGACATGTTGTTAAAGTGCACAAATGCTCATCTTGGAGAACACCTGAAGAAAAGTTGTCACCTACCAACTTTTGAACTACTTCCTATTTTTTGTCTAAGTATAAAGAATATTTGTAAAGAGAACAATATCCAAATCATCATTGTACTTTATTGTTGAATTAAATTTTGACAAGTGTCCACCCATCTGTAGCTTTTTGTAGTCCTTGTCTATAAATGGATTTCCAAGATGTGGAGTGAATGGTTTGAATTCTATTTCTTTAGGTGATTATGCTATTAACAGTTAGTCTGGATTTTATGTCAAATAGGTGTTGTTTCAATTTTTCATTTGGAGAATATAATGGATATTGAATGAAAAATTGGTCAAGTTATGAGTTATATTCTAAGTTTTGTATCAATTATGTGTATTTCTCTTAAGAGGATCAATACAAAAGGATTTCTTTGAATATCTGTGTCTTTAAATTTTGTCTCCATTTTCATATATTTGTCAGTTTGAGGCTAAATGAGAAAGGCTCATTTTAGTTTAATACAACTTGAATAGGTTGTATGCAAATTTATTATTTCTTTTGATTCAAGAAATTAAGTAAATGCTTCTATGAATTGATAGGGTTTCTAAGTATATGGGAGGGATATCATAAGAATGGGATTTAGGGTTAATAGTTGATAAATTTAATTGCAAGTCAATTGAATAAGATCATGATTTATTGATATGACTATGTGTAACAATGGATAAGGAATTGGTCATTTAGTTGCATAATTAACTTTTAAAATTAAAATCAATTATCTTAAAGTCTATGAAAGTGAACTACATACTAGTCTTTCACTTAGTGTGATAACTCTTGAGTTTATAGTTAGCTTTTGTAAACCAATTGTTAATTTCAACTTCAAGATGATAATAGACCATTTTCTACTATAAGGGATGAATAATGGGTAAGGAAAGTCAATAAATGATGAAATCCATATGTATACCTACCTTGGCCCTATGGAGCCTAAAGTGTAGAAAGCCCTTGTGCTTTGTCAAGTTGGTCTAGATATGAGTAAGTTTTTGTTGAATATGGGAAGTAGCTAACCCCTAGGCATATGCTTTTATTATGAACTCTAGTGATATTTTAAGTCTTTTATTTTTAAAACACCAACCTAGTGGTCATGTAAAATGGTAAAGCAAGAATTTCCTATTTAAAGAGGTACAAAGTTGAACAAATCATCAAGTAGTGTAAGTATATGTGAGAGGCACATATAGATAGAGGTGAGTTAGAAATGCACAAGTGTGTGAGTGAATGTGAAGCTAAAGGAGAAATATTGAAGGGATGTTGCTGATAGTGATAAATGAAATCTAAGAAAGAAGGATTAAGTGTTGTTGAAGGAGGAAGACTAATTGATTGAAGGGTTGCCAAGTGAATCAAGAATCGAGATGATAGTGGATAGCTTATCAATGAACCAACACCCGAACTAAACAAAGATCTAAACTTACAAAGTAAGTTGTAATCACACAGATTGAAACCCTACCATTTTTGTTCTAATCATTTTAAATAGTTTGTATTGAAATCCTTTTAATAAAGGTTGACCTAAGAATCCTTTCACAAGGTGACATACTAAATAGAATGATCAAAGTCCTCTGACAAGGACACTCTTAATAGGGTGATTAAATCATCTAACCAAGTCACATTTAACATTATGTATTGTAACCTTTAACAGGGTTGGCTCCTAACAAAGGTGACTTCAAAAGAGTGAAAATTGGTGACATGTTGCTAGTGGTTTTTCCCAAATTGGGTTTCCACATAAAAATCCTAGTGTCAAAACTATGTTGAATTCTTTATATGTTTTATATTTTATATTTAGGAAAGCATGTTATATTTGGAACAATAAATTTTGTTTATAGTAGAGACTGATAAACAATAGGATAAGTAGAACAATAAGAGTTTTATTGTTTTATTGTTCAAATGGTACTTAAGGACATTGAGTAACTAATTCACCCTCCTCCTCTTAGTTATTCTAAACATTTGTAACAAAAAAGTGTTATTAAAAAGATTAGTAATACTTACCCAATTCTCTAGGATCAAAATCATTTGGACAAGGAAATTAGTTAGACTATGTCCACTCCATTTCATAAAGATGCCTTGGGAGTTTTAGGTTTTCCATATTTCATCCTTGTGAGGGTTGCTTATGCTAATGATACAAAGCTCCTTTGAGGGTACACACTAAGGATATTTATGATAAGAATCCTTATGATAGTCCATCTGAAGGGAGGCTTTAGGGATTTTTCCCTTTCACTTAGTTAGAGGGGCCAAAAGATTTTTACTACCAGATCTAGAGCCCAATAGAACTGAGTCAATTCCTATAGCTATCAAAGAAAAGCATACATTACTTAGGAAAATTGCTACCCTAAAGAAGAAAATTGAATAGCAGCTAATGCATGGCAACCAAAGATTATAGGTCAAGTTGAACAACTTAAAATACAAGAACAAAAGTTGTTGGAAACTTAGAATATGAACCTAGAAGGACCTATAATACAATAGATTAAAAGCTATAGTACTCTAGAAGCTAAAAACAACAAAGTAAAAGATGTAAGGCAAGCTATTGAACCTAAAGACAAGGGGAAACAAAAGGATATTGGTGTTAAGGTTAATGAACCAACAAAAATTGTTCAGATCCATGATTCCATGTCACTTTTAGATATTGAGCTAGAGAAGAAAAGGAAAGAAAAGGATACTTTGGTTAAGATATTGGAGATTGCAAAAAATGAAGCAGCCATAGTTGAGATAAACAACAAGATCAAATTCTTGGAGAATGCTAGAAGCAAATCTGCAGTTATGCACAAGGATGATGGTGGATCTAATGATGCAAATCAAATACTACTGAGGTACATGTTCCTTTCTTATCCTCATTTTCACGTAAAGTAGATCTTAACAAATCTATTGGTGATGCTAGCACTAGTAATATTGTGGGTAACACTAGGAAAGATATTGACCATCACCCTAAGATTGATTTACAAAGAAGACCTGTCCAATTAGAGGGTTATAGGAAAATATGTTTTGATGGAATCCCTGGTTACCCTAATCCCATCCCACAAGAAATAAGGAAAAGGTTGCGTAAATTTGCTGGGAACAATGCTATCACTTGTGAAGACCATTTAAGGAGTTTTCTTGATATGATGAGTGATTATGAGGTTGAGGCTGAGGATGTTATTATGAAATTGTTTGTCCAATCATTAACTAAAGATGCTAGAGAATGGTTCAAGAGACTCCCTAAATTATCTATTGTTGATTGGAAGTATATTGAGTATTGTTTCAAAGAGCACTATGGTGACAAGAAGAATCAAAGCTACATCCTAAGCGAATTCAGTAATATTAAGAGGTTACCTAATGAATCTATCATTGAATTTAATAATAGGTTCCAAAAAAGAATGTATATGCTCTTGCAAGCCATGCGAGTTGATGACAAGATCTGTTTGATTACTTATTTGAATGCTTTTGATGGAAAAATTACATATCACCTTAGGGATAAAGAACTTAGGACTTTAAGAGATGCTTTCAAAATTGCTATAAATGTGGAAAACAATTTGAGAATTTCAGGAAGGCTAGAAAATAAGATGACCCCAAATTGTTTGGAAATAAAGGAAATAGAAAGGAGGATAATAAGGGTGGAGGTGGAAAAAAGAAAGAATCTAGTGAGATAAGTCAAGTTCTAAATGCTATAAAGAATTTAAATATACCTTAGGTAAAGAATGATAGGAATCCCATTGAAAATAGGGTTCCTTACCTATCGAATTTCAATAGACAAAATAGGTTACAAAATTTCCCTTATACTACCACCTAGAAATATGGTCAACCTAATGTCCCTCCCCCCAAGAATACCAACAACAAGCTCACCCCTAATCCCTTATCCAAGAATTGTGTAAATATAGTAGATTATCCTAAATTCACTACTGAACCTATATGGTGCTTTGTGTGTCAATTACCCCATGCCCCTAAATCTTGTGCAGTAGCGTTGTCTTTCCCTAGAAATTAGAATGTAGTAGAAAAATGTCAAGAACATGAACAAAAAAATGAGGATGTAGGATGTAACATGTTTGAGTCACACTATGATTATTCTGATTGCGAGGATTATGACAGAGATGTAAATGAACAAAGGCAGTTTCAAAATAAAGTGCAACAACAAGTATTCTTTGATGAGAGTGATGTTGAAGATAATGTGTGTGATATGGTAAATTCCAAAGAAAAGGTCACATTAAGGAAGCCCTCTAGGGAAGAAATTGATCAAATTACTACAAACATAATAGCTCAAGTAGAAACTAGAAACATGGCTCAAAAGGAGGGAAATGACAAGGTGGCTAGTATGTTTATAAAGGGAGTTAATCCTAAAAAAGGGGAAGCTGTGAAACCAAAAGAGATCCCTACTGAGAAGGTTAAAATAAAAAATAAAAAATGGGAACCAAAGAAGGAGAATAATTTCAAGGCTTGTGAGTTCCTAAATAATAATCCAAAGAAGTCAAAAGAGAAGGTACCAAAAGTAATCATTACAAGTGAAAAAAATCACCAAGGTGTTGTAAATGTTTTTGATAAATATCATGATAAAAGGAATATTTTCATTGATAGCCCATCTAATTCTTCTATAGATATGACTACAATGTTATCAAAAATCACTATCAAAGTCCCTTTGTCTGAATTGTTAAGGATCCTTGAACATAGAAATAAAGCTTTAGCATGGTTGGGAGATACTAGTATAAAGGTGAAACATGAGTGTAGTGAAAATCACAGTCCCAAAGAAGGAAACAAAGAAAAGGTAAAGGATAAAGAAGCTGAAGTGGTTGTGTCTCAAATTCCTCATATGTTTTTGGATAATTCTATAAATCAGTGTTTGGGAAATGTTGAGCCATTTTTCTTAAGTATTTTAGTAAATGGTAAAACATTAAAAAATTACATGATTGACTCTGGTGCTTCCAATACTATGATGCCTTTTGAAATAATGAAGGAATTAGGCTTGAAGGTAGATACTACTCAAGGAAGATGTCTTGCTATGGATAAAAGGGAAGTGATAGTCATTGGTACTATTAATTCTTTACCATATAGTCGATCAACTAACAACTTGTCCTAACAAAGAACTTACTATGAGTGTGTTAGTTGTTGATATTCCACCTCAGTATGGAATGTTGTTATCTAGAAAATGGAGTGCTACCATGGGAGGGAGTCTACAATGTGACTTATCATTTGCTACATTTAACATTGAGGAGAATTTGATAAAAGTAAATAGGGAGCCTAAAAGGATATAATATGACAAATTTTTTGGATACAAATATTAATGCATCCTGAGGTGAGGTTTTGACTCTAAAGAAATCCAAGCATAAGTTTCAGATGGAGATGGAAGCTAACACAAAAATAGACAAAGGTGATCTATGGACTATGTTTTTTGATGGTACATTTTGCAAGGATGGGTCTAGTATAGACATTTTGTTGATATCTCTAGAAGGGGTAACATAAAAATTTTCCTTTACTTTAAGTTTCCCATGTACCAATAATATAGTAGAGTATGAGGCTTTACTATTAGGCCTTAGATTAGTTCATAAGTATGGGATAAAGTGTTTACATGTTATAGGAGATTCTAAACTGGGTGTATCCCAAGTAAGAAATTCTTATGTGTCAAAGAAAAAAATATTAAAGCAATACAAAAATGTTGTATGGGATATGATTGGATGTTTTGATGCATTTGGGATAATTTGGAAAGATAGCACTAATAATAAGATGGCAGACTTATAGAAAATATAGCAATAAAGCTTGATGATATCACATTTGTTGGTGTGTCTAAAATTGAGATCCAAATTAGGCCCTTTGTCCCTAATAATATTTAGAATTAGCAAATATTTGAAGATTATAAGGATATTTTGAGATTTCTAAATTGTGAGAATATGTTATCAGGACAAGAAATTGATTGTACAACCTATGTAGAGAATATAAATGGAAAAGATACTATTTTTGGGTAGGAAGTTGTGTAATTGAAGACAAACAAAATTCCAAATGGTCTAGATGTTTTAGAAACTATTTTTGACAACCAAGATAGGTCACAAATGAATATTAGTGAATATAATGCCAAAGATCTAGAGGAGGTAAATTTTGGAACTAAGGAAACCCCTAAAAAGGTATATATTGGTAAGAAATTGCCTCCTAAAATTAGGAAAGATCTGATAGACCTGTTAAGGAAGTATGGACATGTGTTTGCATGGTCATATGACGACCTAAAAGCCTATAGGGAAGATTTTTTTCAGCATGAAATCCCTTTGAAACTAGATGCCAAACCTTTTAGGTAGAAACTGTATATGTGAAAATGCGGCCTATACTAACACACACACACTTCAACACGGTCATTGCATGTAGATTCATCTTGGAATGAACATTGGATTTTTCATCCAAAAATCGACCTGCAAAGCGACCTGTTGCCTTCTATCTAAAGGGATTTTTTCTGTTAATATCCTTAGAATCAAGGTGCAGGCAACCAGACCCTCTAAGAACGAAGGATTTGACAATGAAATTAAGCTAAGAATGAGTATGTAGATTAATCTAAAATGAAAGATGCAATGTAATCTAAGAACAAATAAAGAAAACTAGATTAAGCATATGCATGATTAAACTAAAATAAGATTAAACTAAGAATGAGAATGTATGCAAGAAATGTAAGCAAACGTGAGTATGAATTCCAGCAGCAATTCGATGCAAATTCTCCAAAATTCATCCTCCTAAAATGAAGAGATGAGGGTCTCTTAAATAGACTCTCCTGGAATCCATCAACAGTTGAGATCGATTCAGATCAACGGTCAGGATTGAAGATGAGGTTCAATCATAAAGGGAGATTCCCAAATTAAAGGGAGTCAACAGACTTAATTTGAGTAAAATAAGGAGTTAACTGTTTTAATTTGAGTAGAAAAAGGAGTTAACTGATTTAACTCATTTTTGATCAATAGTGAATTGGAAATTTCCCTTTTTGAACTGAAGAGAGATTTTGTTGAGATATTTAATTTAATAAAATGATATATGCTCTCATAATTAGTTTTTCTATTTAATTAAATAATCTTTAATTAATTAGAGACACTTTTGTTTAATTAAATAATTTCATTTAATTAATTAGGAATGGCTTCCCATTTAATTAAATAACTTTGTTTAATTATTTAGAAGTAAGTACTCCATTTAATTAAATAATTTCTTTTAATTAATTAGAAATACTTCTCCCATTTAATTAAATAATTACATTTAATTAATTAAGATAGGCATATTTATTAAATTAAATAAATTTAATTCCATAGTACATTAGCCTTAGGATATAATTTAATTTAATTGAAGTATAAATACTTAATAATTAAATTAAATATTAATCAATAGGTTTAATGTGACTAATATGAGTAAATACTATAGGAATTAAATAATAAGCATGATGAATGTAGATTTAGGTTTTCTGTATCTGACAATTAAGTCAAGTAGCGAATAGCAGAATGAGAATTGCCTATTAGAATACGACTTTGAAATTATCAGAAATAGACCAGAATTGGTATAATGGCAATGAGCCAATTTTGGGATATTACAGAAACAAAGGCCAATAAATCCAACTTTGTCTCACAAATGCAAGAGGAACTAATCAAATTAAGAGATGTAGGAATCATAAAGCCTATCAGACATTCTTCTTGGGTATCCAATTTAGTTCCTGTAAGGAAGAAAAATGGAGACATAAGGTTATGTGTTGATTTCAGGAATCTTAATATATCTTCATTAAAGGATAATTATGGATTGCCAAATATGGAAGCTATGTTGCAAAGGGTCACTGGTTTAGAGCTTATGTCAATGATGGATGGATTTTTAGGTTACAATCAAGTGGTTGTTAAAGAATTAGAACAGTTCAAGACTACTTTTACTACTCCATGGGGTACTTTTGTTTATGTCAGGATGCCTTTTGGGCTTACTAATGTTGGGGCTACTTTTCAAAGGGCTATGGATGTGGCTTTTGCTGATATTATTGATAAATTTTTGGTTGTGTATCATGATGACCTCACTACTTATTGTAAGGATGAGAATGATCATTGCACACATTTGGAAAAGGTATTTATTAGAGCCCTTAAGTATGGTGTTTCTTTGAATCCAAGGAAATGTAGTTTTAGTGTTACTGAAGGAAATTTGTTAGGACATCTAGTTGGTAAGCATGGAGTGAGAATTGACCCTGCAAGGGTAGAAGCAATAGACAAGATTTAGAAACCTGAAAGTGTTAAGGGAATTCATTCATTTTTTGGATAGATCAACTTTATTAGAAGATTTGTGACTAACTTTGCAGATATTAATAGGCCTATATCAAGGATGTTAAAGAAAGGATCTAAAATAAAATTGGAAGGTGAACCTAGCATTGCATTCTAGAAGGTCAAGAAAGCTATTAAAGATGCCCCTATTCTTAGAGCACCTAATTATGATAAACCAATGTATATATTTTCTTTTGCCTCTTTCCACACTATTGTTGTAGTATTACAGAAAAATGAGGAAGGTTATGAGCAGCCATTGCATTTTTTAGTAAATCATTATAGGTAGTAGAACTCAAATATGATATAAATTAAAAGTAGACATATGCACTAGTGAAAGGAGTCAAGGCTTTTAGATGTTACTTAATGGGATCTATTGTTATTTGTTTTGTTCCTACTGCTATTGTGAAGGATATTTTTTCACAACAAGAGGTATCTAGTAGATGGATTAATAGGATAAAAGAGTTTAACATTAATATTCAAATTACCAAACTAGTTAGGGGTCAAGGTTTGGCCAAATTGATGACAGAAGCCAATCTAGAGGCAAACCAAATCAATCAATTTGATGATAGTTGTAGGGATAATCTCTGTGATATGGATACTTTTGATTGGTACAGAGATATAATTTATTATTTGCAAAGCATGAAATCTCCATCAAAATTAATAGATAACCAGGAAAGATCTTTAAAGTTACAATCCATAATGTATGTTATAGTGCAAGGTCAATTGTGGTGGAGAAATTTGGAAGGGGTACTTTTGAAGTGCGTAGATGAAATTGAATCTAAAAGGATTTTGAAAGATATGCATGAATGTGTATGTGGTGGTCATTATATGGCTAAGACCATTCCTCATAAGATTCTTAGTACTGGTTTTTGGTGGCCAACACTTTTCAAAGATGCTCATGAGTTTGTAAAGGTTTGTGATGCTTGTCAAAGGTTTAGTGGAAAGTTAATTTTTTTTGAGAATCTACCATTAAGACCTGTTGAAGTACAAACACCATTTTAACAATGAGGAATTGATTTTATAGGTGAGATCTCAAATAAATCTACCGGTGGACATTTTTTGATCCTGGTGGCTACTGATTACTTCACTAAGTGGGTTGAAGCAATTCCTACTAAGAATGCAACAAGTAAGGTGGTGATTAATTTCATTCTAAATAATATTGTGACCAGGTTTGGATGCCTTAGAAGATTGTAACTGATAATTCTATGTGTTTCAGATTTGAGACATATAATTTTTTTTGTAAGAAGTATGGTATTACATAGTACACATCATCACCCTATCATCCCCAAGGCCATGGTCAGGCAGAATCAAGTAATTAAAGTATATTGAAAATTATCAAGAGAATTTTAGGAGAAAACAAGAAGGCCTAGGATTCAAATTTTCCATTAGCTTTGTGGGCTGACAGAGTTACTGTGAAAAAAGCCATTGGATGTGCTCCATTTGATTTGGTCTATGGTATACAGGCTAGACTTCCATAGAACAACTTAAAGGAGAAGTATAAATTTATTCAATTATATGAAGATGATATCATTAATGAGATGCAACGTAGAATGGATGATATTTTGCAACTAGAAGAAGCAAGGAGAGAATCTTCTATTTAGAATTCTAAGTTACAATCATAGATGAAGCACTTATATGACAAAAGAGCCATTGAGAGGAAATTTGAAATAGGTGACACAGTGTTGATGTTGAATGCTAGAATGGAAGATAAAGGAAAGCATGGTAAATTTGACCCAATCTGGCTTGGCCCATATAAAATTTGTAATACAAATGGAGAAGATTCATATTTTTTGAAGGATTTAACTGGAGATATTCTTGAATTGCTAGTTCCTAGACAATTATTGAAGAGGTACTTTTCTTAAAGTATCTATTTTCCATGAATAGTAGTTTTAGGGTTTCCCTATGCTCTTGTACATTTTGTATATTTTTGTAAATCCCCATAAAAATCTATGTATGGTCTAGTGCCCTGCTCTGTTGTTCTATTCTATGCTCTCTAAAGAAGTTGTCATTCCTGTACCAAGTATGTGGTCTACTCCTCCATAGATTCTAAATTCTTGAATAGACTCAAGTAGTCTATCATCCCCAAACAAAGCAATTATTGGTCTAATTTTTTATATGTAGAGAAATTTTAAAATGTTAGCGAAAAATCATTTAAGTTATTATATTATGTAGATTAGGGTTTCCCTCCTTATATTTTTCAAAAAAAATTAGGTTACCCTAGTTGTTCCCTAGTTCATGTGTTGTTGAATTCTATTAAATTCTCAAGGTTTGTCATCAACACAGCCATTAAAATAACCTAAGTATGTAAAAACCCTAGGTCTCTTTTCAAAATTTCAAAAGGGTTTGTAGAGTGCTTAAGTTTTTCCCTTTACAGTCTTACGATGTAGGGTTTCACATAAGAATGAAATACCCTCTTGCTCATATTTTCGTGGTCACATTTTATCATGCAACATAAAGGCATAAAGGACTTCATGTTTTACATAGATACGTTCTTGCTTTTTGTAGTAGCAGAATAGTTCATTTTAAGGTTCCCCAATCATACGCTTGATTCATGGGCAAAGAAGCCTAAAAGGCTTTTTGTGCTTTGAAAATGGTTTTACAACTTTATAGTTATAAGATAAGCAGAGGAAAAAAAGGAGTTTGAAGAGGTTTTCTTGATCATACATTAAAGTGTTAAGTGTGTGATTGTAAAAGGTTTTAAAGGAGAGGTGTTAGATCACCTTACAGGATTACGAGTAAACTATTGAGCGGAGTGGGAGAAAGATATTAAGGGTTGATCTACGCACCTACATTTTAGTGAATGGCATAAAGATGTAATACCCTAGTATGGTGTAAAGGATGGTTTATGAGAAGGCATAAAGTGTTTTATGGTTCTATGTGTAAAAGGAGCTTGTAAGAATGAAGGTGAGGTTTAGTTGTGTTTATGTGCTTTCACTTCTTAGACTTGCGAACAACTGTAAAGCCGTGTTGTAATAGTGATCAAGCTAAGTGGGACTTGTTGAGTTGTTAGATGGGCCATAATGCAAGAAAATCAAATGGTGACACATCATACATATTAGATGGGCCCAACCCACATGGCAGGTGACTTTAGTTCTTTATTTTGCATGTGCTTAAAATTAATGGCGATGTTCTTTCCCATCTTTTTGAGATTCTATCTAGGTCATTGATAAGTGAAAAATGAAAATTTTCATTATGCTTTTATGGTTGTAGGGTATGTGCATGAACGAGGAGCTATTTCATCCCTTTATTTGTGGTTATAAGCTAAGTCTAAGCATATAAGCGTAAAAGGATAGATGAAGGGATGAAGAAAAGGCTTTACACTTCTACGAGGAAGGAGAAACATAAGAGTAGGATGCCATTTTTAAAAGCTTTCCAATGTTATGAGATTAAGGTAACTCATGTAGGTGTAAAGGAGAAATAAAGAAAAGTTAAGAGGCATTATGATGCCATGGAAAAGCCTTAAGTGTATGACTAGAGGATGGATATATAAAGAGTTATGATATCCCCGATAATGAAGTGAGCAGAGCAACATAAGGAAGTTTTTTAAGATATTAGGTGATATGTGTGTGTGTGTGTGTGTATGTGTGTGTGTGTGTGTGTGTGCACGCGCGTGTGCGCGTGTGTGTGTGAGTGTAAAAGGTAAAGAAAAGGGTATTAAAAAGGCTTTATGCTCATATGATGAAGGTTTGGAGCATAAGAATGAAAGTATCAGTTGAAAAGGCTTGAGATTTTGCAGTGTAAAGGGTTGCATAAGAGTGTAAGGAAATTTCAATACACTGTTAAAAGAACCCTAATGCTTCTACGCTTGGGGTATTTTCAAGCGTCACCAGAGGAATGTAAAGGCTTTCCAAGGGTGTTTTCAAGGTTATGAAGATTGAAAAAATTGGACTTAGTGTAAGACTAGAGGACCAAAATTTGAAAAAAAAGTGGTTAAGGTGTCATGCTAGTTCAAAAAAAGGGACAAAATTGCCATGGCCAGGTAAAATAAAACACTGAAAAGGACATTAGGATTGAATTTCACGATTGATATTCTTTGTTGTTAGCCTACAAGGGTGGTATTAAAAGCTCCTACATGTAGAATTAATTAAAAAGCTAGTGGATTGAATGATTAAAACATAAATATTTGATTGAACATCTAGAACTTTTCCATTTTAAAGAATCTATGTTCTTGCTCTAAAAAATTTATCCAAGCATCCATAGCATGCTAATTTCTATGTTACTGTGCAAGATTTTGAAGTATAATTGTAGAGAAGATGGCTAACAAGGAGGTCAAGGAGGTGCGTGCAGAAGAGGTAGAGGTCAAAGACAAGGGTGACGATGTTGTAGAAGTCATGCCTGAAGGAAATAGGAAGAAGGTTGTTGTCAAAACTGAGAAAAAATAAGGGTTAGGAAACCAAACAAACATGGTAAAGATCGGCTGAAAATCCTTCCAGGGTCATTGAATGCCATTTCAGCAAATGATCACATCTTCAAAGACCCTTATTTCCTAGTCAGGGATGCAAAATGCCCTAGAATTGATGGTTTTAATATATTTTTATACTTCTATCAAAACAGAATAGAAAACGTATCAGTCTGTAACCCATGGAATAGAAATATGGCAAAGTTGATATTTCCAAAAGTATTTGTTGATGTGGACCTGCTAAAAGCACTGATAAATTCCTACAATCCAGTCACCAGGAGATTTCAAAGACATAATGGGATTATTTTGTGCACACTGGATAGAACTTCTTTCATAGAGGCTTTTGGATTAGAAGGGCAAATGGATGTGCCAATTGATATTGAAAATTTGTAGAGGAAATTTGGGAGCAATAGGACCTATTTTGTGAATAATGTCATGTTGCCCCACATCCCTTATAATGTGAAAAGGGCAGGGCTGATTCCAAAGAAGGTGGGGGATCATTTTCCCTTAAGAAAATTTAAGAATTATTTCAAGAACACAATATATGGGCTACACAAAGTGCTGGGAAGTGATGGTGTAGAGGATTGTGTGTATGGTTCCTTGTTCCTAATGGCTTGTGACATACAAGACCCCTTCCACCGCAAAGAATATGACTATGTAGCATTTATCATGGACAACATGCACAATCAGATTGTCAATGCAAATAAGGGAGAAATGAGAGATTTCAAGTTCCACCATTACTCACTACTGATGCACCTTATCCTATATTACAGCTTTGGTTACATCAGCCAAGACTTCATTGATCAGACCTCTGATAAATTTGGTGAGTTACTTGTGCAACTTTGGACTCACATTTGGGATAAGAATTCCCATTATTCAAATGCACTTGTATTCCTTAATTTGTTTAGTTCTATTATTATGAGGCAATTGGACCACACTTCCTTTAGGGAACCAAATGTGTTGAAAACCTTGTTTAGACCTTCATTTTTATATGAAAAAACCAAATTAGATCATAACTGGGGGGAAATCTTTTTGTTTAAGGAGTGCACCTTGATAAGAATATATGCATGCCCATAGCCTCCTCATATTCTACCCAAATATTTAACCCCTAGATTGGCCATTATCGAATTATTTTGGTAGTTCTTGTTGATGAACAAAGAAATGATCCCTCCTTCTCTGCATAAGCCCACATTTGTTTGTAGAACATTTAAGGTAGGGGATTTTGAAATAAGAAAAAATGCATATGAGGAGTTCAGTGAGTACCTAGGCTAGTACAAATTTGCTACTGGGCCATATAAGATGTATGACCCTAAAAACTATATTACCAATGAGCTTAAGGCCATTAGGGGATACATCCTACCTACAAGCAAGCCAATCCCTATGGAGGATTTAATAGCTAGCATAGTGGCAACAGGGGAGGCTGATGAGCTATTAAGGAATTATGGTGAAATAAGGAAGGTAGAGGAGGCCATGAGAAAGACCAACCCTAATTTTAAGGGTTTTTACATAAAGATTCCCTACCCTAGAAACCTAAGAAAGATGGTAGAAAATTTTGAACACATCATGTCTCAGATGCCACATGAGCTAGAGGGAGAGGAAGCCACTATAAATAGAGAATCCCTTGAGCTAGATGTATAGTTGGAGGTTGAGTTGGAAGAAGAGCAACCATCAACTTCAACATGGGTGCAAAAGAACAATAAAAGGTAGAAGACAATGTGCATCCCAAAGAGGGTTGTAAGTAGAGCCTTATAGGTGATGCCAGGGAATGATGAGTATTTTTCTAATATTAGGAAAAAAAATTTACATCAAAGGGATATAGAGGTAGGAAAAACCTCTACTGATCTCCAAATTGCAACATCAAGACTAGATGATAGGCTCATCCAATTAGAAAAGTTCATGGAAGATGATGATTTCATCAAATCATCAGAATTTAAAAGTTTTCTTTATAAAATAAAATAGAATGAGCTCACATTGAGCCTCATGCTAGGAGAGGACCTAGAGAAGAACAAAGAGTTAGTTGAAAAACTGTTAGCTTATGATCCTGAGAGTGAGATAATGACCCTTGCAAAAGCTAGGGAGTTGGTGCATAGGAGTGGTATGATTCTGATACCACATTGGGATATTGAGAGAGCTTTTGTTCTTGATCAAATGAGAAGACAAGACAAAGCCATCAGTTATGAGGCTAGCAGTAGTGAGGGATTAAAGAGGGGGTCAGGATTTAACATAAACACAAAAACCCTAGCAGTGTAGAGTGTTGCCCCTAACACCAAAAAACCCATAATGAGGGATATATAGGAAACTGCATAGGGCAACATGATTGTGTGGACATTAGAAAATGCTACTGGGAAGGAAATTTCTAGCCTAGTCAAACACTTTGCACTCATGAATGAGGTAAAGGTAGATGAAATTGAGGATAGGCTAGCTACTATATACAATGAATGTTTAGATATCAAAAAATTGTATGAAGAGGAGCTCAAAAAAGCTATGTACAAAAGCAGAGAATAGAAGAGTTGGAGGGGAAAATTCAAAGTTTAGAAGTAGAAGTAGCATCCCTCAAAGAGCAACTTAAGACTACAGTAGAGGCAAAACATGCACCTAGGAAGGTGGAAGAAGAAAGGCACATTGTAGAAGCAGAGGCCCAAACAGAGGAGATTCCTATTGGGGTAATAGTGCCAGTGCTAGTGCTTGTGGTCAATGTGGAAATAGAAGCTTTTCAATTCGATAGTGCAACTAAGAAAAATGTTATGATGAATGTATTAAACCATAGAATAAGCACTTTGAAGAGAATATCTCAAGATGCTTATAGCACATTCATTAATCTACAATCTGTAGAATAGGTATGTAAGGATTCAATAGGATGGCTTGATCCAATTTTCCAACAATGGGGACCATATATGCAATTTTTTGACAAATTGATACCATTGTTAGTAAAAAAGCTAGATCTACCAAATAAAGTTATTGTTGTAAAAGAAGGCATGGAAAAAGTGAAAGATTTGTTGAAATTTTTCATAGGGAAACTGATAGCAACACAAAATAAAATGAAAGTATTGACAAGTGGTTTTCATTCTTTAATTCTTTCTATCCTTGATTCTGATAGTTAAGTGAAGGATTTCAATGAATGGTCTAATTCTTTTGACCATATTGTAGACTTGACACAAGTGGCATCTATTTTCCAAGGTGATATTGATGAGTGTGTTTTCAATGAACTTATTGACACCCTATTCAAGGTTGAAACTGAAATGAATAAGTTTACCACAGAAGGGAGAGTGATCACTGATGCCAAGTGGCAGAAGTCTATTAATGAACTAGCAACAACCAAGACATGTGAGTGGCCCACCAAGAGAGAAGTCATTGTTTGGGAAGCAATCGTAGAGATAAAAGCTTTACCAATAGGAAGCAATTAGAGAAAAAGATAAAGTTAAAGATTTTATCATCTAGCTATCATCTGTAATTGCTTTTTGTTGTTTCTTTTTGAATTAAGGTGTCTAGGATATTTTGTAAAGGGTTGTTGTACTTATTGTTGTAAAAGGACACCTGCCAATCACAATTGCCCTTTGCTTGATGCAACTCATGTTATATAAATGAGATTTCAAGGCATTGTGATGGTCCAAAATTTTGTATGTTTTCAATTTTCAAGAAAGTACAGTCAGTCTAGTCATGTGTAGTTGTTTTTTAGTTTACTTCTAGTCATGTACTTTTTTGATGACAAATAGAAATGACAAAATCAGTATGAATTCATGGGTTTCTATTTAGTTTCTATTGGTTATTGTATTAGTCAGCAAAAGGATAATACAAAAGGGTATTTGCACCAGATCTATGTCACCATTTTCTGTCTCCATTTCATGAGTTTATTAATTTTGAAATCATTTGAATAATGTTCATTTGATTGAATATAGTTTGGATGGGGTGTATATTGGTTACATTGTTGCTTTTAAGTCAATGGATTATATAAATGCTTCAATAAATTAGTAGGATTCATGAGTTTATGAAAAGGATATCACATAAGAAAGGAAATAGGTGATTATAGTTGATAGATTCAATTACATGTTAATTGAACAAGATTTCCTGCCAATAGTTGACTCTTTGCTCCCATGGATAAGGCACTAGTCATATAAATCAGAGATGATTGATAGTAAATTCTGCTTCCACATGTCAAAACAATTATAAATTCAAAGTCATTTTTATTCCATTTTGTTCAAGGTTATAATGCTGGTCACCACTCATATACATTTAATTTTTGAATCTTAGGTAGCTGTTATTTCTAGGAATACTTATAAACTCTAGGAGAATTATGACCGGATCTACTTATGAGGGATACATATATACTTGAAAGAATTAAGAAAGTTAGTGAACTGTGTATATGCCTAAGGATAGAAGATGAAAATTAGAATGAAACTAAGATAATTTTCATACAATAGTTTGCATTAGAACCATCCCTAGGTATACCCACCTTGGTTTTGCAGAGCCTAAAGAGCAGGAAACCATCCTTGGTTTTGTTGAAGTTGGGTCCAAATGGTTTACTTATGTAATTGATTATAGGAGGTGGCTAACTTTAGGTTATATGAGTCTTATCATTTTGGTATTGATCATTTTGTTGTTTAGTAGTTTCAAACACCAACAAAGATGATAGTTAATTAAATAAAATAAATATGAAATGTTAGAAAGTAAAGTCCACCAAGATATCTGGGGGGGGGAGGGCGGGGGTGAATTAGTTATCCAATTAAAGTAACTTTTATCAACCTTATTAGGTCTGAAACATGTAATCAAATAGTGCAAAAACCATAGCAAGATCACCATACACAATAAAACCAAATTTGTTAACTAGGGAAACCCTTGATCAGAGGAAAAAGCCTAGTGGGGATGGTACCACAAAATGATGTACTAATATACAAGTTCCTTGCAAGAGGATGGACTTTTTTAGGAGTCAAAGAATTACATTTAGTACATATCAGTCCCTATTAAGAGACTTTGAATCCCTATGAGGAGATTCCAAACCTGTTAGGAGGTGTGCCAACCCTATTAGGAGTTGTGGAAGGAAAAAGGACCCACTATCCAAACAACTTCAAGGGCAAGACCATCAAACTTACTATCCAACTGGTCTTAGTGGTATCCTTCACAAAATAATACAAATAAACAAGTGTCCATAGTAACCTCTTTTCCAAATACAATATCCCTATCAACTCATTGTTCTTTATCCACACCAAACACTTCTCTCATCAACATATATTCAATATTAGCTTTAGTGGATCTTACTTCCAAGTTTGCATACTCACATTATACACAATCTCTTAGATCACATTTCACTTACATTTTACCACAAGGAAAATAACTTTCCTCTATATCAAGTTCTTAATCTTTTCATTGAGTCATCCTTGAGGCTTTCCCATTTTACAAATATAATATAGGACCACATTAAGATAATACAATACACATTACATCACAACTTTACATCTTTTCATAATTAAACAATATTGTTAGCTCACAATCTTCACACGAGAAATATCAAGATGAATGTGCTGACCATTGCATCTTTACCATGTCTTCTACCATTGTACAAATGTTCTTAACCATATTTTATCTTTGTTAGGTGATATAATCAAAGCATCAGTAATTGATTCTTAGGAACTTTGTCTAAACGTTGTCTTCAATAAATCTCAAATAACTGTCAACTACCTTCATGTTTCCACATGCATACTTAACCGCATCATCAAAATCCTTCATATAATAGGTTGCCAGCTGCATATAACCTTGTCTTTAATCCTTGAACTATGCAACCTCAGTCTCTATCTACTACTCTATCAATTTTCTACATAATAATATGTATGTTGGTATCAATGAAAAACACTTCCATAAATGAAACATATGATCATTGTAACGTCTCTCCAAAAATTCTAAGATACTTCCCCATAGGGATATCATCAGTAGTCATGCTAACAATCTCCCACTTTGGTATTGATGAAAACATAGATGAAAACCATCTAACTTCCATGAATACCAAATACTCTACTACAATAGCTCACTGTAATCAGATTCTTTTCAAATCCCCTTCATCAATTAAATTTGAATCTCAGAAGACTTCTTCCCCATTGATATTCTTCCTTATTGAGATCAACATGATGTACCAATCTCTTCTAATGTACCATAGGATTTTTTTCATGTACACTTCTCCTCCATTGACATCAATGAAACAGAAATCATTATGTCAATTCTACTACATATGATCTTCAATAAGGTCAAGTATCCAAAGACATTATTAAATACTAGTTGTCAAGAGTCCTTCATGACTCAGATCAAACACAAATACTCCCTCATAGAGGAAGCATCAAGCATCCAATCTAGATAAAGAATAGTGCTTTGTACCACTGGACTGATGCAATCTCTACATCAACTATTTAGAAGTAGGTAAGGGCATAACCCCAAGCATACCTCTCAAGTACTCAAACATATACTGCGGAAAAGGCTTAGTAAATATGTCTACTATATGCTCCTTTGTACTAATATACTCCAATCAGCTAATATCTTTCTCTACAACTTTCTCTCTCAAAACATAATACTTAATAGATATGTGCTTTGTTTTTTTAATGTAAAACAAGATTCTTTACCATACTTACTATACTTGTGTTATCATAGTGTATGATAATAGACTCTGTAAACTCAATTCCAATGTCCTTCAACATTTTCTTCATCTGCACGATCTAATTACTATTTTTTTTGCTACTACATATTTGAATTCTACTATACTTTGTGAAATATAGTCCCATTTTTTTCTTAGCCAAGAAACTAATATTCCTCCTAAGAAAAAAGCTCCATTGCTTTAATCTTTAAATATATGAAAATCCTCTTTACTACTGTATAATGTGATTCTTTGGGATCAACTGTAAATCTTGCAAAAATGCTAATTGTATTGGCTATACTAGGTCTTGTGTGTGTTAAATATTGAAACCTCCAATCATATATCTATACTTCTTCTATTCAACATTAGGTGTCTCATCTTTTCTAGATAACTTGTGATCAGTTACCATATGCATAACAACAAGTTTACAACTTTCTAAACCAGATTTTTTCAACAAGTCTTTCAAATACTTAGTCTATGATAAAAAAAATACCATCATTATTCTACAAAATCTGTAATCCCAAGAAATAATTCATCTCACTAATCATGCTCATCTCAAACTCCTTCATTTCACCAAGAAATGCTTTACTTGCTTCATCATCACCTCAAAAGATTATATCATCCACAAAAACTTCAATAATTAGTAAACTATTTTCAATCTCCTTCAAATATAAATTATTTTTTGTAGTACCTTTAGAAAATCCTAATTTCACCAAATAATTATTGAATCCTGCACACCATCCTCTAGGTGCTTGTTTTAATCCACACAATGCTTTCTTCAACTTACAAACCATATCTTCTTCTTTCAAAGGAAAACTTCCAAGCTACTTAATGTAAATTTCTTCCTCAAGTTCTCCATTAAAAAATACTTATTTGACATCCATTTGATACATTTTCAATTTATTGTTAGCTATATATGCCAAAAATATTCTAACTGTCTCTATTCTAGGAATAGGTGCAGATTTTTCCTCATAATCCATACCATTTTTCTATGTATAACCTTTACATGTCAAAAATTCTTTGTTTCTCACAACATCACATTGTTCATTCATCTTATTTATGAAAACCCACTTAGTTCCAATAAAAATTTTGTCCTTAGGTCTAGGAACTAGTTCCCATGTATCATTCTTTTCAATATGATCTAATTCTTCTCTCATAACTTTATTCCAAAAATAATCTTTAGTAGCTTAATCAACACTTTTAGGTTCAATTTGTGCAATCAAACACAATTCTTCTCTTTTTACCTTATTCCTTGTCATAACTCCTTTGTCCTTTATTCCAATATTATGATCAACATGATGATTCTTTATCAAATTCTTATTAGGTATCATTGTCTCAACTCCAACTTTAGATCTAGGTTCACTCCTTGGTTTCCTCAATTCCACAATCTATATGCCATTTTGCAAATTTGTGTTAGTTTCATAAAACAACTCAACATTCTCCTAGTTAGCCTTTGGATAAATCTCTTCATCAAAATTATTATCAAGCATTCTTTCTTGAATTCCAAACTATTGTGGTTCCACAATGCACACCCCATTTCACCTAGAAATGGTGCTAGTGCGCTAAGTCACATTGGAGAGTGCTTCACTCTTGGAAGTGCGCAATTGCATAACTGTGCACCTCCAAGAGGTGCACAAAGCCTTGAGTATGCATCTCCACCCATCACATCTTCTTGCCTCTTGCACTCACAAATAAAGGCAACATTAAAACTAAAGTATAGTTGCGCACTTGCACACCTACCTAGATGCGTAGGTGCACACCATATTTTTTCTTTCCCAAAAAAATTAAAGAACTTTAAATAAACAAGAGTGTAACACAAACTTAAGGTGCATAGTAGCACACCTAATTAGGTGTGTTGCTGTGCACCTTTAGTTTCACATCCTTTTTTCTAAGTATCACAAAAAAGGGTGTCTATCAGTGCACACCCATATATCAAAGGTTCGCCAAGTATAAGGTGCACCAAGCACACCTCTGAGGTGTAGCAGGTGCACTCTTTTTTGCTTATCAGAGGCTAAAATAAGGTTTTTTGCATTTTTTGTGATGTTTTTACATTCTTGGTCTTTTTTTTCATAACTAGGGTTTGCTTAAGGTTTGATTTTTAGATTTTTGGACTAATGTTTGCTTCTTTGTGCAAGTAAAAAAATGCATCCTTAACTTGCTGGGGTCATAACTTTTGGCCTAGAGCTTGGAATTTGAAACCGTTTACACCGTTGAAAAGAAGAACTAAAAATCTAATTTTAGTCCCTAAAATAATGAGCCTTCAGCTACCCAATTTTAGGTATTGATGAAAGTTTCAACTTGAAATTTTGAGCATAAGACCTCTGAAAAAGCTAGTTAAAAGCACATAGAAAATCTTATGGAAAAGTTTCAAACATTTGATCATTTTGGATCATCTGGATCACTTGGTCTTTGACCCAAAAGGATTAGATAGTTGGAGAGAAGAAAAGATCAAAGATATAAAGGTTGGACACATGAACCAAAATAGGTTCTTCATCTTATGCAACTATTTATGACAAGATTCAACACAGGTGCCTTGGAATTTCAAATAGAAGGATCAGAAGAAGTTCAAATGTATAAAAGTGTTTGGCTATAAAGAGAGTATAAATCATCAAAAAGGGGAAAATGAAGTACACTAGAGTGCTCCCAGATCTCATCTAAGAAAAACCAGAAACTATATTCAAAACTAAGAACTTTGATTTTTTGGCTAATTGAGCTTTTGAGGTGGACTGTTGCGCAGGTGCATAGGTGCACTTTTCCAGTAATGTCATGGAATATTTTGAGGAATTTAGAGGTGTTCTAGGTGCTCTGGTGCACTGGTGCACTTTTTGCAACATTATTTTGAAAGATTTTGAAGAAGTCAAAGGTGTACCAATAGTCAACTGCCAGTTCCAAAATTAGAGCTTTCCATGCATCGAAAATGCAAACTAACAACAATTTAACTCCAACAAGTTCCTAGTAAAGATAGAGCTTCTATTTTTGGCACTTCCAAACACTCTTACATTAATTGAAGGCTCTCTTCTTCTTATTTTCTCATGATTTCTTTGTTTTATGATAGGTAAAGGCTCATGCATCCAATTAATGATATAAAATGGATGGGGTCCTACTTAGCACCAATTAGAGAGTTAGTTTGTACATAATTAGTTTTTTTTTATTAATTTAGAATCATATGATTGCATAAAGATATCTCTCACTCTCAACACAAATTGAGGACAAGAGTTCTTATAAATACAAGATTGTAATATGTAGTTGGGGCCACCATTATTTTGATCCAATAATATATGTTTTTGGTGCTTGCATTTGGAGTTTAGTGATTCTTGCCTAAGTGTTTTATATTTTGTGAATGTATGTTCATGAAGTGTAATTGAGTGAATAGTTTTATTGTGTTGTTCTAGTTGTGCAATCTTTTAGTTCTAGTGTTTGCTACAGGTCTAAAAATTTTGCTGACGTACTTAGTTTGAGAAGAGATCATCAACTTGTTCCTACATAACTTTATGTCTCACATGAGTGCACTTTATATGGCCTTGTGATTTGATGCAAAGTGAAACATCTTATGGTTACTAAATTCCCATCGATGATTGCATCAGTGGAACTAAGGAAGCATTGCTCCTATTTTCATTGGTTACCCATAGATCTTTTCAAAACCTTAACTCATAGACACATTGTTTCTATAGCTTATGTCCATTAGGAATTTCCCTTTTCATGCTATTTGCTTAAACTTCTTGTTACCCTATCATCATTATTTTCTTTACTAACACCTTGGTTAAATTAGGAATTCATATAGTTGCATTATTAGATTACATTCATCATAAAAATAGAAAATACCAAAAAACATCTCTTTTGTGGTTAATTTTGAAACAAAAAGTAGATTGATCATTTGATCCAAAATTGGTTTGAACCAAAAAAGGCCTCCTCATGAACAAACACATTTATCTTCAATTGAGCAGATTCTAGTAGGCCATAAAATCACCCAGAACCTTGGAGTTGATTCAAGATTAACTTTTCAAGAGAGGAGTTTGAAATTATTCCTACCATTAAGCATCGTGCAAAATGACAACTCAACATAAGTGGCACTAGAAGGAGGGCCTAAAAACCATTTGGCTCAAAAAACATAAGTTGTTTGAAAATTCTATGATTTTTGGAAGTTCAAAAAAAAATCTAAGTCTATGAATTTTTAGTAGGTGCATTGGTGCCCTACTACGCTAGGTGCGCAAGTGCATAGGTGCACCAGGTGCATTGGTGCACTATTTTGAGAAATTGTGCTTCTTCAGAGCTATGCTTTTCTAGAATAAACACAAGTTCTTAGAACATAGTCACTTTCAAAAGCATCACAATGATAAAGAGATTTCAAGAACTCCACCCATTCACATTACACATTCCATCATCATCATTCACATTACATTCTACTTCACTCATTCCCATCATTATGCATCATGCCTTTCTTCAATGCCCAAAGTTCACCTTTGAATCTAATTGGTCCATTGCATGACTTGCCCAAAAATCCTAAAAAGTTTTGCCCATGATACATCTTTGGAGAATCACGAACATCAAAAGATCATATCAAAATCTTCAAGGAGATTTGTAATCAAAACTAGATTCAGTATATGGACATGGTATACTACCTTTTTCTTTACACTTTGGGGGAAATGGCATTCAATTAGTACCTCAATCTGCCACCGGCATCAATAAGGGATTGGAACTCTTTTGAGAGAAAGTTTCTAGAACAATTCAAGATCTATATCGATCCAACTCTCCTACATCATCAGTTCATCTCAATTAAGAGGGATCCCCATGAGACTATTTCGTAGTTTAATCATCACTTCTATAGGATGTATCAAATAATAGAGTTTCCATACACTATACTGCAAGAGGCTACTATCTATATCTATTTTGGAATAATAGATTCATTAACTTCTATTTTTTGATGAAGGCTTCCACTCAGAGACATAGATACCATTGAAAAGGTCTTCAAAGAGGCTATTGCATTTATTAATCAGGTTACTACTATTCCAATGCCAACAATTACATATTCAAGGTATGAGTCTCAAAAGACTACTTTCTTTGAGTAGAAGGTAGCTGCATCTATCGAAGCAAAAAATATTATGGCTGTTAAGCTTTAGGATTTGCACCCTACTGAACTGGCAATGTTCAGTAATCCTTACTTAACATGGGAGTCATTTCATTACATGTGACTGGATAATGAAATGAAACCTCTAGATTCTAGGTCGGCTCCTATTATATCTTTTAGTGAAACACTCTAAAACTTAATGAAAACTTAGAGGGAAAAGGTAAGAAAGTGCAGAAAATAAACCTAAAACCTAAGACTTAAACTAAGAAAAGAGGTGATACACCAAAAGTTACTTATGAAGACGTAACACACATGTAACAAAGAGGATTATAGTTATATGAAATACAAATGAAGCACATTTTCCTATAAAGGCTTGCACAAGTGATTTATGATAAGGTTTCAAAACTGAGACTACAAAAAGAGGATAAATTACTATCTCACTTTGACTAATTTCACCTATAAACACATATCATAACCTGCAAGCAGACTTACTTTTCCACAAAAAGGTGTTGGAATGAGATAGAAAACAAGGAATAATGTAAACATTCATAGGTCAACTTATCAAATCATTTAAAACACACACAAAATTTGTAGAAAGGAAAAAGAACTTGACAATTTACTTCATAGGGCATAATCACACTGCTGTCACTAGCATTATTTCTTCAAAATGTCGAATTACAGAATCTGTAACAAAGCTCAAGACTCCAAAGATGTCTCCAAACTCAGTCATAAAATTAGAACTCCCTCTCAATGAGTTGAAAAACTCCTTAAATACCAAATCCAATCCTTGGGTCGTATGTAGAAGGATAGCCTCAAAACAAGGATTCAATAACTCACAAAATTAAGTCCTACCCCTGAGAAAACTCCACTACCCCATAATGAATCCAATAACTCACTCAGAACTGCCCTAAAAATGCTCCAACAGTCAATAAATACCCTTCAACTATCAAAAAGACACCTCACCTTCATAGGCCTGGTCACATTTTGACTTTTCAACTCCTTATTTCCCCAAATCCGAAAATGGACTTCATCATTTGAATTTAAATTTGCACAAATTAATAATAATTAATTGATTTATAATAATATCAACTAATTATTATTATTTACAATGTTTGCAAATTCAAAAACAAAGAGAATTAAAAACTCATTAATATTAAGTAAAATAATAATATATCATTTAAGCTTCAAGTGATATATTCTTATATTACTTAATATATTATAAAGTAACTAATAATATTACATGAGTTATGAATATTGATATGGGTTAATAAAATCCGATACACTCCACTTCCATCAGATTCCAAAAGTTATGAATTACGACTTCGGGCTGCGGCTAGGGTTTCAGACTGTTATACCATTTAAAAACATATTCATTCTTTGCATTTTCACTTTGGAATATGAGAAGAGTTACAACTAGAGTTCTACATATGTCGCCTTGGTGATTTGTTGTTGGAGTTTGTTGGCTTGACATTTGTTGCTACTGTGTCTTCTCTTAATGCTTCACTGTCGTTTGAAGATGATAACCTGGAGTATTTGTTACATTCACACAAAGGTATAACAACATGTTTCTCTCTTCTTTATATCAGATTTGTAAATACTTTGTTTGCTGCACAACACCATGGTGATTGCCGTGAATGGATTTTCGCTTCTTGAATCATCACAGCGACAGGGAATTTTGTTTTGTTTTTTGCTTTAGATACTTTGCCTGGGACTTAACATGGAAAACTTTATAGTTTACTATTTTGATAACCAAAACTCTTTCCCACAGCACTTGATGTTTTTCCGTGTGTGACAGGTGGACTGTGTGAATCACTTACTCATATGTCTTTAAGAACTCGAGTAGTAGGACTTAAATAAAACTTATGGTCGTTGAATTTGATATCTTCTTTTTCTGGAACCTCTGTGAGACCAGGATATGTTGGAGATAGTAATTCATGCCACGCATTCAGATGGGGTGAAAGCAATGTGCTCATATTTCTTATTTGTGTTTTTATTGGTAGTTTATCAGCCATATCCTTTAGCTGTCCAGTTAAGACTCTGATAATCTCTTTTGCAACTTTACACCTTATAGTTTCCTCTCTGGAAAGTGCTTGTATTTCTTCAATTTCACACTCATATTGCTCAAATTTAGCATCTTTTCTTTCACACTGCTACTTGAGATTCTCTACACATCACCTATTTCTCTGAAAAAGTGGTGGGGAAAGATGAAGAGGTAAATGGCACAAACTGATTCTGCTTGAATGAGCCCTCAGACATGTTCAAAAATGTAAATGATCCAACTATTGATTCTATATTCATAGCTGGAACCTCTTCACAGCTCTTCATTATTGTTGTTGCCAATTTTTCTTGTTCATTTCTGCCTACAAGTAAATGTTCAAATCTGCAATTTGTATCTTATTTACTGGAAACGTTTTGTTGTTGTATAATGGCTTAACTCAATGACATTTTTTTAAAATTTAATAATGCTTATAAACAAGGGCTACTATGTCCTCAGTTTTGTTTTAAAACCATGTCCAAAAATCATGATTAAACCCTTGGTGATCATATCAGTCCTTCTCTTGATTATAAACATCACTCACATCCAATACTCTTGGTTGTATCTTGATGTAATCTGTGACAGCTTTTTTGAAGGCAAAGATCTGGTTGACACAATCCTTGATTACCATATTATGCTTTCTCCTCCACTGTGGGTATTTGTTGATACGCTATATATACTACATATATATATTCCAATTACATTTTGTATTAGTTGCAACTGAATTCACTGATGTTACATACCAGTTTCTCTGAAAATGTAATTTAAATCTCCGTGTCAATTGTTGTCTTTATTAAAGGAAACAATCATGTTCATGCTTTTCTGCAGTAAGCTATACATTTCAATGCTATCACTCATTAATTATTTTGTCATAATCTTTTGTACCCTGTGGCATATTATTTATGAGGTTTGAGCATGGGCTTGTGACACCCATAAATATTTTTTTTATTTCTTTCAGCTTTCATTCTTTCGAAATGCATCAACAGATAGAATATGTCGTTGTAGAGATAGTTAGTCATTGCTTAGATCCTTCGGGATCTAACATTAGTTGTTTCCATTTTTGTTTTTTGTAGATGTTGGATATCATGGAGCTCGGAGCTGGATGAGCGCACTAAATAAGAGGGTTTATAACCAGTCAAAGCAATAGGCAATGACTGGTTATCTCTACTCCTCTTTTCTTTCATTCATATGTATCTGTCTATGTATTTCTTTATGAAAGAAATTTAATACAATGAGCTATACTCATGACTTGTGTGAGACTTTTTCCTATTCAGTATATCATTTCATTTCATTGTTTGAAAACATCAATGTATAAGTAAATAAATACAAAGACATTTCTATTGTTTGAATAAAATGAAAAGCACTTTTGTATTTTCACTGCATGGATACTTAAAATTTTACACATGTGCAAAATTTTAGTAACATTTTTGGCAACTTCTGTTGTATGTCTGCTTGCTTGACATTTGACCAGTGTTTGAATTGTCCTTGTTCCTTGGGCATAGAGTCTAATTATGCAATCCTAGCACCTAAACTTGACACAAAGCAACTTCTAAAGTTGTTGGTTCAGTTTTGAAAATGTTCGTCAATTTAATAAGATTGGAAATTCTTATTAAATTGATAGGTATGTAGGGTCAAAACTCAAGTATCAACTTTAGGAGTTGCACCATCATAGTCGACCATTATTTGACGTATGTGTAGATGTATGGACTTGAATGAATGCATGTATGCATGCATATGCAGATATGTATGGCGGACAACCAGACATATTTTAGTGTCAGCGATATGTATGTGTGTATGTGTGCATATGTGAGATATGTGCATGCATTTAAGCACACATATCTATGCATGCACAAATGAAATGAATGGATATGACTACAAAAACAACGTAAACTAGCAACTAAACTAACCTAGACAACCAAACCAAAATAGAACATAAAACTAAACTAAACTAAAAATGTAGACGCACTTATTGAAAATAGGGAAAACTTAACCTATTATATACAAGGTAAGACTGAAACTCATACCTCAAAGCATGGTTTGAGGTGGATCTCATTCACAGGGATTGGTAGTATATCTCCTTCCATGGTAGCCAGCTAATAGGCATTATGCTATTTACACTCAGCAATCTGAAACGGTCTAGCCCACATGTGATCAAATTTATTGTGTTGGCCTGGCTTGCTCTTCAAAACATCCCACTTCAGTACCATGTCACCAACATGGAACTCTCGAGCTTGAGCTCTTCTATCAAAGCTCTTCTTGATCTACATTTGTTGATACTCCATGGTTTCCATGGCTTTTTTCCTTGTTTCCTCCAACTCCATCAGCTGGGTGCACCACACTGAAATAGGGTCACTTTTCTCAAACAAAACCAGCTATGTAGCAAGGTCAAGTGCAGGTAATTCTGTCTCAATGGATAATCAGGCTTCTTTCCCATACAACAGCCTATAAGGTGAGTTTCCAATAACTTGCTTTGGAGTAATCTTGTCAACCCATAGGGCGGCTTTCAGCTTTGAATGCCAATCTCTCTTGTTCTCTTGCAAGTTGCATTTGATAATCCTTATAAGATTCTTATTTGAAGATTCATCCAATCGGTTACCTTGTGGGTAATAGTTTGAGCTAGTACTCAGATAAATCCCATGATTAAAGGCCCAATCAGTGACTTTCATTCCAATGAAAGCAAGCATGTTATCAGAAATAATTGAATCAGGCACTCCAAACCTATTCATAATATTATCATAAAAATTCAGTACTACTATTTCATTTGCATTCTTTAATGATGTTGCTTCAGTCCAGTGCGTGAAATAATCAGTGGCTGTAATAATCCACTTATGATCTGCACTAGATGGAGGGCTAATGGGCCTTATAAAATCAACTCCCCACTTCTGGAAGGGCTATTATTTTTTAATTGGCTACAAAGGCAAAGCTGGCAACCTCTCTTTTCCTGCAAACATAGCGCAATTGGCACATTTTTTGACATGCGTATGACAATCTTTGAATAAATCAGGCCAGTAATAGCCTGCTCTTAAAATCTTATAAGTTGTAGTCCTTGGAGAAAAGTGTCCTCCTAAATGACCATCATGAAATTCATGCAATATTTGAGCAATCTCATCTGAATCTACACACCTGAGAAGGACTCCATTGAAGTCTTTCCTATACAAAATGTCATTAATCAGCACAAAAGGAATTGATTGCAAGCGATAATATCTTCGCTTTTCTTTGTCTAATGTGGCTGGGCATTGACTGGTTTTCAAAAAATACATCATATCCTGTAACCAGCTTGCTAGTTTGTCATCATTTCCAGTTGCTCTGATCAGCAAAATTGTATTTACTTGTTCCTCAAGTTCTGCAATGTCCTTATCTGCAATTTGTTCACATAATCCTTTTCCTCTAACTAGCTTAGTTATCTAAATCTCTACGTCATACTCCATGACGCGTGTGATCCAACTAGCCCTCTTCTCATTTAGATCTCTACTTAAGAGGAATTCTTTAACACTTGGATGCGTGACACGCAAAATAACTTTGTTATGTGTCAGCAAATGTCTAAATTTTTTAAGACTCTTCACAACAGCAAGGACATGTTTTTCGACAAAGCTGTAACGCTGTTCATACTCCTCTAGTCCTTTGCTGAAAAATGTGATTGGTTGTTCCAATCCCTCTACATTTTTCTGTACTAACATAGCTAAAATTACATCATAATCGCCATAGGCATAGAGAATGAAATCCTTATTGAAGTCAGGATTGATTAGGACAGGTGTTGATGCTAATACATTTTTTATGGCCTAAAAATTATCTTTGGCTTCCTTTGTCCATGTGAAAATTGCATTCTTTTTAAACATAATTGTTAAAGGCTTGAGGAATGCTGCTATATTAGGCAAAAATCTTCGCACGAAATTGATGCGGCTAATGAAACTTTGAAGGCCTTTCTTGTGATGTGGTAAAGGCAGCTCCAAAATTGCTGCAACTCGTTCAGGGTCCACTGTGATGCCTGCCTTTGATACAACATATCCAAGTAACTTTCCCTCATGTACAAGAAATATACTCTTTTTGGGGTTTAAGGAGATGCTAAACTCTCTACAACGCTTAAAAATCTGCCTTAAATGATCTATGTGATCTGTTGTTTTTTGTGAGTAAACTATGATATCATCCAAATACACCAAAACAAATTTGTACATCAAATTGCTGAAAGCCATCTCCATGGCTTTTTGAAATGTGAATCTAGCATTAGATAGTCTGAATGGCATTCTTTTGTATGCCATGGTTCCCCATTTTGTCGTAAATGCTGTTTTATATTGATCTTCTTCCTTGACCAAGATTTGGTTATAACCTGAATAACCATCCAATAAAGAAAACCTCTCAACCCCTGACATGCATTGTAATATCTTCTCCATGGACGGAAGTAGGTGCCTATCTTTCAATGAGACTCTATTCAAGTCTCTGAAATCCACACATAGCCGTAATTCCCCATTCTTCTTCCTTACTGGAACTAGATTGGCAACCCAACTCGTGTGCTTAATAGGAAAAATTATCTTACTTTCAATTAGTCTAAAAACCTCCTTTTGCATCAACGGTTCTAGCTTAGGATTAATTGGCCTTTGCTTTTGCCGCACTGGTTTGCTGATGTTTCTAGCTCTATTGTGTGCTGTGCCAATTTCCGATTAAATCCTTTTAAGTCACTATACTGCCAAGCGAACACATCGCTGAATTCTTGAAACAAATGAAGAAAATCTTCTTTTTCTTCAACTAAGTTAACTTTACCAAATTTAAAACATTTACTCGGTGCAATTTCTAGGTCTGCATACTGATTTTTTGTAACTAGCAAGTTAGCCTTTCCAGATTTGAGCTGATCATCCGAATTAAAAATGCTCTCTAGCATTACTAAACCCTTTGGAAACTTGTTGTTTTTTAACTGAATTACTTGGTCACCATACTGATCCTTATACCTCTGCTGATTAGAATTAGCAAAAACATCTTCTTCCAGCAAAAATTGTAAAATTTGCTCATCACTGTCAAAAACTTGCCAATTAATATCATTATCAGGAACTGAAGGTCTAGTAATGATTTTGATATGTTGCTGATCAGTATGTGCAGACACGTTGTTAACAATATCATACTGGGCTCCTACAACTGCTAGCCTGTCAGCATGCTGATTTTTGTTTCTAGGAACAACCAGTATGTTAAATGCATCAAAATGTTCAAGTAAATCCCAAACACAATGTCTATAAGATTTCAAAATATCATTCTTTATAACATTTAGACATCTGATTTGGTTTATTATTAATTCACTGTCACCATATACCTTTAAACACTTAATGCCACACTTTCTTGCCCATTCTAACCCTTGGATTAAACCTTCATATTCTATTGTATTGTTAGTACAAGAAAAACTGAATCTGAAAGTGGCATAATATTTCTCATCATCAGGTGAAATCAACATAACACCCCCACCAGCACCTTGTCTACCTCTCGAACCATCAAAAAACATGCTCCATAGCTGATCTTTGGACTTTGCCAGCTAACTTGTTGTTTTGACCAAAGCTGGAATGACTTCATTTTGTTCATGGATAATGTAGGTCCCTAAGTCAGCATTTTTCATATGATAATGTTGATTTTCAAAGGTTTGACTAGAGGCCCATTCATCAAGAAGAATATTTGGGATGTTATCTAACTAGGTTCAATTTTTAGCTGCTGCATGAGGCTCCTCTTCATTAAATACAAGAAAATTTGCATTAACAACACTGGGTGTATAAGGTTCTATATGATTTTTCGCAAGCAACTCAGATTTAATGGTTACTTTAGTGCCATATCTAGTCCTAAAGCATATGAGACCAATCAGATGACAAATAGCCACTGATCTTTGCCGTGAAGTCCCTAGACAAACAGATAGCAAAGTATGGAGGTAAATCTATGACATATATATCTTGTTGAATGGCAAAATTAGGACAAGCATGAAGGGTAACACTTGCATCTTTAATCACACCTATAGTACCTACAGATGTCCCATCAAGTTGAACAACACCCTTTTCAATAGGCTGGTATTTTAGTCCTAACTGGTCAGCGATCTTTTTTGGCATTACTGAGCTTGTAGCTCCACTATCTACCATACAGTTATGGACTAACTTATCACCAATAATCAAGGAAAGGTAGAAAGGAGGCAGTTTTATTACCTTATTTGATTCCTTGGCAGTTTTCTCGCTGTCATCCTTCTTTTCATCAGCATTGGTTAACACCGCCTTTGTTGGTTCATTCACCACCTTTGTGGGATTTGCTTCATCTAAAAGGGCCTTTTGTAGAATATCTGTTTGACCAAGAATAGTCAAAGTCTCCCACATTGACATAGACATGTTCATCTTCTTCATATTCTCCACTATATTGAATGGAGCAGCAAAGTGTGATTTCTGATGTATCTTAGCAGCAGCATGTTCTGCTGGTTTGTGAATGGTTTCCTTGGTAACAAGGATGTGAGTGACTCCCACCATGTTTGTAGCACTTGATGATGGCTCAGCTGTATCAGTAACTTTACCCTTATTTGGTGTTTGGTCTATTTCAAGAGCTCTTTTCTTAGCTCGGGTATTTGCTGATATTGGTGAGTCATCATTGATTGCGCAAAATTCATCTCTCTGCCAGTTGAGGAAAGTAGTCTCAGGAGTCGGTACATCATGCTGCTGCTCAGGTGCATCATTTGTGACATTTTATTGTCCTGCTACTATATTTTGCACCATTAATGCTTGATTTATAACTCTATTTTTGCATGTAGCCTGATTGTGTGGTTCATTACAAGGATAACACCATTCAAAGTCTACTGCAAGATTATTCTGCATGGGCACTATGTCTCTAACTGGATTAGCTAAATTGAGGGGAACTGGATTATATGGACAGAAAGGCCTTTGATTAATATTCTACTTGTAACCCATTGCATTGCCCTGAAATGGTAGCCTATTGCCTTGAGGTTGGCCTTGATTTTGTTGTTGATAAGGCATATTTACAGTTGGAGTCTGTTGTTGGTATGATGGCCTAGGCTGTAATTGTTGTTTATTTAAATTTGCCAACTCATTACTAAAAGTTTGCATCATACTTTCGATTTTGATCTGGCTATTTTTAATATCCTACAACTCTAATGAAGGACCTGTAGTATTTGAAGGGCCTGCAATAGTATTTTCTTGGCCAGGAACAACAGGTAATGGGTTAAATGGTGGAATTACCAATGGCAAATTGGGTTGGATGTCCGAAAAAATGGGCATTGGAGGCCTAGGGGCTATCTTACCAGCCTGAATAAGACTATTTTCGGCTCTAATGGTGATATCATAAGCTTGAGGCAGCAAAACACCTCTCATAGATTGAATCATAAGCTTCTTAAATAATAAAGAAAAGCATGTTCTGTTGAAGGTCTTACTGCAACATAAATTCTAGTCCAAGTCCTCTAAAACTAGCTATTAAAATCCATCATCTATTCTTGTGGTGCACGCTTTATAGTTGTGAGCTACTCCACGAGTGACAAAAAGTCTGACTTATCCTCAAAATGTTTTGTTAAAGTGTCACCCAAAGCATCCCATGAGCCTATAGAACCAATAGCTAGGCTTCTAAACCATTGAAGTACTTTTCCTTTTAATGATGTTGCTAGTAGCTTAGTAGCTACATCCTCCTCTGTAACATGGTGTTCATTGCATAAAGTTGCAACATCTATTATGTGCTCATATGTTGTAGTCTGATGTTCTCCTATGAAAGTAGGCAAACTCTTCAATGCAACCAGTGGTATATCATAATGTTGTGCAAAATTCAAGGGACTCCCTTGATTAAAAGGCACAAAAGCATATGCCCTTGCTATTGGCGGAGGTTGCTGTATAGGTTGTTGTACTAGTTGCTATTGTACAGGTTGTTGTTGGAAACTTGTATTAACTGTACTTGCTGGTATAAAACCAGTACTTGCCAAATTTTCAGTTGAATTAGCAAAAATGTCAAAAGAATCAGCTCTTACTGATGGGCTTGTTGAATTTCTAACTTTTCTTTGATGTGTTCTACTGTATACATGAAGACCAGGGACAGAAAGTCGCTTCCTCGATGTTGGCTTTGTCCTGGATAAGCTCCTTCCACGCCTTTTTGGAGTTTCTAACTACAGGTATTCAAAAGAAGTGGAACTTTGTGTTTGAATTTTTCTCATAAATTCATCACCTTTGGCTGGCTAATTGAAAATGACCTTCAGCTATACCAGCACAGTTGTAGAATGTCCTTAGGTCCCATCGGCTGTGCCAAAACTGTTAAGCTTCAGGATTTGCACCCTACTGAATTGGCAATGTTCAGTAATCCTTACTTAACATGGGAGTCATTTCATTACGTGAGACTGGATAATGAAATGAAACCTCCGGATTCTAGGCCGGCTCCTATTATATCTTTCAGTGAAACACTCTAAAACTTAATGAAAACTTAGAGGGAAAAGGTAAGAAAGTGCAAAAAATAAACCTAAAACCTAAGACTTAAACTAAGAAAAGAGGTGATACACCAAAAGTTACTTATGAAGACATAACACACATGTAACAAAGAGGATTATAGTTCTATGAAATACAGATGAAGCACATTTTCCTGTAAAGGCTTGCACAAGTGATTTATGATAAGGTTTCAAAATTGAGACTACAAAAAGAGGATAAATTACTATCTCACTTTGACTAATTTCACCTATAAACACATATCATAACCTGCAAGCAGACTTACTTTTCCACAAAAAGGTGCTAGAATGAGACAGAAAACAAGGAATAATGTAAACATTCACAGGTTAACTTATCAAATCATTTAAAACACACACAAAATTTGTAGAAAGGAAAAAGAACTTGACAATTTACTTCATAGGGCATAATCACACTGCTATCACTAGCATTATTTCTTCAAAATGTCGAATTACAGACTCTGTAACAAAGCTCAAGACTCCAAAGATGTCTCCAAACTCAGTCATAAAATCAAAACTCCCTCTCAATGAGTTGAAAAACTCCTTAAATACCAAATCCAACCCTTGGGTTGTATGCAAAAGGATAGCCTCAAAACAAGGATTCAATAACTCACAAAATTAAGTCCTAACCCTGAGAAAACTCCACTACCCCATAATGAATCCAATAACTCACTCAGAACTACCCTAAAAACACTCCAATAGTCAATAAATACCCTTCAACTATCAAAAAGACACCTCACCTTCATAGGCCTGGTCACATTTTGACTTTTCAACTCCTTATTTCCCCAAATCCGAAAATGGACTTCATCATTTGAATTTAAATTTGTACAATTTAATAATAATTAATTGATTTATAATAACATCAACTAATTATTATTATTTATAATGTTTGCAAATTCAAAAACAAATAGAATTAAAAACTCATTAATATTAAGTAAAATAATAATATATCATTTAAGCTTCAAGTGATATATTCTTATATTACTTAATATATTATAAAGTAACTAATAATATTACATGAGTTATGAATATTGATATGGGTTAATAAAACTCGATACACTCCACTTCCATCGGATTCCAAAAGTTATGAATTATGACTTGGGGCTGCGGCTAGGGTTTCAAACTGTTATACCATAAAAAAACATATTCATTCTTTGCATTTGCACTTTGGAATATGAGAAGAGTTACAACTAGGGTTCTACGTATGCCGGCTTGGTGATTTGTTGTTGAAGTTTGTTGGCTTGACATTTGTTGCTACTGTGTCTTCTCTTAATGCTTCACTTCCATTTGAAGATGATAATCTGGATTATTTGTTACATTCACACAGAGGTATAACAACATGTTTCTCTCTTCTTTATATCAGATCTGTACATACTTTGTTTGCTACACAGCACCATGGTGATTGTCGTGAATGGATTTTCGCTTCTTAAATCATCACAGCGACAAGGAATTTTTTTATTTTTATTTTTGTTTTAGATACTTTGCCTAGGACTTAACATGGAAAACTTTATAGTTTACTATTTTGATAACCAAAACTCTTTCCCACAACACTTGATGTTTTTCCATGTGTGACAGGTGGACTGTGTGAATCACTTACTCGTATGTATTTAAGAACTCAAGTAGTAGGACTTAAATAAAACTTATGGTCATTGAATTTGATATCTTCTTTTTCTAGAACCTCTGTGAGACCAGGATATGTTGGAGATAGTAATTCATGCCACGCATTCAGATGGGGTGAAAGCAATGTGCTCATATTGCTTATTTGTGTTTTTATTGGTAGTTTATCAGCCATATCCTTTAGTTGTCTAGTTAAGACTCTGATAATCTCTTTTGCAGGTTTACACCTTATAGTTTCCTCTCTGGCAAGTGCTTGTATTTCTTCAATTTCACACTCATATTGCTCAAATTTAACATCTTTGCTTTCACACTGCTACTTGAGATTCTCTACACATCACCTATTTCTCTGAAAAAGTGGTGGGGAAAGATGAAAAGGTAAATGGCACAAACTAATTCTGCTTGAATGAGCCCTCAGACATGTTGGGAAATGTAAATGATCCAACTGTTGATTCTATATTCATAGCTGGAACCTCTTCGCAGCTCTTCATTATTGTTGTTGCCAATTTTTCTTGTTCATTTCCGCCTGCAAGTAAAGATTCAAATCTGCAATTCGTATCTTATTTACTGGAAACATTTTGTTGTTGTATAATGGCTTAACTCAATGACATTTTTTTAAAATTTAATAATGCTTATTCTATGTCCTCAGTTTTGTTTTAAAACCATGTCCAAAAATCATGATTAAACCCTTGGTGATCATATCAATCCTTCTCTTGATTATAAACATCACTCACATCCAATACTCTTCCTTGTATCTTGATGTAATCTGTGACAGCTTTTTCGAAGGCAAAGATCTGGTTGACACAATCCTTGATTACCATATTATACTTTCTCCTCCGCTGTGGGTATTTGTTGATAAGATGTATATACTACATATATATATTCCAATTACATTTTGTATTATTTACAACTGAATTCACTGCTATTACATACTGATTTCTCTGAAAATGTAATTTAAATCTCCGTGTCAATTGTTGTCTTTATTAAAGGAAACAATCATGTTCATGCTTTTCTGCAGTAAGCTATACATTTCAATACTATCACTCATTAATTCTTTTGTCGTAATCTTTTGTACCCTGTGGCATATTATTTATGAGGTTCGAGCATGGGTTCGTGACACCCATAAATTTTTTTTTGTTTCTTTCAGCTTTCATTCTTTCGAAATGCATTAACAGATAGAATATGTCATTGTAGAGATAGTTAGTCATTGCTTAGATCCTTCGGGATCTAACATCAGTTGCTTCCATGTTTTTTTTTTTTTGCAGATGCTGGATATCATGGAGCTCGGAGCTGGATGAGTGTGCCAAAGAAAAGGTTTTATAACCAGTCAAAGCAACAGGCAATGATTGGTTATCTCTACTCCTCTTTCCTTTCATTCATATGTATCTGTCTATGTATTTCTTTATGAAATAAATTTAATACAGTGAGCTATACTCACAGCTTGTGTGAGACTTTTTCCTATTTAGTATATCATTTCATTTCATTGTTTGAAAACATCAATTTATAAGTAAATAAATACAAAGACATTTCTATTGTTTGAATGAAATGAAAAGCAGTTTTGTATTTTCATTGCATGGATACTTAAAATTTTACACATGTGCAAAATTTTAGTAACAATGGCTAGAGAGTTTAAGGCCATGAAGGAGATGATGTGTCTTTTATCTAATGAACTCATCAAAATAGAATTGAATTCCTCAAGAAATCAAGGCGATCATCCAAGAGAATTTGTTGCCTGGAATAATCATTCTCAAAATCAAAGCAAAAATTTTGGCCTTTACAGTAACATCAACAATGAGAATAATGGTATTATAGGTATGAGACCAAGTGAAAATGGATATGGGTACAATGATGCTTCAGATCAGCCTCCCCAAATCATGGAGGAACAACCTTTGCAGTTTAGTGCAATGATGTTTGAATCATGTGATAAATCTATAGGAGGACAAAATGATGAAGAAGATCAAGAGGAGTTTGTGTTCCCATTCAATGAAGATATTCTCCCAAGTTTTGATGTTTCAATAAGTGTGGATATGCCAAGAAATTTTGAGGACGTGGAAAATTTTGATGTTCCAGAACTCTATGAAGTTGCAAAAAGTGATGGAAATGCAAAATATCCTAAGGTTGGTGAGATTTTTGAATCATAAAGTCATCAAGAAGAAGATATCGATTCTTCCTACTATGATATTGATTCCTTGTTGAATAATGATAAGATACTTCCCTCAAAACAAAAAATTTCATTAGAAGAGATGGATAGAATGCTCAATTTGGTCTCAAGCTTGACTGAGGAAATGTCTATTTGTAGGTATTCTACATGCATATCAAACCATGCAATAAATGAGTCATGTAGAATCCATCCATTTGGGTTCCATTCAAAAGAAAGTTGTCTCGATTTCTTGTTAGCTTGGGAGATCGCAATGGAGGGAAAGTATGATTTTGAATAGGCTTCTTTGGGATATGAGGCAAAAAACATTTTGATCAATGATAGTAATGAATCCTGTAATTTGAAAAGAAGGCTGATGATTGATTTTTCTAGTCCAAAGGAACCTAAAGTGTTTCCATGTGTGCATGAAGTTGTGTACCATGAAATAAGATCACCAGAAGGAGAGATTACAATGTGTTAGTGTACCCCTATGGTGGGAGACTCACCAGATTAGGTGATATATTTCCATTATCCCTCTCAATTTGATGATTTTCAATTTGAATATGATGCTAAAGGAAAGAGAACTTGTTTCTAGATTAATCATGGTCATGGAGAGTTACCACAACTTCTAATTTTGTCTGACTTGTGCTCAGAATTTGAATTGACATTGGCCAAATTTTATTTTTTTGAGTACAAAGACAAATCAACTTTTCTTAGGATCATATGGGTGGTTCATTAGTATTGCACATCATGAGAAATCTACTAACAACCACCCCACATTCTTATTATTCAATTTTTTTTGTAGATAAGTTTTTTTTTGTTTTTTTTGTTTTTTTTATTTTTTTATTTTTATTTTTCTTACTCTTTTTAGTCTTTCTAGTTAGGTGTTAGTTTTCTTTGAGTCAAGTCTTTTTTTTGGGTTTCATTTCTTTTTGTTTCAAAGTTGCATCAGTCCAGGGGTTAGGTGCACTCAAAATTTTATCTTGACATATCTCATTAAACAACTTTTTGGTTTCGACTTTTGGGAAGAGGTATTTCTTTGTCAAACATTTTAATGATTTTGCTTCTTATACCAACTAAGGAATGAATGTTACCTGCAGTAATAGGGGACTTTCAGTCTTCAATTCAAAATCGCAAATCAAAAAGTTTTCAACATGTTACAATTTTAAAAATCAACTATCTTAAGTGTTTTCAAACGAAGGTCGATGGTAGCAAGGGATAGTCCAAACCCTACTAGTTCAAACAAAAGGGTTTTCTTGAAGCAATAGATAAGATCATTGTTTGGCATGAGATTTTCTAAAAGTTCTTAAAAGAGGAACACAAGGGATGTTCACAAAACATCAAATTTGAGAAATGACACCAATGTCTTGGCCGCACAGTCTAAGCATGTTCAGGGTACAAAAATAAAATAAGAAGGAAAAAAGGTGTTAAGAATGAAGGATTCTATAAAGGTTGAGAAAGGTAATCGAACTATAGGGATATGCAATCCAAATAAGCTATCCAGTATCAAAACTGTTGCTCCATCAAAGAATCAAAATAATGACATTGTGAGCTATGAGAAGCTACTATTCAAAAGATTACCTAGGACTTCAAATAAAAGTGACAATCCATTAAGAGCCCTCAGAACTAATTCTCTCATGTAGTTAGATAAAGGATTAATAAACAACTTTTGTGAAGATTCCTGATGAAAGGACCAAAAGGGGTGGAAGATTATTTCCAAGTTGTTGGAAACTTTTGATAGATTGCATTTTGAGATGTCGAAGGAAATGAATACACTAAACAAACACTAAGCTTGGAGATTTTTGATTCTGAGGTCTTTACTAAAAAGTGATTTGAAACACGCTTGAAATGTTTAGGATTCAGTTGGTGTTTGACACATATCCAGTGAATGTTTGCTAATGAAGAAATGCCTTTGTCATTTCTTCCTTTTTTGGGGGCTATTTGTTGTGGTTCAAAAACACACACCCCATTTCACCTAGAAATGGGGACCCCCTACTTTTTTTTAAAGCTTTCCAGAACCCTAGTCTAGGGTTCAAGTCTTTTTTAGGGTTTTTGACTAATGTCTTTGGCCAATCTGAGTCTTGGTCTGAAAACCCAAATTCTCAAAGAATAGAAGTCTAAAGGAGAAAGTTGATTTTTTACATATAGTGATGCACACTAGCACACCTAGTTCACCTTGTACACTCAAAAGTGTCCCACTCTAAACCCTTCTATCCAAATGATTCCATGAGTTTGGAATGCTTGGATGCTGGCTTAGAGCTCCCTATCCACAGAGTGCAAGAAAGTGTATTTTAAGTTCAAGGGCTCTCAACTGAGCCTTAGGAATACTCTTCTTGCTAGTAAACCATGTCATGGGAGGTTCCAAAGACAAGATGCAAGAATGCAAATGTCTCAAGGACTTCCTCAAAAATGCAATCCAAGTATGGAAACTAAGCTAAGATGAGAATGCAAAATGCAGCTATGCTAAAACATGTATGAGAGTGTTACAATCCAAATGTTAAACTGTGTGAGATAGATTATTGCAAAATAGAAGCTAAACTAACATGCAACATAAATCTAAGCTAAAATGCTATGGTATGAGAGAATGTAGACAAGAAATAGAAGTTCTCCACAAAGCTCTAAAGAAACCTATTAGAAAACCTGTAGCATAACAATACTCAAAAGATGGATCTTTTAAGGGGGAAAGCTCTCTCCCTTTTAAAGTCATATGGACGGTAGAGATTAAGATGAAGATGGTGGATGATCAATGGTGGAATTTGAAAAGAAGAGTGATCCATGTGCACACACAAGTCAACCAATAGAATATAAGTTGCCTTTTCATATAAGACAAAAGTCACAAAGCCTTTTCTTTTAATTTCAAAATAGAAAAAGGACTTTATGTGTGCACTTTAAGTGGGTTAGAAGAATGGGGTCTTTTATTTAATTAAAAGGGGACATGTTCTTTTAATCAGATAATAAACTTAGGATAGCATAGTCAAACTATAGGTTATAATCAAATAAATTGATTATTAGCAATTTGGTCTAAGTAAATGATTAAATTAATTTAGCCAAAATGTTCAGAAGGGGGCGAATAGTCTAGATGACCATTTTTAGGTGATTACATTTGCCCCTCTTTGACTAATGTGTGATCGATCTGGGAACACATTACATCAAAGAAAATAGAAACCAAGTAGGCAGCAATAGAAATAGATATCTGATTCCAAAAAATGAAATGTAGAAAGAGATAGCAAACCAAAGAGTGACTCTAAGAAACTGATAGAATGCCCCAGTTTGACCAAAGTTGATCACAAAAGATAAATCATAAAAATTAGGTCAAATCGAGTAGAAAGAGGATTTAGATGTGAAAAGGTGAATAGAAGTAGATATGAAGCATAGAAATGACGAAGACATGAAGAAATGAAGATGCCCCAGCGATGATTCGAAGATTAGACCTCAAAGGGTCAACTAACTGGTTAGAAGAAGGTGGAATTTTAAAATGCAATTTTGACCATCAAGATGAACTCCAATTTTGATTTTGATCCCAAAAATGGATTCGGGACATCGAAATTAGCCAGGGGTGCAATTTTTGCGCAATTCTGAGATGTTTGATAATTAGGTCAAAATGAGGTCGGAAGCTATAAAAGGGGCCCAAGTGTCATTTTCAAAAATCTTTTATCTTTTGTGCCTTGTGGAGAGCTTTTGAGTGGTTGAGAGACAATGATAGCTTTGGCGAACATTCCACTTCACCGACACCATTTCGAGCATAGCCGGTTGAATAACCAAACAGAGCAGTATGGGGTGCCAGTAAGTAACCACATTTTTGTCATATTTTTGAGCTTTTTGGTGTTTTTTCACATGTACAAAGGGTTTTTCACAAAATATCGTGTAATACTTAAAAAGTATCGCACGGCTACTTTGTAAAATGTCGCGCGATAGAATTTTTTAAATAAAGTGTCGCATGATTGTTTTAGGTTCTATCGTATGGGACATACCCATATGTCGCATGAGCCAGTGTGAAATGTTGCACGATAGAAATCTGTCGCATAAATTTAATAGAAGTATCGTACGATACTATTTCAAAAAATTGTATCACCCTTAGTGGAAAAAATGATTGCACAGATGCATTTTGGCATGTTTTTATGAGTTTTGTGCATTAGGATCATGTTTTCGATATGTTACTGATGTTTGCATTTTTTTGTGCTGATAGGATGTATTTTTGGCATTACATATTAGAGCCCCCAAGGTGGTGGGGTTGTGTGTGGTAGACCTTTTGAGTGATGCTGAGCAGGCCGCCATATCTGCTATGGGTTGGCCTTAAAACCAAAGTGATAATTCTACAAAAGCACTTAATTAGATCCAATATGCTGCTCTAAAAAAACCAGAGATAAGAAATGAAAGAAAATGGAGCTAGAAACTTGATTCAAGCCCCACGGTGGGTGCCAAAAATGTACACTCAAAAGTGTCCCACTCTAAACCCTTCTATCCAAACGATTCCATGAGTTTGGAATGCTTGGATGACGGCTTAGAGCTCCCTATCCACGGAGTGCAAGAAAGTGTCTTTCAAGTTCAAGGGCTCTTAGCTGAGCCTTAGAAATACTCTTGTTGCTAGTAAACCATGCAATGGGAGGTTCCAAAGACAAGATACAAGAATGCAAATGTCTCAAGGACTTCCTCAAAAATGCAATGCAAGTATGGAAACTAAGCTAAGATGAGAATGCAAAATGCAGCTATGCTAAAACATGTATGAGAGTGTTACAAGCCAAATATTAAGCTATGTGAGATAGATTATTGCAAAATAGAAGCTAAACTAATATGCAACATAAATCTAAGCTAAAATGCTATCGTATGAGAGAATGTAGACAAGAAATAGAAGTTCTCCACAAAGCTCCAAAGAAACCTATTAGAAAACCTGCAGCATAACAATACTCAAAAGATGGATCCTTTGAGGGGGAAAGCTCTCTCCCTTTTAAATTCGTACAGACGGTAGAGATCAAGATGAAGATGGTGGATGATCAATGGTGGAATTTGAAAAGAGGAGTGATCCATGTGCACACACAAGTCAACCAATAGAATATAAGTTGACTTGTCATACAAAACAAAAGTCACAAAGCCTTTTCTTTTAATTGCAAAATAGAAAAAGGACTTTATGTGTGCACTTTAAGTGGGTTAGAAGAATGGGGTCTTTTATTTAATTAAAAGGGGACACGTTCTTTTAATCAAATGATGAACTTAGGATAGCATAGTCAAACTATAGGTTATAATCTAATAAATTGATTATTAGCAATTTGGTCTAGGTAAATGATTAAATTAATTTAGCCAAAATGTTGAGAAGGGGGAAAATAGTCTAGATGACCATTTTTAAGTGATTACACACCTCACTAGGTGTACTAGTGTTCTAAGTCACACTAGAGAGTGCTTCACTCTTGGAAGTGCATAGCTGCGCACCTCCAAGAGGTATGCAAAGCCCTGAGTCTGCATCTCATCCCATTGCCTCTCCTTGCCTCCTGCACTCACAAAAAAAGGTGAGATTAAAACTAAAGTATAGGTTTGCACTTGTGCACCTATTTAGGTGTGCAGCTACGCACCTTATTTCTACTTTCCCAAAAAACTTAAAGAACTTTAAATAAACAAGAGTGTAACACAAACTTAAGGTGTGTAGTAGCACACCTAATTAGGTGTGCTACTGTAGGTGTGCTACTGCACACCTTTAGTTTCACATCCTTTGTGCTAAGTATAACTAAAAGGGGTGTGCATCAACACACCACATGAGGTGCGTTGTTGTGCACCCATTTATTAAAGGCTTGCCAAATATAAGGCACACTTTTGAGGTGTGCCAGGTGTACTCTTTTTTGCTTATTAGATGCCAAAATAAGATTTTTTCTGTGTTTTTGTGATGCTTTTTCTTTCTCAGTCTTTTTTTTCGTAATTTGGGTTTGCTTAAGGTTTGATATTTAGCTTTCCAGACAAATGTTTTCTTCTTTGTGCATGTAAAAAAAGGCATCCTTAACTTGTTGGGGTCATAACTTTTGACTTAGAGCTCAAAATTCAAAACCATTTACACCATTGGAATGTAGAACTAAAAATCTAATTTCATTCCCTAAAATAGCAAGCCTTCGACTCCCCAATTTTAAGGATTGATGAAAGTGTCAACTTGAAATTTTGAGCAGAAGAACTCTGAAAAAGCCAATTAAAAGTGCCTAGAAAATCTTATGGAAAAGTTTCAAACATTTGTTCATTTTGGATAATCTAGACCACCTGGTCTCTAACCCAAAAGGATCGAATAGTTGGAGAGAAGAAAAGATCAAAGATACTGAGGTTGGACACATGAACCAAAATAGGTTCTTCATCTTATGCAACTATTTATGACAAGATTCAACATAGGTGCCTTGGGATTTCAAATAGAAGGAGCAGAAGAAATTCAAATGTATGAAAGTATTTGGCTATAAAGAGAGTATAAATCATCAAAAAAGGGAAAAATAAGTACACTAGGGTGCTCCCAGACCTTGTCTTAGAAAATCCCAAAAATGATTTTCAAAACTATGAACTTTGATTTTTTGGCGAATTGAGCTTCTGAGGGTGTGCTATTGTGTAGGTGCGTCAGGTGTGTAGGTGCACTTCTCTAGTAATGTCATGGAAGATTTTGAGGAATTTAGAGGTGTGCCAGGTGCTCCAATACACTGGTACACTTTTTACAACATTATTTTGGAATATTTTGAAGAAGTCAAAGGTGTACCGATAGTTAACTACCAATTCCAAAATTAAAGCTTTCCATGCATTGAAAATGCATTCTGACAGTAGTTTAACTTTGACAGATGCCTAGTAAAGATGGAGCTTCTATTTTTGGTACTTCTAGACACTCCTACATTAAATGAAGGCTCTCTTCTTCTTATTTTCTCATGATTTCTTTATTTTATGACATGTAAAGGCTCATGCATCCCATTAATGATATAAAATGGATGGAGTCCTACTTAGCACCAGTTAGAGAGTCAACTTGTACATAATTAGTTTTGTTTTATTAATTTAGAAGCATATGACTGGATAAAGATATCTTTCACTCTCAACACAAATTGAGGAGAAGATTTCTTATAAATATAGGATTGTAATGTGTAAACAAGGCCGCCATTATTTTGATGCAATAATATATGTCGTTGGTGATCGCATTTGGAGTGTAGTGATTCTTGCCTAAGTGTGTTATATTTTGTGAATGTATGTTCATGAACTATAATTGAGCCAATAGTTTTATTGCATTGTTTTGGTTGTGCGGTCTTTTAGTTCTAGTGTTTGCTACAAGTTTACAAATTTCGCTAACGTACTTTTTTCGAGAAGAGATCATCATTTTATTCCTACATAACTTTTTGTCTCACATGAGCACACTTTCCATGGCCTTGTGATTTGATGAAAAGTGAAACATCTTACAGTTACTAATTTCCCATCGACGATTGCATCAATGGAATTAAGGAAGCGTTGCTCCTATTTTCATTGGTTACCCACCAATCTTTTCGAAAGCTTAACTCATAGATGCATTGTTTCCGTAGCTTATGTCTATTAGGAATTTCCCTTTCATGATATTTGCTTAAACTTCTTGTTACCCTATCTTTGTTATTTTCTTTACTAACCCCTTGGTTAAATTAGGAATTCATATAGTTGCATTGTTAAATTGCATTCATCATTAAAATAGAAAATACCAAAAAGCATATCTCTTTTGTGGTTAATTTTGAAACATCAAGTAGATTGATCATTTCATCCGAAATTGGTTTGAACTAGCAAAGGCCTCCTCATGAACAAACACATTTATCTTCAACTAAGTGGATTCCAGTAGGTTATTAGATCACTCGCAACCTTGGAGTTGATCCTAAATTAACTTCTCAAGAGAGGAGTTCGAAAGGATTCCTACTGTTAAGCATCGTGCAAAATGATAGCTCAACACAAACTTCTCATCAACTTTAACTTTTTCACTCTCAACAATAGTTTTAGTTCCCTGATTAAAATATTTGCAAGATTTTCTTTTCAATGAATAACCAATAAACATACCTTCATCACTTCTAGCATTAAATTTGGCCACTACATCTTTGTCATTTCTTCTACTTCTATACAACTATGCTTAACCAAATTTTATCTATGTCAAGGGATATAATCAAAGCATCAATAACTGTTTCTTAGGAAATCTGTTTGAATGTTGTCTTCAATAAATCTTGAATAACTATCAACTGCCTTCATGTTTTCGCATGGACACTTAACCATGTCATTAGACACCTTTGTAGAACACATCCTCAACTATGCATAACCTTCTCTTTAATCCTTGCACTACATGATATCACTCTCTATTTTCTACTCTATCAATCTTCTATAGAATAACATGTATGTTGACATAAATGACAATTTGCAATGAATGCAACATATGATCATTGCAACATCTCTCCAGCAATGCTAAGATACTCCCCTATAGGAATATCATCATCATTGATGCTAACAAAAAAGACAAGAGTTAAAATTGGAGTGAGATGAAAACCAACTAGAAAATGATCAATCGTAAGGGCAGTTAATTTTCTAGCCAAGGATTGACAATTGTCCAACCTATCATTCCTGCACATAGTCTATAGCCTAATAAATAGAAATAATTAAACTAGCAGTTGCATGTTTTTATATGTGCAACAATAAGCCAATAGGAATGTTTTTCTTTATGGGTGCTCAAATAATGAAGTTATTATCACATTGTGATATGTGTCCCTAAATAGAGCACCCTTTAAGTTGTTAAATAATGAATTTATATTTATATCAACTTAAACATAAAATTATATGATATATTATTAATAACTATATTAAATTTATAAATTTATTTTATTTTTTCATACAAATGTTTAACTTTTCAAATATTTATAAATGATAAATAAATCAAAATTAAAAAATTGATTGTTAAAATTTTAAAAAATAAGATAGAATTCATATAGCTTACATAAATATGTCAATTGTAATTTAAGAGTTGGAATTTTAGTCATCTAACATGTTAAGAAAATATTCATCTACTATATATTAGTGTATGTATTTTTTAACTTTACTTTTATTAGAATTAGAGGTTTACTAAATATATTTGAAATGAAAATAAGATTAGGGGAAAAAGAGTATAACTAGCAAGTTTATTTATATATTTAAATACCTTTTTATAATCAATTATTTATCAAACCTTATCTTCTATTTTGTTTTTTTATAACTTGAGAAATCTAAAGTTCACAAACTTCTATTCTATGGAGAGTTTAACCAAATGTTTAGTAATAAATTCTATTAACTTTTAGAAGTAAACATGTATGTTATTTATTTTTAAAATTCTGTATAATAGAAGAAAACAAATATATGCCTGCTAAGCATAACTTAATTTAGATAGAAATTTTATTTATATTAAATTTTAGTTTATGAATATGTTAGAGCAATTTATACAAATATTTGATGATGAAAGAATAATATATGAGATTAAGATTCTCCTTATTATCAATTTTTAAGTTTGTTTAATATCATTTTTTCTTCTATGGATTTTTTTTGTTTGGTAAAAGTGGTTGAGCCACTGGATATATATATATATATATATATATATATATATATATATATATATATATATATAGGTTCAAGAGCTCAACTGAGAAAGAACTAGAAAGAAAACCCAGCATTGTCACAATATGTACAAGTAACAATCATCGATATTGACAACATATTATATCGATGAGCAAATCTAAATTTAAAAATGTGGGAGTATTCTTACCAAAAATAAAAAATTATCAAATTTTTACATTTTCAGAACCAAATCGAATAGCAAGCATGGAGGACTCAAAGTTCAACCAAAAATACCAACATTCTAAAACATGCCTAATGTTGTAAAAACTAATACACAAAAAAGAAGGTAGCCTTTATACTATCATTCTTCCATATCCTCACAAGAAGTGCCCTCAGCTGAAGTGGAAGGCATACCAGGTTGTAGAGAATAACCCCAACCAAAATCCGAGTATGGTAAAGGATCAACCTCCCATCTTGAACCCAAACCTTCAGCAATGACAACAAAATTACCAATGGAAGAAGGCACACTCCAAACTATAGCAACTAAGGTAGACCAAACACCTGGTTCACATACAAACTAGCTTGGGGAGGCTGAAGGCTTCATCATGTGAGCAAAAAGTGCATGTGTGTTAGATATTGGTAAGCCCAAATATCAAGCAATGCAAATTGTGAAGCGTCACCCCGACCCATCATAGCATAGACTTATTAATACATTTTGACATTTGAGACTTTGATATTTTGAAAGCTATTCGAGACTTAGATGGGTAGTGAATTGTTTTATCTATAGATTTGGATACTGCAGTAGCATTTTACATTATGGTATGCACTAAGAACTTGTTATTGTATGAAATGAACGAACACATATGGATGCAGTTTTAGGACATGATACTATTAGATTTTGATGCAATGCTTTATGTTAATTTGATAATGATGACTTATGACATGCAGATTTTGATATTTTAGCATTTCAAATGGAATAATTGAAATGACTAGGAAAGGAAAATTTATTTGAATTATGTTAATATGGATTTCATAAAATTCAAATTATGCATTTATGATATACATTTTATATGACCTCCTTGGACTACTGATGCTCGAGTTTAATGTGTAGGAAGTGGAACCATGGAAATTATTGGGGGAAACAAGTTCCAAACCTATGTGAACATAGTTTAACCAAGGTGAATCTTTGGAAGATTCAAAAGCCTTGTTGTGAAAATATTTTGTGAATGTATGTTCATGAAGTGTAATTGAGCCAATAGTTTTATTTCATTGTTCGGGTTGTGAGATCTTTTAATTTTGGTGTTTGCTATAGGTCTACAAATTCTACTAATGTACTTTTTTTGAGAAGAGATCATCATCTTGTTCCTGCATAACTTTTTGTCTCGCATGAGCACACTTTCCATGGCCTTTCAATTTGATGAAAAATGAAACATCTTATAGTTACTAATTTTCCATTGACAATTGCATCAGTGGAATCAAGGAAGTGTTGCTCCTATTTTCATTGGTTATCCATCGATCTTTTCGAAAGCTTAACTCGCAGACACATTGTTTCCGTAGATTATGTCTATTAGGAATTTCCCTTTCATGTTATTTGCTTAAACTTCTTGTTACCCTATCTTTGTTATTTTCTTTACTAACCCCTTAGTTAAATTAGGAATTCATATAGTTGCATTGTTAGATTGTAGTCATCATTAAAATAGAAAATACCAAAAAACATATCTCTTTTGTGGTTAATTTTGAAACAACAAATAGATTAATCATTTGATCCAAAATTGGTTTGTACTAACAAATGCCTCCTCATGAACAAACAAATTTATCTTCAACTAAGCGAATTCCAGTAGATCATAAGATCACTTGTAACCTTGGAGTTGATCCTAAATTAACTTTGAGGAGTTCAAAAGGATTCATTTTGTTAAGCATCGTGCAAAATGACAGCTCAACACAAACTTCTCATCAACTTTAACATTTTCACTCTCAACAATAGTTTTAGTTCCCTGATTGAAATATTTGCAAGATTTTCTTTCCAATGAATAACCAATAAGCATACCTTCATCACTTCTTGTATTAAATTTATCAATATCATTTTCTCTCTTAATGTAACACTTACTTCCAAATATTCTAAAATACTTAACTTAGGGTGCATGTCCAAACCAAAGCTCATAGGGGGTCTTACCAGTACCTTGTCTAATTTGTACTCTATTCATGGTGTATATTGTTGTATTAACTACTTCTCTCTAGAATATATTCAAAACATTGTTCTAAATTATCATAGCTCTTGTTACCTCTATTACTAATATGTTTCTCATCTCTACTATATCATTTTGCTCAAGCATTTTAGGGTCTAAAAGATATCTTCTTATTTCATTCACTTCACAAGAATTGTTAAACTCATTCAAAGTAAACTCTCCACCTCTATCAAATCTTAGACATTAATTTTCAAATGAGATTCATTTTCAACTCTATTCTTAAACACCTTAAACTTCTTAAATGCTTTAGATTTGTCTCTAATAAATGCTATGCACATCATCCTAGTAAAATCATCAACAAGAAACATGAAATGTCTTTCATGATAGAAATCTCTTGTGTTTGTAGGACTACTCAAATATGTGCGCACTATCTCCAAATTTTCTGATATAGTAAGCTTCTTGCTCAAAAAATAACTTATCTTCTTCTTTTCCATAACACATTCCTTGCATACCATGTTAGTAGGCTTCACAATTTTAGGAAAATATCTAACAACAAGTGTTGTACTGATCTTCACAATATTATCAAAGTTTATGTGACAAAACCTCTTATGCCATAACCAACTATTATCAACTTTGGCAACTAAACATGCCATCTCAATAGAATTCAACTGAAAAAAATTTACCTCTTATTCTTGTACCAGTACCAATCATCTCATCATCTTTATCCTTCATAATACATGTCTTCTCTATAAATTGCAAATGATATCCCTTGTCAACTAATTGTCCAACACTCAAAAGATTATTTTTTAGACCATCAACAAAATAAACATCATCAATGTTAGTTTACCCATCAAGAACAATAGATCTTATTCCTTTTATGAGACAGGTTGCATTATTTCCAACTCTAACAATTCCTCCATCACAACTATTGAATTCAATGAACTTGTTCATAACTCTAGTCATATAGTGTGAATAACCACTATCTATGATCAAATCAAATTTCTTCTTTTCCACTTGTGACACTAGGGCTCTTTCTTCTCTAACTTCTTTTTTTTTCCAGGACTTTCCTCATTAATAACAAAAAATCATATTTCATCACTTTCACTAAAAAAAATTTCCATGGTAGCTTCCAAATATTCATCATTGGTATAAAGACATTCTCTAGGCTTCCTAGGCTTGAAGTTCCTTCTTTACTATTTTAGGGCACTTAGAAGTATAATGACCATATTCATTACAAGTTCAATATTTAAAGATTTTTTACCTCTAGGGTCTCTTCTCACAAGTAGGGCAATTCCTTCTTCAATATTATTATCTTCTTATTTTCCTTTGCTGCTAGCATAATCTCCACTAGTACTTGCACTTCTTGTCAAAGTAGGTCAAACACTCAATGCGCTGAAAGAAGTCTCAATCTTAGGAAGATCTCCACTTTGTCTCAAACTAATCTTAGTTGATTCCAATATTACAAGAAGAGTTTCTCTTGTAAAATTCTCCATACAAGGTATAACCTCTTCGATCATCTGAGTTGTCTACTAATATGTAGGTGTCAAACTTTTCAATATCTTCCATACAATTTCATCTTCATCCTTCTTTCCATTACAAGCCTTGATTCATGCAAAAATTTCTAATATTCTTCAAAAATAACTTCTTAAGATTCATCGTCCATCATTTTAGCTTCTTGAAATAAACATATCTATTTTTGCAATCTAACCTTTTTGCATGCTTATCACCTTCAAAAGTATATTCCAAAGCTTTCAAAATTTCATGTACTAAATTTAAAGATTTTACTTGACTATGCTCATTTTTTTAGGAAGAGCTATCAAAAGTGCTTCTCTTGCTATAATTTTGAACATAAATACTTCTCTCTAACCTTCAATACATTCCTCAAGATTATCTTCTCCAACCACTTCCTTCTTGCTCTTAGTTATCAACCAATATCCTGGACCCATGCATAGAAAATGTGTCTTGATCTTCTCCTTCCAACTATCATAGTTGACTCCATCACACTTCAAAATTCATTTTTTGAAAAGACTTGTCATAGATCTCCTTAAGTTGTTAATATTTTTCCTTCAAGGACTTAATGCTCTGATACATTTTAATAGTGAAGACTTAGTAATATATAATTGAGAATTATTAGAATGATAAAAGGTCAAGGATTGTGAACCGATATTAATTGATCATTCTAATGAAGTTATAATCTCTTATTCGAAGAATGATAATGGGTCCTCTTATAAAATAATGAATAATGATCTTAGAAAAGTTGAAAGGATAATCAATTAGAATATGGATCATGGTTAAATATAGAGAACAATTTAATTAAGGTCAATGATGATCAATTTAGTGAATATTTATCCTTATGTTATTCTTAGAATGTAATTCTTAATAATGGAAAGATAATGCTATCGGGGAACAATTGGGTTGACTTGTAGGTCAAATGATGAAACTTAAGACACTTGAAGTATACTTGCAAACAGAAAACTGGAAACCCCTACACTTGATTCAACTATGTGATTTTAGTAAACCAAAACATGTGTTTGCATCGTGTATTCTTTATGCTTCTTGTTTTGGGTTTTGGGTTGACTAGTGTTGACCAGTCCTAGGTTGTTACCAGAGGCTCGGGGATTATGAGATGTGATGGCATGTTGATCTTATTTGGTCTCGATCTTTATAAACCCAACCATGATTATGTGATCGTGTGCTCTATGAATTGTTTGTATTTACTCATTGTTATTGTTCATTAGTCTTCATGTGTGAAGCTGAGATGTATGTGTATGAGACACTTGAGCTAATCATTTTTTGAGTCATCGATCAGTTATCCTTGGATTATTTTCTAGTCGCCATGATGGGACTGAAATGTGGATTTATTTCTTGATGATGTCATGTTGTGACATGTTTGACTCAACCATTTTGGAGTCTTCGATCAATATGATTTTTGAGATATATTTTGGTTATTGAGAACCAATGGATACTTATGATTATCATTAATGCCTTCAGTTGCCAATAGATAACTGTTGTGGTCATGATTTTCTATGGATGCTTTTTCAGATGCTCATGGAGATTTGATGATTCTTATCTTGGAGATTTGATGATTCTTTGATGCTTTTATCATGGATATTTGATGATTCTTTTTTATGGATTATCTTTTGGATTTTCTTTACAGTTGCTTGTACAGGACTGTGGTGATTTATGATTCCATGAGCTTAGGGTAGGTAATCTACTTGTAGTGTCGGGAAGTGGCTTGCAATGGGGTCTGGGGCCCTAAGTGGTTGCCAGGGTAACTCATTGTAAGTTTGGTTAATAAGTGATAAAATTTACACACTAAATGAGGATTAAATGAACCTAAAAAGATAATTGTGTTGGTTCTCACCCATGCTTTGAGTGCTTGTACAGGCTAGGATGGGAGTAGTGAGAACGCATGGTTGCGACCGTGCATTCCGTAGTATGCCTCGTCAGTATGAGAGGATACTAGTGACCGCATGAAATCAGTATGGACCCGTGGAGTTTAGCTAACTGCCAGGGTAACTTGTACGTGATAAATGCGATGACACTTTCCCACTTGCATAGTAGGTTTCAAACATGTCATTGTGTGCCTCTGGGAAGTAGATGTCGATTTTGTGTGATGGAACCTTTGAGTTAGTATACTTTTAGGATTCCTGGACTTCTAGAGATTTATGCTATGTGGTTTTGATATCCTGTTTGGGACTTGAGATTATCTCCTCAGCACGGTGGGAGTGGACCACTTAGGTTCCACGCGGTCGGGTGGTAGTGTATTTTCCACTCTTATCATTTGAGATCCATTGAGACACCGTGGCTGGAGTATTCTTGGTTGGTATTTATCTTCATTATGTTCTTGGATCATTATGATAGATGATATACCTTATGATGGATGTATTTATTGGTATGTTTCTTATATTGATGATTTGCATATGTTAGATGATGGTATCCTATGCTTTACTTTACATGTTAGTAGGATGTTTTAGGAGTGACATTCCTACTATGTTAATAGCCGATGATCTCTTCAGTGCTTTGCAATGTTATGCACGGAGGGATGGCTAGGATCCACGATGGTCTAATGATGCTATTTACGGTTGGGAGGAACCGTGCACTTAGTTAATTATCTTTGTGATATATGGTTACATTTTGTGATGGATGTTTATATCTTTTACGATGATGTATCATGTATGGTTTATGGTTTCATTTATGTTATTGCATCATGGATTACTATTGGATGATGATGTACTTTATTTACATGGATGTTTATTATTTTAAGCTTTTCATACCTTGTAACATGTATAGTGGATGCTTGAGAAATCTAAAATGTAATTTATGAACATTGGATGTATCATTGTTATTTCATAAGGATGGGATGTTAGATGAATAGTTAATTTAGATGTGATACAACGTTAAGGGATCTTTAAAGAATGTAACTTGTTATGTTATGTTTACTTTCAGTTGGATGTTACTATTGCTTCCGCAAATGTTATGAATGGTTTATATTTCATGTTCTTTAAAAAAAAAATTGTTAGGTAAACTTAGTGTAATTGTTTAGATCCCTTGGCGGGGCATTACATAGATAAAGGTTAATTTGATAATGATGACTTATGACATGCAAATTTTGATTATTTAACATTTCGAATGGAATAATTGAAATGACTAGGAAAGGAAAATTTATATGAATTATGTTAATATGAATTTCATAATATTCAAATTATGCATTTATGATATACGTTTTATATGACCTCCTTTGACTATTGATGCTCAAGATTAATGTGCAGGAAGTGGAACCATGGAAATTATTGGGGGAAACAAGTTTCAAACCTATGTGAAGACAGTTTAACCAAGGCAAATCTTTGGAAGATTCAAAAGCCTCGTTGTGAAAATATTTTGTTTCGTAATGCATGTTTGTTTGTATGAAGGAATGCTTGATCATAATTTAGATGCATTAAGGACATGTCATGGTGATGTGGAATGTATTTTAATGTGTCACTTGACATTTGTAATTGTCTATGTGTTGATGACATGTCACCTAGAGTGTTGGTCACAAGGTCACTTGATCTTAGTCCTTTCCTTTTCTTCAATTAATGTTTACGTACACCCACTCAGGAGAGAGTTTTAGAATGGGTCACCATCATGTTGATTTTCGAATTCAAACTTGATAGTGAGTTTAGGGGGCCTAAATGAGATCCTAGAGTGTCATTTTATTGATAAAAGCCCACCCTAATGGTAGTATAATAGGTTAGGGGCCTAAATTCAACTATTTTAGTGATTACCTAACTTAGGGGACCCCTTAAACCAATCCCTCTTGAACCAATTCGAAATTTTGAGTTTCCCCATGAAAGTACCCTCACAATCCCACTTGGTCAACTTTCTTATTTTGGAGGAGCAACAATGTAAGAAAGGGGAGGCTTGATGTTCCTACTAAAAAAGGGTTAGTAGAGAGTCTTTTTAGTGGAAGGGTGACAAACTAGTGTGTTGTTCACCCACTCTCTAAGTTTAGAGCTGACAGATAGATTTTGGAAGGGAAAAAGGGAGCTCTACTACAAAAACCACTACCCTAGCTTGGACCAAGGTTGGTGTTTCAAACTATGCTTCATTCTCATTCTTGAGTATTGTAAAGTAGATTTGTAAGTATGAGGAATGTGTCAATGGAGTATGCATTGTAGTGGTAGTCTTGCATTATGGATTTTGATATTATGTTGTGGCATTGTGAGAAAGTGTTGTGTTCATGTTGCATTATGGATTTTTGATATTGTGTTGTGGCATTGTGAGGATGTGTTGTGTTCTTGAAGATTTCTTGGTTTTTTCTTCTTGGTTTGTTTTCTTGTTTGGATTGGAATGTGAATGTGATCATGGGTGTGAGGGCTTCACTCACTCTTGTGGGAAGGGAAGAGAAGTCTAGGGTGAAGGGCATAGTTGGGCTTGCATAGTTGAGGACCTTGGAATGTGGGCTCCATTGTATGCCATTTCATTCATATTCCGCTTTGGGGGTGATAAGGGTAAAATGGTAAAGAAAGGAAGTAAATGTAGTATGGGTTTTCAAGGAAGCTAAAGTTGTTGGTAGTGTGTGGTGGAGGATGTTTATAAAGCCCCAAAAGGGCATGATATTTTGTTGATGTGTGAAGCTCCGAAAGGGCATGATATTTTGTTGATTTGTGAAGCCCCGAAAGGGCATGAAAGTTGTTTATGGAAGATATGATATGATATGGCAAACGTCCTTGGAAAAACACACCTTCACCCTATGTTCAAGGTTCCATTGTTGAACCTTCGTGAAATACCTTGGGATGGGATTGTTAAGTGTTGTAATGTGATGTTCATGCATTGTAAGATTGGAATGACACCTGGTTTGGATCTTGTTTCCCCTACTCGGGGGTGGCTTCTTAGAAGCCTAGGATGGGAGGTGAGCCTCCATGGTTCCAAGATTGTGTGTATGTGCAGGTTTGTGAAGATGGACTAACTAAAGAAATTAGAGTTTATTCTTGACAATGTTGGAATTCAAGTGTGTGTGAAGATGCAAGTCTTCCATGTCATTACAAATATGTTGAGATGTCAAGTTTCCATGGTTATTTCCATTTTGATGTTAGGCGATCTGTTTTTTTATCACTATATATTGTGGAAAATGTGTAAGGAAAAGTTGAGAGATTGTGTTCAGATGCTTCCAAGGAAGATGTATTGTAAGTTCATGTTTGGCGAATGGATGTATTGTGGCAGGTCATGTGAATGAAACACTTCTTCTTATAATTCCATTTGTGTAAAGATTTCATAGTGGTTACATTTCTTTGACGTAATTGATTCAATTGAACATATAGATGGTTGTATTGTGATGCATTCAATATGATGGAAGAAAGTTACTATATTCTAATGTTCATGAATATCCATTTATCCATTCAGGTGCTAGATCTAATACTACTCCAGATTGAATATCATCATTTTATCATCAACTCCTTCCTCTAAAATTTTCATGGTAGAAGTAAGAGAAATTATCCATAGCATAATATATATAGCCAAAAAAGAATTATGAAGAAGAAAATAAACACAAGCTGGAGGTGCACATTCTTCTCTTGGAAGTGAAAATAATCCACTCTCAAATCAGAGACTAATAAAATAATCCTAGAGAATATTCCCTAGATCCCTAATTTCTTTCTTAAACCCAAAAAAAATCTTTGAACTAAGTACATCAACTCTAGCATCATAAAATTAATTAATACCACTTTCAAAGCTAGAAAGAACTATTCCTAAGGCCCCGTTTGGTTGCTGGAAGATGAGGGCCAAAACCGGGTTATCAGAGGCAAAACCAGGTTTTGCAAAAAAACTTTGGTGTTTGGTTGGTTAAAATTATAACCTGGTTTTCAATTTCATCTTCCAATTTTGGTCAAAAATTGGAAGAAGTTTCTTCCAACAAAAAGGTGGAATTCGAAATTAAAACCAGGTTTTGAATTTTATGACAGTTTTTTAAATTATATTGTGGGGTCCACAGTATATTCATCTTCCGTGTCAACCAAACGGACCATTGGCTTTCCAAACCACAAAACCAGATTTTCGAAACCCTGGTTATAAAATAACCTGGTTATGCCAAAAAATCATCTTCCCCAACCAAACGGGGCCTAAAAGACTTCCACGTGACCTTGGGAAGAGGTCGAATGTGACACAATGTCAACATTTAGAGAGCATTAAATTAATATTAATTTTAGAAATTTAGTTAGCAAGAAGAAATGCATCCATAAGAATCTCGTGATCCTTGGACTGTGCTTGCCTTTTGTTAAAACTAAAAAAGAAAACATGCAAGAAGGGGGAAACTTTGTTTTAAAAAAAGTAATAACATGATGGGCCCTTTGGATCAGCGATTTCACTCCTTCCAAGGCGCCATGAATCACATTTCCCTCCATTCAAACTTCTCCCCTTCACTCCTCCCTAGACACGTCAGATCGGACGGCTATTTTTCCATCACCCCACGCATGTGTCTTGTGCGCTTCCCAAGGTCTAGTCGAGCTGTTGGAAAGAGATTAAGGTTGGGTCAATAGTTGGCGCCTAGTTCTAAGGTAGGAAGGTCGCATTTTTTTAAAAAGTGTTAATGTTAGTTAGATTAATGTTTGAGTCTTGTGTTAGGTAATGAAAGGAATTGGAACTATAGTTTAGATTTAGTAATTAGATGGTATTTAGATTCAATAATAATAATAATTAAAAGAGATTGCAATTAGATTTATTAATTGAGCTTGTAATTAAAATTAGAAATGACTAAATGGTAGAGAGTATTATGGTAGGGTTGAATTTAGTAGATTAATGAAAGGTTTAATTAATGATAAAGTATTAGGATGTTGGGTAGAGGCTATAAATTAAGATAGAGAGTTAGTGAGCATGTTAAGGGATTTAGTTAGTATGGTTGACATGAGTGTTAGCATATAATGTAGTTATTAGATAAATATTTATGAGTTAGATTTTTTGGTGGAGAGTAGTAAGGATTATGAGACATAAGTAAGCTTAGTTTAGTATACTAGTAGGGATACTAGAGATAAATATCAATTGATAAGATGAAATAAATAATAATAGTAATAAATTATTGAAGGAGTTCACAACTATATTATAATGAAGTTATAGGTTGCATGCCTATATGAAGTCATATTATGTAATTATTTAGGTCATAAAATACGCTATGAAGAGACAATAGCCGTGCGGAAAACATAAGAGTTTTATTTACATTATCATCACGACATAAATGATCCATCCACCTATGTTGAATACTAATATTTTATATATCAACCTAAAATTGAAAACACATATACATACTAGAATGAATAGTACTATCTACTATCAACTCACAACCTTGTGCAAGTGGTGAACCTATTAAAGAAATTGATATCCCACACCTAGGAATACAACATTGTTTTCAAGATAGGTAATGGAATTAAAGTGATATCACTATTGTGGCATGTACAACAAGGCCTCGAGAAAACTTATTCCACGAAAATAATTAAAATCCAGATAATGTACCATCTCCTGAACTCAACAAATGATTTATGGTCTTCTATGAAGGCATATGAGTAGTGATAACAAAACATCTATAGGAAGATCATATGGCAATGTCACCTAACTATTGGATAACCTGGTTGCATCTTGCATATGTAAACATATGATACCTTATGTATTGTTTCATAAAATAAAAATAAAAAAGTTGTTGTATTTTGTCTTGTGAAAATTTGGGCATGACACAAATTTGGTTTTCTTCACACCCTCAGCCAGCTGATGACCCAACACTCGTGTCGTGACTTGCAAAGTCTTTGTCAAGAACCATGGGTTATGCTTTTCAAAGGACTTTTGCAATGCCTCAAATGTCACCATAACTTGATGTTTATGCATGAGTAGGGATCTTGGAAGTAATCTGCCCACCAGGGCATTTTCGGCCCACAAATCATAGCTCTAAATTGCCTGTTTCAACTTATTATCAGCCCAAGATTCTGGTCGAACCACCTTGATTGCAATAATTTCCAACTGTGATGTTGATTGGAGTAGGTCCATAGCATTGGACAAGAATATTGAAACCAAGTTTGAAGGAAACAACACATGTCTTGAGGTTCCAGAGAAGAAATCCTCCCCAATAATGGTGTGAATTGTGCGACGAATAGTGTAAGAGTGCACAATGAACATGATATCTAGCACCACATCATCCAAGGAAGGAGAAAGTGTGTCTTCTTCCAATGCTAGTTGAAGCTTAATTCTAAAATTTATGGGGGAGGATGTTGCAATGATACTGGTAGCGAGAATCACATTTAATACAAGCATCATATGGGAACGACATCCTGAGACCAAGTGAGATGGCAGGCACACAAAGCAGGAAAGACAAATTTAAGAAAAAGGATCCATTTTTCACATATACATAAATCCCCCATCGCACGCTCGAAGGATATGAAGTACCTATTCCCATGAGATTAATAAAGAGAATGCCACCGAAATCATAACCCAATTGCAATTCTGATGGACGAAGTACGAAATTGATGCCTCTAAAATGGAGAATTCTCATATTAATCTTGCCATGTGCAAAACCACGTGGCCAAATTGAAGCAAAATCATACTTAGGTGACGTCCGCAAACATGACAGTGGAAGGAATTTGTAGAACTTACCATAACATCGCACATGCCAGAATGAATTCAATAATTAATGATTAGTAATTAATTGTAACTCATACTTAGGTTGTCAAGTTGAATACAACTTGGTGACAACTTGTCACTCAGTCAACATTTCCCCCTCGATCATAGTTGCTAATCACTATCATCACACCTCCTCTTGATGTCCAATAAGAACTCAGCCAATCATACCACCACTTGGTGGCCAACAAAACACTCAATCAGTACTAACTTGAGTCACTTAGCAAGTCACTTATGATCAAACAACTCGGAGACCAATAAACCCAAGATCATTCAATAAACACTATGCCCAATTAACACAATAAAGGCATCACCCTAACTTGCTTTGCAAGCACCCAACAGAAACTCGGTCAACACATCACTACTTGAAGCCCAGTAAATACTCAGTTGCCACTAAACTGAGTTACTCAGTAAGACAATATGATCCAAATAGTAGGTCAACACTAAAGCCAAGCTCACTTGGTAGGCACTAAGCCTGAGTAGCTCGATAAATACATCACCCTACCTAGCTTTGCAATTACTGAAACTCGGCAAAAAATAGATCACAACAGGTATTGAAGCTCGACAATAGTATTGGGGCTCAACAAGGACTGAGCATTCACCACCAATACAAATAAGAGAAGTATCCAACTACTGTTGACATTCTACAATCTCATTAGAAATCAATTCCTACAAATCTTTGTAATGCTCAATGAATGTGGAAGGCTGAACTGTAAAAGATGTGATCCCATTACAACCTAAATTGGAGAGATAGTCGGCAACTATGTTTCCCTCTCTATATGTGTGTGATAAGGTAACCTCATGAAACTAATCAATTATATTCCAAATTTTATAAAGGACATACTTGAGTTGCCAATTAGATGATTGTCTCTTGATACAAGTTGAGATTATAACTTGGGAATCACCTTCTATCTGTACATGATTGAAATTCCCTTTCTTGGCAAGAATTAATCCTGGAAACAATGACTGAGCCTTAGCCATATTATTAGTTCCTATAGGTAGGGGTGCTGTTGTAATTGCCATAATTTTACTAGTGCAATCCCTAATGCATGCTCCCAAGCTTGATTGGCCTAGATTGCCTCTAGGTGCCCCATCAAAGTTGAGCTTGACAAATCCAGACATAGGAGGTTGCCATTTAACTGTAGATATGTCTATACTTGTTTGTAATCTTGTAGATGTGCCAAATCCTAATGGAATAAATATTGATTTCCAGTCCCGAATGATACCTCCATCCCAAGAAGTGATAACTGGATTAAATTTACATCTATTAACACTTGCATTGGTAACTTCTAAAATTCATTTTTCAATGGTTTGGAACACTCTATCTAGAGATGATGCTTCTTTTCTAAAAATCCTCTTATTTCTTTCCCACCAAATTGCCCAAATTACTAATGCAGGAGCACATTTCCAAATCCTACAAATAAGGCATTGGGGTAAAGAATTGGCTAGGCTTGAAGGATATCCCAAATGTTATTTTGTAGTGGAGTAGAGTAGTTTGATTTGTTTAAAATAAATGTCCAACATTGGTATGCAAAATGGCAGCTTACAAAAAGACGGTCAATTATCTCATATTCTTCTTCACATAAAAAAACATTTAAAAGGAGGTACAATACTTAGCCTAGTCAATTGATCACTTGTTAGAATCCTATGCTTAATTGCTAGTCACACAAAGCACCTAGCCTTGGGTAACACTACCTTGTTCCAACAAAACATGAAGGCTCGAGATGGAGATTTTTCCAACTCAACTTGTTGGAGAAGTTTGTAACCTTCCTTAATTGAATAATTACCATTCTTAACCAGAATCCACAATAATTGATCCTCAATCTTTTACGCAAAAGCCTTTCTATCTAAAAAAATAGATTGGAGCCGTTGTTTACACTGAGGGACTAAAGGAAGTTGGTCTGGATCTTTCCATATAATTTTCCTTAAAAAAATACATACTACATCCATAAAGTGTATCACAAGATTACCCCACTCTGCTTTTGTAACTAATACAATTTTTTGTATTTTTGGCATTGTAATTAAAGGAGGTTGTCCATTCTAAGAATCACCCCAAAAGTTGATCTTATCCCCACAATATAATTTCCAAGATATATACTTACGAACAATATCTCTAGATGCAATCATGAAATCCCAAATAGCAGATCCCTTAGGAGGATCCAACATGGAAAATATTCTGTGTGGATCGTTATTATCTAAATATTTCTGTTGCATTATTTGACACCATATTGACTGTGATTTAGTATACATATGCCAAACCAACTTACCACCAAATGCTTTATTCCTTGTTGTCAAATCATGAATTCCAACCCTCCTAAAGCAAGAATATGTGCCATGTCTTGGAGAGAAAGAAGAGGAAGCTTCTTTTCATTTGTCAAATTTCTAGACCATAGAAAACCCCTAATAACTTTTTGAATTTTTGAAATGACAGAAGATGGTGCTTGTATGAAAACCATGTAGTAATTTGGTATTGTAGATAGGATTGACTTAATAAGCAAGATTCTGCCTAATAATGATAGCCATCTTACTTTCTAGGAGAGAATTTTGTTCTTAATTCTTTGGAAGATGCCATCCCAAAAACTTTTCTTATTGGATCCCATAAAAAAGGAATCCCAAGATAAGTGGAGGGGGAAAAGTTCTTAGAAAACCCCAAAATATGCACTATCTTGTCTGATATAACTTTCTTTGTATTAAATGAGATTTTTTTTTACTTTTGGAGATTTTTTTTCTACCCTGAAACTTCTGAATATTGCATTAAAATTTTCTTTATCTGCTTAGCCTCTAAAACTAGTGAAGTACCAAACAATAATGTGTCATTGACAAATAAAGAATGCGTAACAAAAATTGATGTACCCTCAATTTTTGCTCCTTTCCACTTGCCAGATAAATGATGTTGCTTAATAGTCCTACTAATGGCTTTAACCATGATGATAAATAAAGTTGGTGAAGGAGGATCACCTTGATAGACACCTTGTTTGGAAGGGAAGTAGCCTGATGTTGATTCGCTAATAATAAATGAAAACCAAGCCCTCAAAATTCATGCTTGAATCCACTTGCACTAATGTTTGTCGAAACCTATTTTTTGAAGAACTTGGAAAAGAAATTTCTAGCAGACTCTATCATATGCCTTTTTTTATCAATTTTTAAGTTTGTATAATATCATTTTTTCTCCTATAGATTTTAATCTAAAAAATCTTGCATCTTGTTAATTGCTTAGTGTTAGAAATCAAATCAAAATATATTCATTTTTGGTTGTTGAATTTTATTTCATTGATGGAACATGTATCAAATAAATTATAGTACTTTATTGGTAACATTACTAGGCATGAGAGACAATACTATGAAAATCAATAATATATAAGGTAAAGAAGACACTATCATAGGAAGAACTAATAATGAGACATTTAACCAAAATAATAGCAACACATATTCAACATTGTAATAGGCAACAATATATGATAGCTTCATTTGTGCAGCTTCTCTTTTGTATGGAACCTTGATAATTAAATATATATGAGAAGAATCCAATTATTTTAGTGAAATACCATTGCATTTAAAGCCTGCACTCATGTTCAAATCTTGGAGGCTAAAATACCAAAATAATACAACATTTTTTTTTAGTATATAAAAAAATCTTATGAATTTTGGAACTTGCAACACATTGAAACTGAGAAGAATAAATATTATTCTTATATATATTCAAATGTAAAGCTTCAACAATAGAGGATTTAGGGAAAAATTGATCAACTAAGGCCTCTAAACTAGTTAAAATTGTTACTTTTGCAATTGAAAGTATACGTTTCACTTCATTTCCTCAAATATTCTTAAAGGTGTAATGAATCTTGAACCTAATTTTATATTATTAACATACTTAGGAGAAATTGCTTCCACACTTCCAGTAAGTTATAGAGAACCTACATTTAACAAGCACATTGCCAAAATAATAATAATAAAGAAAATGGCAAACTATGCAAAAAAGGTAGAGTAGAAACCCTCATTCAAGAACTCAGATCTCTTCACAAAAAGATAGTAAAATCAACACTCAAATACAAAAATAGCTTTGTGTCTTGGAAAAACTCCATGAAATCAAAGGAAAATAACTAATTGAGGCTTGGAAAGTAGAGAGAAGCATGCATAAAAAAATCTAGATAGCTAGAACAAATGTTGGCTCGTAGAAGAAAGAAAATATTCAAAATCCCCCAAAAAATCCATGGATGAAAAAATGAATGAAGATCTAGAAGAAGGTGTTGGAAACTACAATTGGAACAATTGTTATGTTACCATTGATGTCAAACCTTATTGGTGAGATAGTTTTTAATCTGATCTAAGTGACATATCTATTTGGTTGATGAAGAGGACTTGAGAAGTTGGTCATAACAAAAGTATCTAGAGAAAAGATTGAGTTATGAAGAGGAAACTACAAATGGACACTTGATTATTTGGAATTTGATAAGATAATGTGATTTTTTAAATCATGTTTCAAGTGGAGAAGATAGTTGCACTGAAGTCTTGAAGAAGAGATCAAAGATAGACCAAATGCATAGGCTTGACTGAGAAATAGAAAAGAAGATTAAGGAACTTGAAGTATATGTTAAGTGATGCTAGTGTCAATTGAGCCATAGAAAGTGCCAAGAAAAAATAGTGTCAACTAAGTATCAATATTAACCAAGTGACATTATATGTGCCAAATAAGAAATTCAATAGCAATCGAGTAACCTAGTGATGACTAGGTGTCAAAATAAAGCATTATTTGAGGAACAACATTTTAATAGTTTATGAGAAATCATAATTTCTAGCTAATAGAGTTGATTTCTTGGAATATGGAAAGTATATTGAAGAAAGGATGGATGACCTAGAAAATTTAATGCAAGGAAATGGTTAGGTAATTGATCAATAGATTAATTTGGAAGAGAAGTTTCTAGAAAAGATGAGGATGAACAAGATGGTGGACAAATTCATTGTATGTGTCAAATCTGATCATAACCCTAAAATCTATGGTTGTGTTTAAGTGGCAAAAGATTAGAATTACCTATTTAAGGAGGTAAAATTGCTAACTTTCATAATGATTGAAGGTTGGAGTAGTTTTTGATATTATTAACTGACGAATTATTAACTGACAAACTTAAGTAGAAGGTTGAAAAGAACTAAGAAGAGGAGAAGTGTGGTTTATTGAGGGGTTTCCAAGAAAATTAGAGACTAGAATGACAATGAAGGCTAGATAGTGAAGCAACTTGTGAGCTAAACTACAATCTATATTTGCAAAGTGAGTTGTACTTGATAGATCAAAACCTGTTGTTACTTTCTAACAATTGTATCTATATTTGAAATTCTTTAATCAAAGTTGACCTAATAGTCATATGTAAATCCTTCAATCAAGGTGGAATTCTACTGGAATTTTCTAAAGTCCTTTAACAAGGCTACTCCTAATAGGTTAATTAAATCATTTAACAAGGTCACATTTAATAGTTTATTTTCTATCTTTTAGTAGGGCTAGCTCCTAATAGAGCTCACTTTAGAAATGTGAAAAATTGGTGACATGTTACTAGTGGTTTTTCACAAATTGGGTTTCCACATTAAATCCTAATGTCAAACTTGTGTGGATGTTATATGTGATTATTTATTATTATTATTTACATTCTACAAGTTTGTTATATTTAGGACAATGCATAGCTAGTTGATGTTATTGAAAGTTGACTATAGAGGCCAACCTTGTAAATGCTAAGATATGAAGTTATTTAAGTGTTTGTTTGTTTAATTGGTACATCTAGACCTTGGATAATTGATTCACTCCCCCTCTCAATTATTCTAAAATTTCTAACAATTGGTATCAATACATTGGTTCTTAGTGAGAAAAGTTTGAAGGTACTCAAAGTTAAAGATCATGATGTACAAAAAGGAGATACCAAAGTTGAACAAATAGAATTCTCTTGCATGGAAAATATTGATGAGGCTACACATAGCTAGAATCAGTGATGCTAAACTAGATTTTGTGGACAATGCATATGTGGAGATAACAATAGTTCCTCTAACCACTCAACAATTGAAAGAGAAGCAAGAACACAATCAAGAAATGGTGGAGATTGCTTCAACCCTAAGCTATGATGTGTTTGATGACATGAAAGATTGCAAGAATACAAAGAAAATATAGGATAAACTAAAGACCATATATGGAGGAGATGATAATGTCATGAGAGACAAATTAGAAAGCTTGAGAGGTAAATTTGATAAAATGAGAATGATAGAAGGTGAGAATATAGTTCAATAATATGCAAGAATCAAAGAGGTTGTCAATTCTATTAGAGGTGACAATGAAAAGATTGAGAATGAAATAGTAATAAACAAGATATTGAGGACTTTACTTCCTATTTATGATATTAGGGTTTCTTTAACACAAGAACTGAGATGTACTCTAGGTAATGCCCTAACACTAAAAGGTGTGATTGGTAGTCTTATTTCTTTTGAGATTTCTAATTTTGATAATTACACTCCTACTACTATTGAATCTTCTTTTAAATCATAGTTGATTCTAAGCAAGAAAGGAAAATGAAAACATGTGAAGAGTGGAAGTGATACTTCTGATGATGAACTTGATGAACTTGAAGCACTGATGGGTAGAAGACTTTCAAGAGGTAAAGGAAATACAAAGGTAAACTTCCTATAATCTATTTTTCATGTAACAATGTTGGTCATATTTTTGTAAGATGTCCTGACAGAGAAAACAAGGTTGAAAGAACGAAAAGAAAGTACAAAGGGAGAAGAGATGTCTAAGACAACAAGAGAAATAAGGACTACAAAGGTAAAGGTAAGAAATCTTGTTACATTACTAAAGAAGAAACTAATACTAAATCTGAAAGTAATGATGAAGAAGTAGTCTATGTTGCTATAAAAAAAGATTTTGACAAAGATGAGAAAAATGCATTAATTTCTTATGTGAATCAAAGTGATAGGTGGATAATTGAAAATAGTTGCTCAAATCACATGACTGGTGATAGAAGTAAATTTGAGAAAATTGGACCATACAAGGGTAGCTATGCTAAATTTGGTAATGATGTAACATGTCTTGTGAAAGGTAAAGGATCAATATAACTAACTAGTAAGATCAAATTTTTCAATGTGTATTAGGTTGAAGGACTTAACTATAATATGTTGAGCATTTCACAGCTAAAAAAATCAGGTTATAGAGTTGAATCCCATCATATAAAGGCAAAGAAATTTGATGTTGATGGTGAACTAATTGGAAGAGGTGATCAAACAAGAGGTAACTTGTTCTATCTAGATTTATCTAGTGAGACGTTTTTTCTTTCACAATATGAAGATATTTGGTTATGGCACAAGAGGTTATGTCATGTAAATTTTGACAATAGGGTTAGCAGTAGTAAGATGAAAAGAGTGAGAGGTTTTCAAAAACTAAAGAAACTTGATAATGCCATGTGTAAACAATGTCAATTGGGAAAAATGACAAAGTCTAGTTTCAAGAGCACGACATATTCATCTGATGATATTTTGGAATTGTTTCATACTAACTTATGTGGACCTATTGGTGTTCAAAGCTATTGTGGAAATAGCTATTTCATTCCATTTATTGATGACTACTCTAGAATGATGACGATGATGTTTCTTAAAGAAAAATGTGATTCTTTTTATTTATTTAAGTGGTCTTTGGTAAGAGTTGAAAATGAAACAAGAAAGAGTATGAAATTCTTGAGATCTGATAGAGGCAGTGAATTCATTTCCAATGAGTTCAAAATTTTCTACAATGATATAGGAATCAAAAAGACAATTCTCATTACCTAGGACTCCTCAAAATGGAATAGCTAAAATAAGAAATAGGTCAATCATGCACTATGCTAGAACATTGATGATGGAGAAAAATGTGTCACAGAGATACATGACAAAAACTATAAGTACAACTATTTATACTTTGAACAGAGTGCAAGTCAAGAAAGGTACAAATGTTACACCTTTTGAATTATGGTATGGGTGTGCTCCTAATGTAAAGTATTTAAAGGTTTTTGAAAGAAAATGTCACATACTTGAAGATAATAGAAATGGAAAACTTGATGCTAAAAGTGATGATGGCATATTCCTAGGATATTCCACTAAGAGAAAAAACTTATAAGTGTTTGAATTCTAACACTAACAAAGTTGTGGAAAGTGCAAATGTGAAAGTTGATGAATATACATAAAAGAATGAAGTTGAATGAAAAATAGAACTTGAATACTACAAATCATTCATATATGTGAATGATAATGCTCCTAACACCCAACTTGAATAAGAAGAGAAAGTTGTAAATCAATAGCAAATTGGGAATGCTGAGTTGCAACAACCAATTGTTGATCAATAGACTGTGAGTGTTAAGAAATAGAAAAATGATGCAAAGTCACCTACACAAAGATCCAAACATCAAGAAGACAATGTTGAGCATCTTGTACATGAACTAAAACATGAACCAGAGGGAGATAATGAGATTGAAATCATTTTTCAAGATGAACCTATAGAAGATCAAAGAAGAAAAGAACCTACAATAGTAAGATATGTGAGAAGACATCATGCACCAAAGGAAATTATTGGAGATAAGGAATATGGTGTTATGACCAGAAAAAGACTTGAGGTGATACATGTTTACTTTTTGAGTTTGATCCCAAATCCATAAAAGATGCTTTGGAGAATGAGGATTGTATACAAGCATTGAATGAAGAAATTGAGTAGATTGAAAAGAAAAAAAATGGAAACTAGTACCTAGACATAAAGAAAAAAATAATATTGGAACAAAGTGGGTATTCAGGAACAAGCTGAATTAAAAAGGTGAAGTCACAAGGAACAAGGCTAGACTGGTATGCAAAGGATATGCACAAGAAGAAGGTGTCAACTATGGGGAAAATTTTTCCCTTGTAGAAATACTAGAAGGAGTTAGAAAACTACTTGCATATTATGGTTATAAATGATTTAAGGTATATCAAATGGATGCAAAACTTGCATTTCTAAATGGGATACTTGAGGAAGAAGTATAGATAGATCAGCTTGAAGGATTTGTCGACCCCAACAAGAAGAATATGGCATGCAAGATGCACAAGGCTTGATATGGTTTAAAACAAGCTCCTAGAGCATGGTATGAAAGACTGCATAATTATTTGGCAAAGATTGGGTTTGCAAGAACAATGATAATAACAATCTAAAGATTGGAAAGAACAATGAGGTATTGTTATCTAATTTTTTTTTTGATGATATCATTTTTGGAGGAAAAGAAGCATTATGTAAATCATTTGTTATTGAGATAAAGAATGGATTTGAAATGTCAAAGATTAGTGAGATCAAATTCTTTTTTGGTTTACAAGTATATCAAATGAAGCAAGGTATCTTTACTACTCAATCCAAATATATCAAGGAGATACTAAAAAGTTTTTGAATGGAATATTCAAGACTAGTTAGTACACCTATGTCTACTAGACATAAGTTATCTACAAATGATTATTCTACTGATATGAACCAGATATTATATAGAGAAATGATTAGAAAACTACAATATGTTGTTCACATAAGACCTGATATAGCATTAGTAGTTGGGATAGTTGCAAAATTTTCTATGAGTCCTAAGGGAAATCACATGATGGTAGTTAAAAGGAAACTACGATATCTAAAAGAAATAGAAGAATATGGATTGTATTACAAGAAGAATAATAAGTTTGAACTAAAGGTATTTACTAATTTTGATTGGGAAGGAAATGTTGATGATGGGAAGAGCACAACTGGAGGTGCATTTTGTCTAGGAAAGAGACAAACAAGAAGAAGAACTACATTTCTCAATCAACAATTGAAGTTGAATATGTGGTAGTAGCAGTGAATTTTTCAGGTATCATATGGATCAAGAAATTGTTGAAAAGTATGAAGAAAGAGATTAATGGTCCATTGGTTATCTAGTGTGATAACACTAGTGCTATTAACATATCAAATAACCCTATGATGCACACAAAGACAAAGCATATTGCTATCAAGTATCAATACTTGAGAGAACTAGTTCAAGACAAAGAATTTAAATTAGAGTATGTGAACACTAAAGAGAAAATAGTTGATATATTCGATAAATATTTACCTAAAGATGATCATGAATACCTTAGAGGTAAACTAGGGGTTAATTCCCCTAGACAAAGCTACTTAAGCAAAGATGGTGTTCTGCATCAAATGTGTTACCATAATCATGTTGTAGTAGTGAGGAAGAAGGACATAATCATGTTGTATCATTCATACAAAGATGACAAATAAAGAATTTAGAATTGACATGAAGAACTTTACATGAAAAAGATTCATAAGTTGAAACATCTTTGGCACTGTTGTCAAAGGGGGAGAATTTATAGTTTAGTTACCATGAAGAGGGAGTTCACAAAACTTATAAGAGGTGTTGCCTACAATACAAAAGAATCTGATTGATTTCATGGATGCGAATCATAATGAAACTAAAGAAAGAGATTGTTGGACAAAAAGATGTCAATCATAATGAAATTAAGGATATTAATGAAGATCTGATACTATACAAAGAGGGAGTTTCTTGAGACTATATATGTTTTGGATTGCATGGTAACTAGAGGTGTTGCCATCAATGCCAAAGAGGGAGATTGTTAGAAACTACAATTGGAACAACTGAGACAATTTTCTATCTGATCTAAGTGTCATATCCATTTGATTGATGAAGAGGATTTGAGAAGTTGTTCATAACAAAATTATTTAGAGGAAAGATTGATTTATGAAGAGGAAACTACAAATGGACACTTGATTAGTTGGAATTTGATAAGATAAAGTGATTGTTTAAATCATGCTACAAGTGGAGAAGAGAGTTATACTGAAGTCTTGAAGAAGAGATCAAGGATAGACCAAATGCATAGGCTTGACTGAGCAATAGAGAAGAAGATGAAGGAACTTGAAGTATATGCCAAGTGATGCTAGTGTCAACCAAGACATAGTAAGTGTTGAGTGGAAATAGTGTCAACAAAGCATCAATATTGACTAAGTGACAGTATATGTGCCTAACAAGAAATTTAGTAGCAATCAAGTAACCCAGTGATGACCAAGTGTTGGATGAGGAACAACATTTTAACAGTTTATGAGAAATCATAATTTCCATCCAACAGAGTTGATTTCTTGGAATATGGAAAGTGTGTTGAAGATAAGGATGGATGACCTAGAACATTTAATGTGAGCAAAGGATTAGGTAATTGAGCAATGGATTAATTTGAAAGATAATTTTCTAGAAAAGAAGAGGATGAACAAGATAGTGGAAAAGTTCATTATATGTGTTGACTTTGATCGTAACCCTAAGATCTATGGTGGTGTTTAAGCAGAAAAAGATTAAAATTGCCTATTTAAGGAGGTACAAGAACTACATTTCATAATAGTTGAAGGTTGGAATAGTTGTTGATATTATTGACTGACGAACTTAAGCATAAGGCTGAAAAGAGTTGACAAGAGGAGAAATGTGATTGATTGAAGGGTTGCCAAGTGAATCAAAGACTGAGCTGACAATAAAATCTAGACAATGAAGCAACTTGTGAGCCAAACTGAGATCTATATTCGCAAAGTGAGTTGTACTTGAATGAATTTTTTTTTTTTGTTACTTTCTAACCATTGTATTAGTATTTGAAATCCTTTAATCAAGGTTGACCTAACAGTCATCTATAAATCCTGTAATCAAGGTGGCATTCTACTAGAATGTTCTATAGTCCTCTAACAAGGCCACTCCTAATAAGATGATTGAATCCTTTAACAAGGTCACATTTAACAATGTGTTTTGTAAGCTCTAGCAGGGTTGGCTCCTAACAGAGCTCACTTCAAAAGAGTGAAAAATTTGTGACATGTTATTAATGGTTTATAGAAAATTGGGTTTCCATGTTAAATCCTACTGTCAAACTTGTGTGGATGTTATATGTGATGATTTACAGTTAATGTTTACATTTTGCAAGTCTGTTATATTTAGGACAATGGACAACTAGTTGATGTTACCAAAAGTTGACAATAGAGGCCGAGCTAGTAAATGCTAAGTTCTAAAGTTATTTAAGTGTTCTTTTGTTCAATTGGTACATTTGGACCTTAGATAGCTGATTCACCCCCCATCTCAATTATTCTAAATATTCTAATATAAGGATGGAAGATTGTCCATAATAAGAAAGAAATTAAGAAGAAAAACTCAAAACACATAGAGGTGAATGATTATGGAAGGTATATGCCAAATAGATTGAGCAAGAATCATCATCACTTGCATAGAACCAATTATGCAATTTAGCCTTGAAAATCAGGCAAGACCCTTAATCCTTTTGCTAGGAAATCTCTTCTTAGATTGCTATAGAGAGTAAAGCCTTGGTTCCAACTCTAATTTCCAAGGGAACCATCCTACATCAAAATTATAGCATCTTCATCTCTGCATAGGAGGAGCAAATTTAGGAATTAAAAAAGCAACAAGAATTTATTTTCTCAAAGACAAAGTATGCAAAGACATGATGGGAAAGATATATAAGCTAAGATGCATCACAATATCAACATCCCCCAAAAAATGAGGATAACTTCAAGCTTTACCCCAAAAGAAAAAGGTACTCTTTAATGATGATTCTAGTTCTCTCATTCAAGAATCAAAATGTAGCATAGGAAACCAAATATATCTTAGCCTTTATACCCATAGAACACTAAGCCCTATAAATTTATGTCATTAGATCATATCAAATTTCAATAAAATTCCAATACAAGGATTTGGTACATATTCTAAGAGTCTTGAATTTCTCAAACCTTGGCCCCTCTAATTGACTATCAAGCCTAATATTTATATTCCCCATTGTAGGTCAGATTTATTCCCCTTGAGCAACCTTAATAAATTGACAATCAACATAGCACCTACGCATGCATTCAGAGGCCCTTCCCTTATAAATAGTAGGGGCCTTTAGAATAGCCCCTAAAATACTTATAAATAGTAGGCCCTCGCTACAGAAATAGCCATAGCGCCAATATTTTAGATAATACCTTTATAAGTTGTCATCCTACAGAATCTAGGGTTGAATATAAACCAAAGGATGACCCCATAAGTAAGACTGGTTATCAGACAAAAATCAATAGAAGTGTAAACCCACATGGTCAAAACCCACTCATACATAGAAAAAATTATAATAATCAGTAACAAATTTAGTGAGAATCGATGGATGAAGTGCCAAGAACTAGGGTTGTATGCATACTGGAATTGCCCAGAATCCGAATACCCTAATCTAATAAACTGGGTAAAGGATTTTTGTGGGGAACAAGTAGTCCAATAATTTGTTATATATTCACTACAAAAATAAATATATTAGAGAAGATTTTCTTTTAGTTTCTTACTATTTTAAAAAAGGTTATTTTGTAAAGTTCTTTAAACAAGACCAAATTTTAACGAACATTTGGCTAGAAAAAATCAAGCTCCTACTCGAATCATTAGTAAATCCCTTCTACTAGAACTCAGTCACATACAAATATTAAAACATATAGGAGATAAGATAGGTGAGCTCATAGGAATAGAGATTGATTTTGATAGTTCAAATGATATCAAATTTCTAATGTGGAAATAGGAAAATATGTATTTAAGCCCCAAAAAATAATAATAAGTAGATCAATTTATAACCTAACATTTACTAGATATAAAGGGAAAATAAAAGGAATTTTCAAAATGACTCCTATAAGAGTCTTTAACCTTAACTAGATCAAAAGGACTTCAATCCTTAAGGAAACATTCAAAATTCTCACATTAGGAATAAGAACCAAGATCCCCAAACATAGAAACAAAATTATATTTAAGAAACATATGCAATACTATCTTAAGTGTAATAGAAGAAAGGGAGGATATAGATGAAGATGTGGAGGAAGGGGAGATTAGAGAAGAAGATGTGAACTATAGAGAAACAAGCCAAAGTCATAATCATCCAGAAAGTAGAGGTAAGGAGATAGACATAATAGGTCTTCTAGAAGAAAATAATATAAACATAGCCAACCTCAACAACATTGAGGACAATATATCTAGTCTTCTTAAATGTGAAAAGTGCTTCAAGGAAAAAATATTCATAGAAGATATAAGAAGCAATATAAATAACTATAATAGGTTAGATCATGATCATTTGTTAACTAAAAATGACATTGATGATCAAATGATATTTTGGGATCAAATCCACAAATAGCACTTCTACATCTCCAATATTGCCAAGGAACTAGAAGATAAAGAATAGAAAACAAGCAAAAGGGACAAAGAAGTTACTAATGAAGCTACAGATCAAGTAGTATTCTCAAATATGCCAGTGAAGATCCAAGATATAAATAAAACCCAAAATATTAAGAAGTTGACAAAGAAATCTTATAAAGAGAGTTTAGAGGGGAATAAGATACAATTAGACATAATAGAAGCAAGTAGAGATACCAATAGGGAACAAGAAGATAAAGGCACTAGAATTAAAAATACACTATTAGACACAAGGGAAATTATAAGTACTGCAAAAGAGAATAATACAATAAATCATTTAGCATGCATAGCAATATTAGAAAATGATTTAATGTAAGTAGAATTTTAGCAAAGAGGGGAAAAAATAGACAAGATTACAATAGAAGCTAAAAGAGACTATGAACTAGACAAAGAAAATATACAAATAGAGATAGATTAGTTAGAATTGAATAAAGAAGATGCTAATGATATTACAATCAATGAAGAGTTGAATATAGTACACATCTTGATTTTAGAACAAATAAAAGAATAGAAGGAAAGTAATGATAAGAAAAATAGAAAAGAAGAACATAGAGAGAACTTCAAAGAATTTGACATCAAGAAAAATGACTTAAGTGATCAACTATTAAAAGAAATAAAAGAAAATGAAGACGACACTGTAGATGAATTGATAGAAAATATCCTTAAAATGAAAATGAATATTTAGAAAAACTAGGCATAAAAGCCAACTATGAAGGAGTGACAACACCTAGATGTGGCAAATGGATAAAAAATGAGGAGGGAAATCACTCGTTGAACTTAGAGAAGAAACTAGTAAAGAAGGGAGCCAAAAGAAAATCAAAGACATTCTAAAAGTATGGAAGGAGGAGTTCCTTCCCACAAAGAAATGAGGATAACTACATGGAATGTTAGGGGACTAAATGCCCTTAACAAGAAGAACTTATTCAAGCACAACCTAACACTCTTTGACTCATAACTAATTCTAATATAGGAAAATAAGTTAAATAAGGAAGATAGAGAAAAGTTTAGCAAGAAACTTGGACTTTGGAAACCAGAGATGATAGAATTGGTCGGAGCTTCAAGGGGTATTGGGATAATATGAGACAACAGAAAGATAGACTATAGAAAGATGATATCAACAAATCACTAGATGGGAGGAAGAATTTGAAGATTTAGAAATTACATCAAATTCATTCTCATAAACATCTATGGAATGAACCCTATAGTATACAAAAAGGATTTATGGAACAAAATCAACATATTTATGGAAAACATCCAAACAATTGATATTGTTATAGGAGAGGATATTATGCACTATTAAACTTAGAAGAAAAATTTGGAGGATCACAAATAATATCATAGACTATGATTGACTTCATAGAGTGTCTCACTAAAGAAAATCTAATTGATATACCCCTAACTAATGAGTTATACACTTGGAATAATAGAAGGTTGGGCTTCAACCACATAGCTAAGAGGTTGGATGGATTCATATTTAAGGGGGACCTGATTAGATTCAATTATGGAATACAGTCTTCAATCCTTCCCAATGATAGCTTAAATCATTTCCCAAATAGGTTAGAAAGAGAGGAACAAAACAAACCGTTGACCATTTTTCCCTCTCACAAAAGATTTGAATTCGGAGGTAACAACATGGCCAATGGTCATATTTTCAAATATTCAAATACTCAAATATTATAGGGATACATCAAAACCTTAGCATATCTCTTATATTCCTAAATCTTCGAGCCTTTCATGCCTTATTCCCTTGAAAATTTGAGTGGTGATCATGTGACTTCTAGTTCATTGTATGGTCATAGGTGCCTTTTGCTAATGGCAAGTGAAGTTCTAAAGCAATGATGTTATGATCTTATGATTGGCAGTTGATTGTAGGATCATCAAGTAAAATGGACAAGTTCATGATGTCATGAAGTTCGGTGTTATCATAGGATCTCAAGGTTATTTCTTTAGACTACTAAAGCTATGAAGCAAGGATATTCAAAGGTTTTTGTTTATCATGAGATCACATGATCGTAGTATCTTCACATCAAGTGATTGTAGATGTAGAATTCAAGGGTCCTGATGCTATGAATGGTAAGAGATCCTAGAGTTGAATTATTAAGTGCTTGATTCTATGAAATGGTGAACAAGTGACCAACCCTAATTGGTTAGGGGTCTTAATTATGCATGGGGGAAGTTATTTTGTTGTGATTACCAAATTAGGATAAATTAATGGGTGTCACTTTCTCTCTTTATCAAGATGCATGAGGTTTAGCTATAGTGAGATAGAGACATTATGACACATGTCTAGGTGGTCCCATTTTCTTCAGTTCCTATTGTTCATGAGATCATAAGTGTAAATGAGACCTCAAAGGATATGACAAGGTTTAAGCTAACTGCAATCATACGATCATGAGGGCAATGGTTGCTACTACTGATGTTACAATAGACTATGATCATAAGATCATAAGGTCATTTCACCATGCCTATAATATTGTAGAAGGAGATTGATGGTCCTAAAACCCTACACCAAGGTGTTGTCATGTCATCGTGTTATCGTGAGATCATAAAGTAATAGGTGTATCAAAGGATTATAAAAGAGTTCCAAGGAGGGCCTGATGTAATGACAGGTTGGCGATCATAAGATTATAGAGATTATAAAGGGTTCCCTCGACCATAAGATAAACTAATGATCGTAAGAATATAAAGGCTAGCTTCTAGACTAAAGATAATATGAGTGGTGATTTTTCTCTAATTTGTAGTGATTTTTCTCTGCAACCTTAAATGTGGTAATTGTGTTTTCCCTTAGGATAGAAGCTATCTGAGTTATGCTTGAACTATAAAAGTAGATTTTGTAGCCCTTCTTAGGGTTGATCATTTCTTCTATGATAGTATAGTAGTAAGCATTCTATGATTTGTTACTATAATTTCCTTTTTCTATAATTGAATGTAATTATCTACTTTGCCATATTCTCCCACCAATATTAGTGCAAAATCTTCTTGCCTCTATTGATGTTTTGTTTTCATTCTTCAATTTGCATAATAGTATCAATTCTTACCATTGAATGTTATAGAGTGAAGTTCCTTCCTTGTGGCATTTCATTTGGTTCCTGATCTATGTGTAACTATTGAATTAAGATAAATGTTGAATTAGTGTATTTTGAGGTTATATTGATAAATAGTGCATTGTTAGGCAGAGATATGATTAAAAAACTATTTTGGTGTATCAACCCATTTAGATTAGATTAGGTAGTTTTCTTTCATGCATTCCTTCTCTCTTTTCCTCTCACAGAGTAGTTAGGTGCACCTTGATAGTAGGAAAGCCAACCTTTTTCAGAGACTCAATCTCATAGATCAAGTCTCATAGCTTGGAGGTTGTTTCCATGTTTCACAAGGTTTCCTTTAGATAAAAACTTTATGCAAGGGTGCAAGCTTTTGTGACAACAATTTTACAAACAAGAAATCCTTTTAAATGTGAGAAAATGTGGTTCCTAGATGACAACTTCATGGAAAAATGGTGGATAGAAGACAATTATGAAGGATCTAAGATGTTATGTTTTGTATCTAAACTTAAATATTTAAAAGAATTTTTTTAAAGATGGAATAACAATCATTTCAATGAAATCTTTGAAGAAAAAATGGACAACGAAGATGAACTGAGGAAACTCAATGAAGAAGTATTAAAAAATGGAATGGATAATTATAAGTACATTAAAGAAAAGGAACTTCTAGAGAAACAAGAAAACACATTAGAAGAGGAAGAAATATTCTAGAAACAAAAGTCTTGAGAGAATTGGTTAAAAAAACAAGACCGTAATACAAAAAAATTTCCATAACAACATCATTAATAATAGAAATATACATATAATAGCAAAAAATAAAAACAATGCAGGAGATATGATAGAAGAACTGAGACCAATAACAGATATATGTGTTAAGTACTACAAACATTTTCAATAACTATGAAAGCTCAAATCTAACTGGCCAAAACATTATGAAAAGAACTATACCAAAATTAATCAAAAAAGAGTATAACAAACAACTAAATAAACCATTTACAAAAGAAGCCCTTTTTGTAGCATGAGCTTAGACAAATCCCTGGGTTTAGATGGCTTCCAAGCATTCTTCTTCCAAAACTGTTGGGGTATCTTAGGAAATGACCTATGGGAAGCTATTTAAGAAACAAGGAATTCAAGCTCCTTATTGATGAAAATCAATAATACTTTTCTAACACTAATTCCTAAAAAAATAATTATGAGGAACTTGGGGATTTTAGACTAGTAGCACTTTGCAATACAATTTATACGATACTAAGCTAATAGGCTTAAAATAGTCTTTCCAAAAACAAATATTAGAAGAACAAACATGATTCATCCCAAGAATATCAATTGTTGATGGAATCATAATCATATAAGAGATAATACGTTCTTCTCACATTAATAAGAAAACTTGTATGTTGATGAAACTAGACATATATAAATCTTATGATAAAGTAGAATGGAGATTCATATGTAAAACAATAGAAGCATTTGGCTTCTCTCATCAATGGATTAACTTTATCTTTAATTGCATAGCCACCCCCAAAATCTCCATCCTAATCAATTGCTCTCCTAGGGTATTCTTTAGTATTTCCAAAGGAATTAGGCAAGGAGACCCAATGTCACCATTCCTCTTTATCATAATGGTAGAAGTGCTTGGAAGATAAATTAATAAGGCCCAAGTAGATAGGGGACATAAAGGGAGTCAGTAAGAGAAGGTGTATCAAAAATTACACACCAAAAATTTACAAATGACACTATTCTTCAAGGAGAAAGCACTATGAGAGTAGCTCAAAATTTCAAAAAAAATATTAAAACATACACAAAAGCCTCAAGTCAAATGGTAAATGCTAAAAAATCAAATATTTTCTTTCTAAACATAAAATTGAATATGGAAATAAGATTTGTAACTTTATGGGATATAAAAAGGGCCCATTCCCATGTAAATACTTAGGGAAACAAATGGAAAAACATGAAACAAAGTAAATCCTAGAAGCCTATAATTGAGAAAATAGATAAAAAGATGTAAAGTTGGGAATAAAGTTGGTTAACTAAAGAAGGACACACAACAAAAATAAAATCAATAATATCAATCATACCTATGTATAAAATGCCCTACTTATTGAAACCCAAAGTAATTAAAAATAAATTAAATAGAAAACTTAGAAACTTTTTTGGAATGGAATACAAGAAAAAAAAAAACTAGCTTTAATTAAATGGGACAACATATGTAGGATTATAGAAATAAGAGGGTTAGGAATAAAAAACCTAAGGTGGATAAATGAAGATCTAGGAGCTAAACTAGTATGAAGAATGTATCATGAGTATGAAAGTAAATGGGTAGAAATCTTATATCATAAGTACCTAAACATATGAGACCCTTTATTGTTATTCTGAATCAAGAATATGCCTAAAGGATCCAAAGCATGAAACCTTATGATGCAATGCAAACCCATAATAACCAACAACTTAACATGGGATATAGGTAAAGGTGAGGAAGTTTTATTCTAGGAGGATTCATGGGACAGGTTACCATCGACAGACATATATAACTTGCCATAAACATCAAGTATATATTAACTAATATATGGGGAAATTATGTTATGACTAAATACAAATAAAAAATAAGAAAAACTTGAAAAATGGAAATGGAAAGTTGTACTGGACACAAACCCACCATACCAAGAAAAAACATTATTTAAACAATTTCTCAATCAAAGACAAGTAAACCATAAAGAGACAAAGGAAAGATTAATTAGGGGTGCCTCTAAAAATGGTAAATATAGTATAAAGAGGGGATATGAACTAATAATTAACTCACAATGGGATAGAATAGACATCCCTCTTAACCTATGTTGGGATAAAGCATGTCTCCTCAAGGTAGGTATATTCCTTTGGGCTGCAATACAAAAGAGAATCCTTACTATGAATAGGGTCACCAAGATGCAATTTGAGGGACCTTTGAGGTGCCCCCTATGCAAAAAGACTATAAGACAATGAGAATTTATTTTACAAATGTCCTCTTACCAATTTTTGTTGGAAATGGCTATGCAAAAAACTTATACAACTCTTCCCAAAGACCTATGGGACCACCTTAATAGTTGGGCCAAATATGGTCATCTCAAAATATATAGCAACTTTTGGAAAATTTTCCCTTCTATCCTCCTATGGTAAATATATAAGGAAAGAAATAAGAGAATATTCTTCAATGAAGAAATGGTATGGTATCTCTCCTCAACAAAATGGAAGCTGGTATAATAGAACTAATGAATAATGACCCAAGGAACTCAATTAAAGAAGGGAAACTCTTAGATTGGGATGTAAAAATGCAAATAAATTGGAGTAATCTCATAAAACATCCATTAGTTTATTCTAAATGAAACAATCAGGCTAGATAAGATTGTAAATAGGAATCACCTCCAACAGGATGACCAAAACTAAACTTTGACAAAGCATCCAAAAGTAATCTAGGAAATGCAAGCTTAGGGTGCATTATTGATTTAGATGAAGGAGGCTATATTTCCAAATGATCCAAACCCATAGGAGAACCCTCAAGAAACATTTCTGAACTAGAAGCATTAATGGAAGGTCTAAAACTATTTTTAGAATTGGGTATCAAAAAAGTGATTATTGAAGAGGATTCACAAATAGTTTTAAATGAGATTAGAAAAAGAAGTACTTAAACTTGGAAAATCAATTCCACTCTTGAATATGCAATGATAGAAATTTAAAAATTTGAGGAAATTAGGATTTGTTGAGTTGTCATTTTGCATGATGCTAAATGATAGGAATCCTTTCAAATTCCTCTCTTGAAAAGCTAATCGAGGATAAAATCCAAGGTTCTAGGTGATCTTGTGACCTACTAAAATCCACTCAATTAAAGATAAATGTGTATTTTCATGAGGAGGCCTTTTTTGATTTGAACCAATTTTGGATAAGATGTTTGATCTGTTTCTATTTTGAAAAGGTAACCACAAAAGAGATATATTTTTGGTATTTTATGTTTTATGATGAATGCAATTTATTGATGCAACTATATGAATTCCTATTTTAACTAAGTGTTAGAAAAGAAAATAGCAAATATAAGGTAATGAGATATTAAAGAAAATAAATTGAAATGGAAATTCCTAATAGACATAAACCATGGTAACAATATGTTTGCGAGATAAATTGTCAAAAAGATTAGGTTGGGAACCAATGAAAATAGCAGCAGTGCTTACTCAATTCCATTGATGCAATCATCAATGGGAAATCAATAATAACCAATAGATGTTTTATTTCTCATCAAATTGCAAGGCCACAAAAAGTGCACTCATGGGAGACAAGAATCTATGTAGCAACAATAGGTGATCTTTTCTCCAACTTGGTACATCAATGGAATTCATTCACACAAGGCAAACACAAGAACTAAAAGGTCACAAAATCATAACAACACAATAAAACCATTGGCTCCATTATTATTCATGAACATGCATTCATAAAATTAACACACTCTAGAAAGAATGACTACACTTAGAATGAGAGCACCAATAGCATATATTATTGCATCAAAATAATAGCCAAGAGTACAAATTACATCCATGTATTTATAAGAAATCATCTCCTCCCTTTGTGTTAGGAGAGAGAGTTCTTAAAATGCAACTCATACTAAAAAATAATAAAAATAAATCTAATTATATATAAACTGACTCTCTAAATGGTGCTAAGTAGGTCTCCACCCTTGTTTATATCAATTAATGGGTGCATGAGTCTTTACATGACTTAAAAAAATGAAAGAAGAAGTAGATAAGAAGAAGTAATCTACAAGAGGATCTGAGAGTCACTAGAAGATCTAAAAATGGAAGTTTGGCCTTCTTTAAATGTTTCTAGGAGTTTGATTGTCATCAAAATGCATTTCTGGTGCATGGAATGCTCTTAAAATAGCACTTGGTAGTTAATTGTCGACGCACTACTACTTCAAAATTATCAGTGCACCTTTGAAAATAGCACACTTGCACAACTGTGCACCTTGATGACAGTTTCCAATAATCCAAAACTTTCCCAAGTGTCAAAATTTAATTTCTAGCATCTGGGTATTTTGCTTCTTTATCGCAAAGCGATGTCTGGATGCTTATTCTTGAATTTATCTATGATCTCTATTATTTGGGCAACCTCGGGAAAATCTAAACCCCCATACTTATTCTTCACTATTTGTCAGTAATTTCTAACCTCTATACGAGTTTCTACAAAATCCTCAAGTTTAGTGTTTAGTTCCACCAATACCTCTTCAATCTTAAATGATTGCCTAATATCTTCATTTGACAAAGCATCCTCAAAAGTTCTTCAAAATTTTTGAACAATTGATTGCACTAAATTGAGCTTGGTTTTGACTCATCTTCAAAAATGTCAAGGCCAATAGTGTTATAATACCTCTCTACTTCGAAACTATGTTCTTGAGTATGATCCCTCAACCTCTGCATATCATCATGCAGTTCTTGCATATATTTTAATCATGATTGATATTTTCTCTATCCTATCATGGAGCTTGTTTAGCTCACCTGTAGTATACTTCCATGAGTGTACAATACCTTTGACCTTTTATTGATGTCAAATCCTGAATGCCTTTTCCCCAAGTGTGTACCTCATCCATCAACCCAAAATCTTGGTTCACTATGGACACCATTTTATCTGTGCTTGACTGAATATGGTGTAACAAGTTCAAATTTTCTTATATTATTTATACACACTTTTCCTCAAAATTATCACATCATTGTTGACACACTCCCAAAAATGAATCCATTTGTACACTCCCCTTTTCCTTTCTCTCTAATGCCACAACAAGAGTGATCTCTGGATTATCCAGATCTATCAGGTCCATAACTCAATGCAGATAGCCTCTTAAGAGCTCATTTTGTTTCCACAGTTGTAGCAACTCAAACTCATCTTTGTCCATATTTATGAACACCTCTTTTATGTCTTTAGTGATCATTATCTTTGTGATATCTATCATGGGCCTTCCTAACACGACCTCCTTGATCTGGTAATCCTTAGGAGTTAGTTTCTTGATGTCAGGATGTGGAGGAGGGATGGCTATGTGTGCAAGAAAGTCCTAATCTTGGTTCTTCATAATGAAGGCTAGTGGTCATGCATCACCCATAGGTAGCTCAGGTTTCTTCATGGATTTTACCAGCTCTACCATTCCCTCCTCAACACTTAAATCTAGCTACCTCTTTTTCTAAACCATTACCTCCTTCTTCAACCATGTTTGTGTGGTACTCATTGGAGACATATATTTCACTAAAGAGGAGGTTTACACTATAGGTCCCTTTCCATTATCAATTCTCTCTAGAGTCTTTTCTTGTTGAAAAAGATCACCAGTTTGAGTTTTTGTATCTACTTGGGCTAAGGTCATAGCCTTGGTACCATAAGGAGTTTGTTGAGGTTCCTCATGTATTTTCCCCTCCTCTGATACTTCACTGGTTTGCAATTGTTGGGGCTCTTCTTCCTCTACTATTTGTTCTTTTGATTCTATAACAAGAGGAAGTGCATTGTTGAGCCTTTGTCTAGAAATGAAAAATCCTAAACTAGTGGTGGTGGTGTTAGAATATGAAAAGATTAATAACCCATAAAAATAGTGCAAAAGAATAGATATCTAAACTATGATTTCAAATGATACAAAATCAAAATAGCAACACAGAGTTAGTCTCCAAGAGAGTAATGCAAATGTTGGAATCAAAATAGCATTAAGAGGATGCAAAAACAAGAGATACAAATACAAGCCAAGTAGCATGCTTATATAGGCTAGGAAGAGGGAGGAGGTGGCAACATTGACCAATGAGGAGCAACCATCTATCGAACTAAAGATAGAAAAGTATCTTCCCAAGATAGATAATGGATGCTCACATGTAGGAAAGTGACACCTCATAGCCATTCACCTAATAAGACATACTTTATTAACCTAAGTGAGATTAATAAAAGAGTAAGAAAAACCTAGTAATATAGGGAAAAATAAATAACATACTAGGAAATAAAAAACTATACTAACACCCCCTCACAAGAAAAGCTTAGGTGGATGTAGAAATGGGTCCCAACAAGTCAAGCCTGATGAGGTACCCATGTACATAAAATTCCCCCAAAAGAGAGAGAAAAGAGACCCCCCAAAAAAAGTCAAGACTCCAAGTGAGAGGAAGAGGCCCCCCCAAAAGATGAAGCATCATGCACCCCCAATAAAGCTCACAAATGAAGGAGCTTTTTCTCAATGAAGGGTTTGGTGAAGATATCAGCAACCTGCTCGAAAGTTGAACAATAGAAAGGGTCAATGATGTAACTATGGATGAGCTCCCATATGTAGTGCATGTGGAATTCTATGTGTTTGGTCCTCTGATGATGGACTAAATTTTGTAAGATCTAAATGGAACTCTAGTTGTCACAAAATATGATTGATGGCTGCTTAATCTGGATACCAAACTTAGTAAGAAGATGTTGAAGCCAAATGGCCTCAATGGTAGCATTTACAACCCCCCAATACTTAGCCTCAGTAGAAGATAAAGCAATAACATACTACTTTTTTTCTTGACCAACAAACAAGACCTAAACCAAGTCAGAAGCTATAACCTAAAGTAGACTTGTGATCCTTAGAATCACCCACCCCATTTGAATCTATGTGGACCATTAAATCAAGCTCAATACCTATTGTGTAGTGAATCCCACAACTATGAGAACCCTGAATGTAGTAAAGGATCCACTTGGCTACTTTCCAATGTAGCTCATGAGGCTCTTTCATGAATTGAGAGACCATGCCTATAGCATATGAGATGTTGGGTCTCATACAAGTCAAATAAATGAGATTCCAAACAAGTTGTCAGTACAAAGTACCATTAACAAGTGGAGAAGAACACTGAGCCTCAAGTTTGAATCCAGAAAGGAAGGGAGTCAGAGCAATCTTATAATCAGCCATATGAAACCTCGAGAGTAAATCTAGAGAATAATTGGACTATGTGATAGGGATCTCAGAATGATACTAAATTATATCAATCTTGAGAAATTAATGCAACAAGCCTAAGTCAGTCATCAAAAAATTGTCCTAAAGGGCAACTATGACAACCTTAATGGTGGGTGAAGAACTTCCTATGATCAGCAAGTCATCAACATACAAAACCAAAAATAGAAGTGAATCACCCTATTGTAGAATGTAGACATTAGGATCAGAATGACACCAAGTGAACCCAACTGATAGAAGGAAGGAGTCAATCTTGGTATACCAGGCTTGAGGAGCCTATTTGAGGCCATAGAGAGACTTCTATAGATAACACACAAATGAAGAATCCTGAAGGAAGCCCTATGGCTGCTCCATGTAGATCTCCTCATGAAGGTCATCATGAAAAAAATCACTCTTCTCATCCATCTGATGTACTTCCCAATGATTAGCTGTAGCAATGGCAAGAACAAATAGAATGGAATTAATTTGGGAAACTAGCACAAAAGTCTTAGAGTAATCCTTTGCTGACCAAGCACGCCTTATGCTTGGGAACTTGGGAGAATCCTTTGCTGACCAAGCGAGCCTTATGCTTGTCAACTAACCCATTTGCTGCAAATTTTGTCCCCACAGATCCACTTATATAAAACAAGTTTTCTTCCTTTAGGAAGAGGGACAAGATACCCAAGTGTGGTTCCTCATCAAGGAACTATACTCTTCCTGCATATTTGTATCCCACTCACGAATACCAAAAGCCTCATGAAAGGACTATGGATATGGGGCAGTAGCAATGAAGACATGTGGAACATCATGGAATTGTAAAGGATTCTTCCTAGTGTTTGATGGATCCCCAACCCAATCACCTGTAGACTGCGAGGTCTGTCTAGCCCAAAATGGACTGGAAGATGGAGAATTTGGAGGGAAATCATTAACATTTGAATGATGACTAGGAGAGGAAGGAAGTGAATCCTCTAAATCACTCTCTGCATCCAAAGTGGAGGTAGAAGACTACTCAGGTGAATCTAATTCATTAGAAGATCTGTCATGTATTCCAAGTGACTCCAATGTCAAAGTAGGAGTTGGTGAAGTGATAGAAAGTGAGCTTGAAGATCCCTCCTCAAACTGAACACTCCTCTCAATGACCAACTCATGTGTAGTAGGGTGGAGCAACTGATAACCCTTCACACCATTAGGATAACCTACAAATATGCAAGGTCTACTCTGTAGACCCAAGGCCTTGCATTTCTCTGTAGGAATGTGGGCCCATGTAGGAGAGCCAAAAACTTGAAAGTGCTTAACTGATGGTTTCTAACCACTCCAAGCTTTAAAAGGAGTAACTCCCTTCAAGGCTCAATGAGGAACATGGTTTTGGATATAACAAGCATAGTTAATGGCCTCTACCCAATACTATGGTGCAAGAGATCTAGAGTGAATCCTACAGTTTTTGATTTCCTTCAAGGATCTATTCTTTCATTCTGCAACACCATTCTATCGAGGATTTTATGGAACTGAATGTTGTAAATCAATCCCCTCTAAAGTGCAAAATATTTCAAATTGATGGTTGACATACTCACCACCATTGTCTATGTGCAAAATTTTGATGGCTTTCCCAAATTGCTTCTCTACAAAATTTTTGAAGTCTTGAAAATGATCAAATACCTCTAACCTCTGTTTGAGAAAGTACACACAAGTATATTGAGAAAAGTCATCAATGAATGTGTGGAAATATTGGGCCCTGCTGAAAGAAGAATGTTGAAATGGACCAGCCAAATCACTTTGAATTAACTCTAGTATCTGTGAAGCCCTCCATACCTTACTTTTGTCAAACTTTTCCTTATAATTCTTACCAAGAATGCAACCTTGGAAAACACTATCTGAGAGCTCAACTAAAGGTAACCCTATGAACATGCTCTACTAGTTGAGCTGATGCAAGTAGCAGAAGTTAAGATGGCCAAATCACTCATGCCATAATTTACTCACATCATTAGAGTGAGTGAGCAAGACAATCGAAGAAGGATCAGGAAAAAAGTGAGAAAATATATACAGTCATGACTAATGATCTGCTCTGCCAATTGAAATTTTAGAATCACTATGCAACTCACATATCTCCATTGAATCAGGAGTGAACTCAACCTACTTTCTTGAACCTATATGAGTGATCTAATATACCTATAGGAGATTAGTTGATAATGAGGGTACACAAAGAACATCATGGAATTTGCCATCCCCCCCATCAACATGCCCTCTCCCACACACTTCAACAGGAGTGTCATCACCCATCAAAATAGGAGGCATAGTACATGGCTCCAAGGATGAAAGTTCTTCCTTAGATGAGGCCATGTGGTGCAAAGCACTTGAATCAAGAACCCAAGTGGATGGTGAGGAAGTAATGGCAACAAAGGCCTTTCCCTTTCCTTTCCCCTTGTTGTTTTCTTTTGCCTTGTTAGACCCTTCATTATAACTTTGTTTGATAGACTCAGGAACACTGATTCTATTATTCTCAAGAATGTGTCAAGTGATCAATTTGTTTCTTCAAACATTTATGTTCATCATGATTGAGTCTTTTACAATAGGAACATTGGAATTTTTCTTTCTTAGGCTTATTTCCCTTGGAAGATGGAGTATCAATAGTTGCTTTTGAAGCAACCGGTTTGATCCTTCTTCTCCTTGCTATTATTTTGTTTCTCATCCTTACTATTTTTGTTACTACTTTGTCCTTTCTATTCTTTTGTACCTTGGTTGGCAGCTAAGGCATGTGACTTAGAGGACTTAAGAGTGCCCATCTGGATTAGCTTATCCTATTCTTGAGTGAGATTGACAGTAAAATCATCTAAAGAGGGCATGGTGAATTGAGTACCAAGTGCACCCTTAGTAGCATGTAAGGTAGAGACAAACACAAAATATTCTGAATTTAGCTTAGAAAGAATACTAAGAATAAGGTTTTCATCTTTCTTTTGAATTCCACATTGTTTTAAGTACAACGTTAGTGATTTCAATTTAGTGAAGAAATCCTAGATTGTGTTGAAATTGCCTGGACTTAAACTAATTAGTTCATTTTCCAACTGATGGAGACACAAGCCAACAACCAGAATAGACACAATAGAAAGGGGAAATTATATTAACTGAGAAAATAAGCTGGTACAAACAGTGCAGAGAAAATAAAATCAAAACATGCCCTGCGGGCTTACAATAGCATAAATCTTGAGAATATTTCTCCTTTTAGCACCTCCTCTCAAGCTCCCATCCGAACTGCCTTTTACAATGCCAGAAATCTCCTTAAATAGACCCCAGAGGGTTAAGGACTAGGAGTACATTCTAGAAAGTGCTAGTAGGCATCCACCGACAAAATAGAAGGTTCCGGAAGCTGCGTTAGAAGTCGGTGCAATTCTAGAAGAATCCAGAAACGGTAGCCGAACTTCCGGGAGGCATAACTTTTGAACCGTAACTCCGATTGACGAACCGTTTACATTTTCGAAAAGCTCTCGAAGCGCTCTATAGCCCTATGGACAAGCTTCGCTTGTCCCCCATTTTTCAACCCTTTTTGAGGTCATTTAATGCCCCAAACCTGACTCTGAAGCATTCTTAGGGGGTCTCCAAAACCCGAAAAACTGCAATAACTTTCAAACCGTGGGGCCTTTTGACCTGATTCTTTTTCTGGAATGCTCTAAATCTTGATTACATTCATCTGGCCAAGTCACACCTTCTAGGTCACCAAAATGATGGTCAAATTGCATGCTCCTATTTTTTCGGGATTTTTAAATGCACTGATAGTTGAACTATGAGAGTTGGAACCTTTATTTGAGCCAAATGGGTATCCAAAAATATAAAGACATAAAATAGAAACTAAGTCTAAGTACATTTTTTTGGGTGACACAGGATTGCCCTTATACCTCTGGATGCTCCTGCATCAGACACCCAGGGTAGATTGAAAAGTGACCCTGTCACTTTATGGATGGTAGAGGAAATCCCAAATGGGAAACCTCAGCTGCTGAAATCCAAGTTGAGTCTTCGATCAGTCGTCCTTTCCATTTGACCAAATACTCTTCATACTGCCTGTTTCTGGTACTCCTACCCACACGATGATCTAGAATGTCTTCTATCTCCTCCTTCTTAGAAGCAGGAATTGGGCATGGCTCTAAAACTAGCTCCTCATCAGCACCATCATCATGATACTCTGTCAAATCTGCAATGTTGAAAATGGGAGAAATGTGAATACCATCTGGCAGCTCCACCTCATATGCATTTCCTGAGTTATGTCTCTTCAAAACCTTGCAGGGGCCAAATTTCTTCATTTTCAGCTTGTTGTAAGTACCAACTGGAAATCTTTCTTTTCGTAAGTGCACCATGACTAGATCCCCTACTTGGAATTCCTTATGTCTTCTCCTTGCATCAGCCCTAGCTTTATACTCTTGATTCATCTTGATAATGTGTGCTTGGACCTCCTCATGTAGACGCTTGATGTGTTCGGCAAATTCCTCAGCTTCAGCACTTGTTCTCTCCCCTTGTTCTATCTTCCTCAATTCTGGTGCAGTCCTTGGGCTATTTCCATATACAATTTGAAATGGTGATTTTACAGTACTCCTATTTACAGAGTTATTATAAGAAAACTCTGCCTGTGGTAGAATCAAATCCCATCCCTTGGGCTTATCTCCAACTAAACATCTCAGCAAATTGCCCAGACTTCTATTTACCACTTCTGTTTGGCCATCAGTCTGTGGGTGATGCGTGGAACTGAATTTCAAGTCTGTTCTCAACTTCTTCCACAATGTCCTCCAGAAATACCCCACAAATTTAGTATCTCGGTCAGAAACTATACTCCTTGGAAGACCATGTAGTCTTACCACCTCTTTGAAAAACAAGTCTGCAATATGGACAGCATCATGAGTTTTGTGGCATGGAATGAAATGTGCCATTTTGGAGAACCTATCAACCACCACGAATACTGAGTCATTACCCCTTTGGGTCCTTGGCAATCCAAGAACAAAATCCATACTTATGTCCTCCCATGGCCTTGATGGAACAGGCAATGGCTGATATAGTCCAGTATTTTGACTAAACCCCTTGGCAACTTGACAAACCTGGCAACTCTGTACAAACTTCTTCACATCCTGTGTAATTTGAGGCCAAAAATAATGTTCTCTAAGAATGGCAATGGTCTTATCCCGACCAAAATGTCCTGCCATCCCTCCACTGTGTTTCTCCTTAATCAGATTTTCCCTCATGGAACTCCTTGGAATGCACAATTGACTACCTTTGAACAACATGCCATCCTGAATCAAATAGTCTAACCACTTGGTTCTATCTACAGCAACAGGTTCTTTACAAGCTTTCCATGCTTCAGCAAAATCAGGATCCTCGGGGTACAAATTCTTGAGTTCATCAAACCCAACTACTTCAACCTGCATTGTTGTAAGCAACAACTGTCTCCTACTTAATGCATCTGCAACCCTATTAGATTTTCCACTTCTATGCTTTAACACAAATGTATAACTCTGCAAGAATTCTACCCACTTCATATGCCTCTGATTCAATTTACCTTGGCTATTTAGGTACTGTAATGCCTGATGATCAGTATACAAAACAAATTCCTTTGGCAACAAATAATGCCTCCATTTCTTTAAGGCCTGAACTATCGCATAGAACTCTTGATCATAAACAGAATACTTCTTCTTTGCATCATTCAATTTTTCACTAAAATATGCAATAGGCTTACCTTCTTGGCTTAATACAGCCCCAATAGCGCTACCACTAGCATCACAGTCCACCTGGAATACTTTTCTGAAATCTGGAAGTGCCAACACAGGCTGTTCAGTCACCTTCTTCTTCAGCAATTCAAAACTTCTCGCAGCTGCTGCAGTCCATCTGAACTCTTTTCTATCCCCTCTTATTGTATCAGTTAGGGGTGCACATGTGCCACTGAAATTCTTAATAAACTTCCTGTAAAAACTAACCAGACCATGAAATGATCTTACCTCAGTAGCAGACCTTGGAGTAGGCCATTCCAAGATGGCTTTTACCTTCTCTGGATCCATTTTGAGACCTTCAGGTGATATAACAAATCCCAAATAGACTAACTCCCTTTTTGCAAAGACACACTTCTTTAGATTAATTAACAATTTCTCTTCCCTTAGCCTTTCAAAGACACTACGAATATGCAGTAAATGTTCTTCCAAAGTCTTGCTGAAAATTAAAATATCATCCAAATAGACAATAACAAATTTTCCCAAGAACTTCTTAAGTACCTCATTCATGAGCCGCATGAAGGTGCTTGGGGCGTTTGTCAATCCAAAGGGCATGACTAACCACTCATAAAGACCCTCCTTGGTCTTGAAGGCTGTTTTCCACTCATCTCCTTCTCGAATCCGTATCTGATGATAGCCACTCTTTAGATCTATCTTTGTGAAGTACTCAGCTCCACTCAAGCAGTCCATAAGATCATCCATCCTTGGTAAAGGAAACCGGTACTTGATGGTTATCCTATTTATAGCTCGAGAATCTGTACACATCCTCCACTCTCCATCCTTCTTTGGTGCAAGTACTGCAGGTACTGCACATGGACTCAGGCTCTCTCGAATCAAGCCCTTCCTCAACAGCTCCTGAACCTGTCTATTTAGCTCCTCTGTTTCAGTAGGAGTCATCCTGTGAGCAGCCTTGTTAGGCAAACTAGCTCCTGGAATCAGATCTATTTGATGACTGATTTGCCTTACTGGTGGCAATCCATCTGGAACATTATCAGAGATAATATCTCCAAATTCTCCTAGTAAATCTGAAACTTCAAATGGTATCTCACTACTACCTTCTTTATCTTTCCTAGGAATCAAAGCATAGCACATGCGCTGATGTTTCATGCCATCTAAAAACTTCCTTCCATCAACAAGACAAATCCTAGCACTGCTACATACCTTTTCACCTTCCTTTTTCATGGGCTTCAATTTATGGCGAACTCCATCCTTTGTCAGAGAGTATGTGTTTGCATGTCCATCATGTATTGCATGTCTATCAAACTGCCATGGTCTACCCAACAATAGATGGCAAACATCCATCGAAATAACATCACAAAGAACTTCATCATGGTAACTCCCAATTTTGAATTTTACTAAACATTGTTCACTTACCAGGACCTTATGATCATCTTTTACCCAAGAAATCCGATAGGGCTGGGGATGTTTCTCCCTCTTGAGCTTTAGCTTAGAGACCATCTCTTCGGATACCAAGTTATCAGTGCTACCACCATCAATGATCACTTCACAACATTTATCCTCACACTTGCATCTGGTATGAAACAAGCTCCTCCGTTGTCCTGGTTCATTTTCACCACTTAGTAGGACTCTTTCATTTACTAAGGTCTCTCCTCTTTCTGCATCCTCTGAATGTGATGATTGTGCATCCTCATCCACATGAGCAACCCTAGCTTGGCCCTCAGCTCTCCTATCTGTCCTTCCTTGTCGTTGAGGGCATTCAAAGGCACGATGACCTTCTTCATTGCAATGGAAACAGGTACCACGGAAGCCTCCTCTTCCTTGCCCATGTCCTCTACCTCTTCCTCTTTGATTTCCGAAGTCTTGATCACGGGAGCGGTTGAAACCCTCATTCCTCTGGTTCCTGCTAGTACCCTCATCTTCATTTTTCTTTTGAGTTTCACTGCGGCCTCCAGATGATCTACCGCTTCCCCTTCCTCCTTGACCGCGCCCTCTTTGTCTTCCTTCAAACCTTTTACTCAGCTTCTCTTCAACTCGTAGGGCAAACTGGTATGCTTCTTCAACGCTGGTCATTCTTACCAGACTTAATTCCTCCTGGATGCTAGGTCGTAACCCACTGATATAACGAGCAACCTTCTCCTTATTTGCTTCTGCATGCCCCGCTCTAATCAGGAGTCGGTAAAACTCCTCTGTATATTCTTGGACTGATCTTCCTGCTTGCTTTAACCCATGCATCTTCTTAAATAGATCAAGCTCGTAGTCCACAGGAATGAACTGCTTCTTCAATTTGTCCACCATGCAATCCCATCTTGTGATCTTCTCCTTTCCTCTTCTAAGTCTTTCCAGTTGAATCTCTTGCCACCAGATTTTGGCATGGCCTTTTAGTTTGGCCTTTGCAATCTTAACCCTATCTGGGTCCCTTATATCCTCATACTCAAAGTATTCGTCCAGTTCATTGATCCAATCGATCAACTCATCTGGTTTCAAATTTCCCGAAAATATACCCACTTCAATTGTAGGTCTTTTCCCAAACCTAGAAATGGCCCTAAAAAGCCTTTCCTCTACAGGATTCAGAACTTCCCCGTCAACTTCCATTACTTCCTCTTCATTGTCATCCTCACTATTATCATCTGCGGCAATATTTGCTCCTCTACGAAGCTCTTCTTGCAATGCTTGTACCTGTCTCTGGAGGGCTCTAACCTCCTCAGGATCAACAACTCTGGCCCTTCCACCACGCTCTCTTCATGGAGGCATCTTCTAACTCAAACCCACAACCACACAGTCCTGGTGCAAACTGCCTCACAGTCGGCGCTCTGTCTACACACTCAGGAAAACCCGCTCTGATACCACTTGATGGAGACACAAGCCAACAACCAGAATAGACACAATAGAAAGGGGAAATTATATTAACTGAGAAAATAAGCTGGTACAAACAGTGCAGAGAAAATAAAATCAAAACATGCCCTGCGGGCTTACAATAGCATAAATCTGGAGAATATTTCTCCTTTTAGCACCTCCTCTCAAGCTCCCATCCGAACTGCCTTTTACAATGCCAGAAATCTCCTTAAATAGACCCCGGAGGGTTAAGGACTAGGAGTACATTCTAGAAAGTGCTAGTAGGCATCCACCGACAAAATAGAAGGTTCCGGAAGCTGCGTTAGAAGTCAGTGCAATTCTAGAAGAATCCAGAAACGGTAGCCAAACTTTCGGGAGGCATAACTTTTGAACCGTAACTCCGATTGACGAACTGTTTACATTTTCGGAAAGCTCTCGAAGCGCTCTATAGCCCTATGGACAAGCTTCGCTCGTCCCCCATTTTTCGACCCTTTTTGAGGTCATTTAATGCCCCAAACCTGACTCTGAAGCATTCTTAGGGGGTCTCCAAAACCCAAAAAACTACAATAACTTTCAAACCGTGGGGCCTTTTGACCTGATTCTTTTTCTGGAATGCTCTAAATCTTGATTACATTCATCTGGCCAAGTCACACCTTCTAGGTCACCAAAATGATGGTCAAATTGCATGCTCCTATTTTTTCAAGATTTTTAAATGCACTGATAGTTGAACTATGAGAGTTGGAACCTTTATTTGAGCCAAATGGGTATCCAAAAATATAAAGACATAAAATAGAAACTAAGTCTAAGTACATTTTTTTGGGTGACACAGGATTGCCCTTATACCTCTGGATGCTCCTGCATCACCAACATATGATCCCTCATTAAATCTTGTGTGCCAAATAGTGTTTCTATCTCTATCCATATTTTATTTGGTGTATCTAAAGACTCATTGTGAAATAGAAAGTCTGAAAAAACAAACAAACACAATGTTCCATATGCCTCATCACATTTGTTAAACCACTTAGGCTTATCTTCATCTTTATCAAGTTTAGTTTCAAGTCCCATAGTTATCCTATTTAATCTAGCTTTCTTTAAGTGAATTGTCATGTGTGATTTCCACTCAAAGTAATTGTATGGAGTTATGATGAGCATATTTGTTTGATCCATGATGGACAAATGCAGAGAAGAAATGCAAAAAATAAGAGAACCTAGCCATGAAAATGCCCCTACTTTTTACCCAATCAAAGAACCTCCACCCCCCACCCCCAAATAAATACGATTTGGCACTTTATTTTAGTGAATTTACAACTACCACTAGCAATAAATACTAAGTGGTCTTGATTTCAATGCATTACAAAACCCCCATGAAGAGCATATGTTGAAAGTGACACTTGGGAAAAATACTCAAGGAAACAAATAGCACCACTATGATCTACTCAAAAAATCATGCACTTTCAAAAAAAGAATTACCTCGATACAAGGTCGTATGAGAAAGTTATGATCCTTTGAAGTTTCCAAAATGAGAACTATGCAAAGTCACAACTGAGAATCTACAATTTCTAAAAAATTTATGCATGAAAATCAAAAAATTACTGCACTAGTGGATAGAGCACAAAAAAAAAATCCAAGATCATAACAAGAATCATCAAAATCGAAGTCTGTATGAGCACAAATGAGGTATTTGAATACTACATTCAAATTTGTGATTGCCAATGGAGAGGGGTATAGTTGTAGCTTTCCATGCTAGATTCTAAAAAATATAAAGATTACATGAAAAAACTAAAAGATACCTAGAAGATTTTTTGGTGCTGTGAACAAAACCCAAAAAGCATTTTTCTTGCTGATGTACAGAAGATGTAGCTCTAGTGTAAATTAGATGCCTTTAGCAACAAAAAATGGCCCCAGCAACCAAAAAATGACCCCAACAACAAAAAGAAATTATAAAAAGGTTGAATCAGCTACCTAAGTCAATCAATGGCATGTTTGAACCTGCAATATTGATTGGAAACACCAAATATGCAAGTTGGTTGTCAGATTTGAGATTGAAACCCAGTTTCACAACTTACATGATGATCTCCGATCTCAGTGAAATGAAAGCCAAAATATAACTTTCTTAGGCCTCTTGAATGCATTGGAACAACCAGAAACATTGCCAGTATAACCAAAAATGCTACAATCACCCAAATTTCATAAAACACATGTGTAAACCCCAGAGATTAAAAACATTTTTGTCAAACTTTTCTGATTCTCAAGATCATCTGAAGATGCAAGAGAAGAGCATATTGAGTTTTTTAGAAACCTACAATAAGATTTATTAGTGCCTCCCCTATCCCCCCCCTGCTGAATCTCTCAAATAAGGAAACTAAAGCCTATTCTTGCACATAGAATGGCTCTGATACCATGTTAGACTCTGAAAAATTAATAACCCAGAAAACTAGTGCAAAGAATAGATATCTAAACTATGAATGAAAATGATACAAAATCAAAATAGCAACACCAAGTTAGTCTTTAAGAGATTAATGCAAATGCTAAAATCAAAATAACATTAAGAGGATACAAAAACAAGAGATACAAATACAAGCCAGGTAGCATACATGTATAGGCTAGGAAGAGGGAGGAGATGGCAATACCGACCAATGAGGAGCAACCATCTATCAGACTAAAGATAGAAAAGTATCTTCTCAAGATAGCTAATGGATGCTCACATGTAGGAAAGTGGCACCTCACAACCATTCACCTAATAAGACATGCTTTATTAACCTAAGTGAGATTAATAAAAGTGTAGGAAAAACCTTGTAATATAGGGAAAAATAAATAACCTACTAGGAAATAAAAAACTACACTAATAGGTGGTAGGCCTAGAGGTTCTTTAGGAAGAAGTGGAAATTGGTTCCATTCTTCTCCTAGGGATTGATTTGTGGGAGTATCCCATATCTTGTCACCCACCATCTTGGTGCCCAACGACATGAAGTCAAAATTAGAATGTTTAAACACATTTGTTCCTTGCTCCATTTCATCTATCCATTTTTCTTGTTCATCCTTTGACATAGAGACCTGAATAGGTTCTTTTTGAGTAGATGGAGGGATCAAGTTTGATATTCTTCTCCTCTCCTCTCTTGTAGCCCTAGCTCAGCAAGTCCTCTAGCTTAAGGGAACATAATCCATCTATTCATCTTCTTCATCTTCTACATCATCTTCGAGGATGGTCTCAAGAACCTGAGGAATAGGAGTAGTTTTCTTCTTCAACTTCCTCCTTTTAATGTTGGCCACCCAAGTTTCAAATCTTCCTCTTTTAGGTGACAAAGGTGAGGCTTCTTCTTTTGTGGCCACATGTGACACTTTTTTCTCTTCTTCATCCTATTCCTATGCTTGTTCTTCATCTTGCTGAGGGGGCACTTGCTTAGTTCCTTGAGCTTTCTCTATTGGGTCAGCTTGGGACTCCACTTCTTGAGGTTGTACTTGTTCTTCCTAAGATGCTTGTGTAGGAGCTATCTACTTCTTCCCCTTGGTTGGAGCTCTTTTCTTCCTTACTCCCCTATCTGCTTCAAAGTACTTAGCCTCCCACTTGTGTTGATGCATTGTCTTTGGCCCCACTAGGGATTGAGCCAAGAAGGTTGGCACTATGACTTTGAAACCTTTACCCTTTAATGGGCATGTTCTTGCTTGTAGAGGAACAACCTATGGAACTAGATCAAGTTTGGAAGGCTTCTTGATCCATTCCCTCTTCACTTGGACTATGTGATGAGCTCTATGATTAATGTTAGATTTTTCATCTCTTCCTATTTTTGCATTCATTATCATCCTGTCATAAATTTTGTCCCTATTGTACAATGGATCCAAGATTTCTTTTGTGTCTTTCTCAATAGCCTTTAGTGGGATCTTCATTTTGAGGGCCTTGTCTTCTAGATATAGAGTCATCCTACAATTATCCCTTATCCAAATATTGTACTCATCTATTGCATTCATCCACTAATCCTTGTATGTATCTTCATGTACAAAGTACTTCCCTGCTAAATGTTGCATCATCCCAATACTATCAAAGTATGGGTGAGGGGGGTTGTACTCCTCTAAGGCATAGTGATCCCATTCTGAGTTGAAGGTCATGATTTCTTGCTTCTACTTGACCTCAAAAGCACTGATGGTGATTGGCCACACCCATGTCTTTTTGTGTTATTTCCTCACTTTGTCATATGTAGATGTGAATTGTCTAGAAATCTCTAGCAGAATGATCCTATCTAATGGATACCTCAGGAGTTTCTTTGAGTTCACTTGTATGCCTATGACCCTTGGGTATGTGAATGTTTTAAACTAAATGTAGTAGGCACCAATCTCAGTGATTCGAGTTGATACTTCTATTGACATTCTTTTGGGATAATCACCCTCTATGAATTAGATGATTTTAAATATAAAACCATCATTCACTATCATGTACTCTATACTTTTCTCTAAGAGCTTCTTCTTGACCAACTGAGGATACACCACATAAGACCATGCATCAGCATCTTGCATGCTTCCATTCTTGTAAAGTCCTAGGTAGTCTATCATTTGGGCCACCAATAAGTACACCAAAAATGATGTCATATAGAATTTGGGGTCAACCTTGACAACCACCAATTTCTCATCTAGGTTATCACTCAGAATTGTAGCCTATTTAATTGGAATTCTTGTTGTTCTAATTATCTCTATAAAGTGGGCCATCCAAGTTTAAAGATGTCTAGCCATTGGGAGTCCCATTTCTCTGCTCAGAAGCACAATTGTATAGACAATATCATCCTTTTTTGTACCCTTAGGTCATGTCCACTTTATCAACTTTGTGACCTATCAATGTTCTATCAATCAAGAAGGATGATTGAGTTATCTCTTTGGCTTCCTTCTCATTCTCTTGGTATGACCTCTTAGCTCCTTCATATGTGATCTATAGGTACTGATCTTCCCTTGGGAGATGGAAAGCCTTCTCATTATTTCAAAATTAGAGTTGAGAACTATTTCTCAGTGACACTCTTCACAACCTTTTCTTTAGAGACATAGTGTTCTACCAAGGTGATGATCAACTCTAAAGATTGTACTAAACTCTAATGTGAGGCTACATTGACTAGGCTAGAATGCATTAGTGTAGATACCATAGTGAACCTTTCCTTAGGCTTGCTACATATAATGAGGAAGGCATTACAATCAATTTGTCCAAGCTTAGTGTCTTTGATTTTGGCATCCTACCTTGAAAGTGGGATTTTCTTGGTGCACCTTGGTATTTGAAAACTATAGGTTTGGGAGCAATCTTTTCTACTATTGAAGAGGATGAAGACACCATTTTATCTACACAAGAAAGAAAATATTAGTCCAAAAAGCTAAAAGTATGACACAAAATAAACCCTAACATACCAAAACCTTGCAAAAATTGCTTGAAAATAGAGACACCAGTCGAATCCCTCCATAAACCATGATATGCAAAATAGTTCATGTAGTGCACCCTTATAGGTACACTAGGTGTACTAAATGGTTCCTTAATGACCATTTTAGCATAGTTGCACACATGCACACCTTACGAAGGTGCACACATGCACATGTACACAATTGCACATAGCATGTGCACAACTGTGCACATGCACAAGGCAAGTGCAAAAGAGGGGTACTTAGTCTTGTCTATTTTATTTGTGCACAAAGGGTGTGCTCATGCAGACCTTGATAGGGTGTGCATGTTCATACCCTTGAGTTCCTTAAGTCCTTGAAAAGAACATAAAATGTATGCATGTGCGCATCTTGGGGAGGTGTGTGCATGTGTACCTTTCCTTAGTCTTTTTCTTAGCTTAGGTTCAAAGATGGTCTTGGAGAAACACATTTTCACACCTTTCTTAGACTTACACATTCTTCTATGTTAGGTTCTTTTTGGGTTTTTTAAGTGAAAAAAGGTGCACACATGTGCACCTTGAGGAGGTGTGGATGTGCACACCTTTGGTGTCTTACATTGTGTTGTGTTTTGTGTGCAGGTTGCAAGAAAAGAATAGCTAATGAGGTGTGGAAGTGTAATTATTAGGAGCATGATAAGATAAGTGTATATGTTCAAGTGTGCACTTGTGCACTAAGCACCCTGGTATACCTAGACAAGGTGGGCATGTGCACCAATGCACTAGTGCACATTTATGCACTAGCTCACTTAAAAATCTCCAATTTCTCCCCAGCTTTGACACCCCAAACTTCCTTAATCAGAAATTGAGGCTTGACATAAACTAGTGAAGAGTTCCCTTGTGACCTAGGCTCCAAACTAGGGATCTTAGAAACAATAATTTATTAGGGGGTCCCTATTTCTAGGAGAAATGGGGATTGCATTGTGAAACCACAACATGATTCAACACATTTATAGAGAGGGGAATAAAGATGCAGATAATTTAACAAATAAGGGAGAAAATGTTAAAGATCTCTATATAAAAAATTACTACTACAACCCATAACATATAGCTTAATAAAATAGAAGAAAATAGGAAGTATCCAAATATAGTGGCCAGACCAGAGATACTCTGATTATAGGTATAGTAAGCATTATGGGATTCTCTCATAGGTTGTAGCTTTTTGTTGTTGGAAACAATAATTGAAACAATTGATGTGGTGTCATTGATGTCAAATCTATTGGTGAGATAGTTTTCTATCTAATCTATGTGTCATATCTATTTGATTGATGAAGAGGATTTGAGAAGTTGTTCACAAAAAATAATCTAGAGGATAGGTTAAGTTATGAAGAGGAAACTACAAATGGACATTTGATTAGTTGGACTTTGACAAGATAAAGTGATTTTTTAAATTATGTTGCAAGAGATGAAGAGAGTAATGTTCAAACCTTGAAAGAGTGAACAAAGATAGATTGAATGTATAGGCTTGACCGAGTAACATAGTACAATATTAAAGAATTTTGATGTATATTTTGAGTGATGCTAGTGTCAATAGAGCTACAATAAGTGTCGAGAAAGGTTAGTATTGGTCGAGCATTAGTATTGACTGAGTGAAAGTGTATGTGTTGAACAAGAAGTTTTATAGAGATTGAGTAACTTAGTGATGACCAAGTGTCAGAACATAGTGTTGGATAAGGATCAACATTTTAACTATTTGTGAGGAATCATAATTTCTAGCTGACTAACTTGATTTCTTGGGATATGGAAAGCATGTTGAAGATAAGGATCGATGAGTTAGATCATTTAATTCCAAGAGAGGATTAGGCAAACAACCTAAGACATGGATTCCAAAAGAATTTTCTAGAAAAGAAGAGATAAATAGTATGACAATCAAATTCATTGTATTTGATGGATCAAATCATATTCCCTAAGATCTACAGTGGCATTTAAGAGAAAAAAGATTAGAACTATCTATTTAAAGAGGTACAAGGGAAAAAATTTAGAATGGGTAGAGAGGCTATGGGTGTGTGAATTAGTTTTAGAGAGTTGAAGCTATTGTTGATGTTATTGACTAGTGAATCTAATGTTGGAAATTTGTTCAGTGCTCCCCCAAGGATTCGTGACATGGGCTTAACCACCTCCTATGTACTATAAGTTGAGTGGTTGTATCAGGCATTAACATATCAGTCTTTTGGTGCAATGAAAACCCCACTCTAACAAGTGGTATCAGAGCTTTGTTACAGGTTTGAATCCTCAGACCCTTAGGTAATGCTAAGGAGGAGATTGTTGGAAATTCATTTAGCCCTCCCCTCAAGATTCCTAACAAGGGCTTAACTACCTCCTATGTACTATAAGTTGAGCAGTTGTATTGGACATTAACAAATTGATCTTTTGGTGAAATGGAAACCCAACTCTATCACCTAAGCAAAAGGCTAAATCACGTTGAGAAGAAGTGAGGTGTGATTTCTTGAAGGGTTGCCAAGTGAATCAAAATATGAGATTCAAATAGAGACCTTCACATGCAAAGTGAGTTGTACTTAACAAATTAAACTTGTTGTTACTTTCTAACCATTGTGAACAATATTTCAAATCCTCTAATCAAGGTTCACCTAATAGTCTATGTAAATCCTTTAACAAAGTGACATTCTAATGGAATGTTCTAAAGTTCTCTAACAAGGCCACTCCTAATAGGGTGATTAAATCCTTTATCAAGGTCACATTTAATAGTGTATATTGTAGCCTCTAACATGGTTGGCTCCTAATAGAGCTCACTTCATAAGAGTGAAAATTGATGACATCTTGGTAGTAGTTTCTCCCAAATTGGGTGTCCATGTTAAATGCTAGTGTCAAAATTGTGTAGATGTTATTATGATGTTTTACTAATTAATGTTTACATTCTAAAAGTTTGTTATTTTAGAATAGTAGGCATCTAGATAATGTTATTAAAAGTGTACAGTAGAGATTGAGCAATGAAATGTTAAGATATGATGTTGATTAAGCATTTGTTTGTTCAATTGACACATTTGGACCTTGGATAACTGATTTACCCCCTCTTAGTTCTTCTAAATATTCTAACAATTGGTATTAGAGCATTGGTGCTTGTAGAGAGAAGTTTGAAGGTACTCAAAGCTAAAGATCTTAGCATACAAAGAGAGGTACCAAAGTTACAAAGAAAATTTTCCTGCATGGAAAAAGTTGATGAGGCTACATATAGCTAGTGTTGGTGACATTGCATTGCATTTTTTGGACAATGCATATGTGGACATAACAATAGTCCCTCTGATTGCTCAACAATTGAAATAAAAGAAAGAACACAATCAGTCAATGTTGTAAAGTGCTTCAACCCTAAGCTATGCTAAGTTTGATGACCTAAAAGAGTGCGAGAATTCAAAGGAAGTGTGGGATAAATTGAAGACTATCTATGGAGGAAATAATAATGTCTTAAGAGCCAAATCAAAAATTCTAGGAGATAAGTTTGATAACAACAATTTGTATTTGAATATTAGCAAGAACAACGAGGTATTGTTATCTAAATTTTTTGTTGATGATATCATATTTGGAGGCAAGGAAGCATTATGCAAATCATTTGCTGATGAAATAAAGAGGGAATTTTAAATGTCAATGTTTGGTGATCAAATTCTTTGTTGGTTTACAAGTATATCAAATGTAGCAAGATATCTTCATTACTTAGTCCAAATATATCAAGGAGATACTAAATTTTTTTGGGATGGAAGATTCAAAACCAATGAGTACACCTATGGTTACTTGACACAAACTATATAAGAATGATGATTGTACTAATGTGAATTAGACATAGTAAAAATCAATGATTGGTAAACTATACTATGTTGGTCATAGTAGACTAGATATTGCATTAGTAGTTGGGATAGTAGCAAGACTTTTAGCAAGTCCTTAGGAAAAACACATGATGACAAAAAAATATATATTGAGATATTTGGAAGGAAGAGAAGACTATGGATTGTATTACAAGAAGCATGAAATATTTGAACTAAAGGTATTCATTGACTTTGATTAGGTAGGGAATTTTTATGAAATGAAAAACACAAGTAGTGGTGCATTCTTTCTAGGAAAGATATTGATTTCATAGAAAAGCAAGAAGCATAATTGCATTTCCTAATCAATTGATAACAGTTGAAGCTGAGTATGTGGCAATAATAGTAAATTGTTCAAATATCATATGAATCAAGAAATTTTTTAAAGGTATGAAGGAAGAGATTACTGATCTAGTGGTTATCTATTGTGATAACATAAGTGTTATTAAAATATCAAATAAATTTATTATGCACACAAAGACAATGAACATTGATATCAAGTATAGAGCTAGTTCAAGATAAAGAAATGAATTTGGAGTATGTGAAAAAAAAAGATAAAATAGTTGATATATTCACTAAATCTTTACCTAAGGATGCTCATGAATATCTTAGAGGTAAACTGGGGGTGATTCCTCTAGGTAAAGCTACTTAAGCTAAAGTGAAGAATTGCATCAAATGTGTTCAGAAAATTATCTTACACATTGATGCAAACAATTCTACTTTAGGAGTTTCCTAAGGTAGTGGTAAAGAAGAAGGAAAAAATAATGGTTCATTCATGTGAAGATGACAAATGAAGAATTTAAAACTGACATGAAAGTATCTACATGAAAAGATGCATGAGATAGAGACAGTGTCTTTGGCATTGTTGTCAAATAGGGAAAGAATATCTAAAATATGAAGAGGGAGATATTATCTAAATCTGAAGAAAGAGAAATCATGAGGGAGAGATTATTAGAGAGTAACAGATAAAGATCACAATGAAAGAGGGATAAAGTGAAATATAGTAGAGACATGCTAATTAAGAGGGAGTGATTACTTAGAGGGAGTTCATACGATTTACTTGAAATGTTTCTAGAGATATAAATTCAGAATGAAACTAAAGATATTAATGAATATATGATACATTAAGGGTGTCACCCATGTATGTACAAAGTTTTGGATTGTACAATAACCTAAAGTATTTCTGAAATATTTTTGCAGATGTTGCCATCAATGCCAAAGAGGGAGATTATTGGAAACTACCTCTCAAACAATTGTTGTTTTGTCATTGATGTCAGATATATTGGTGAGATAATTTATGTCTAATCTAAGTGTCATATCTATTTGATTGATGAAGAGGATTTGAGAAATTGTTCATAACAAAAGGATCTAGAGGATAGGTTAAGTTATCAAGATGAAACTACAATGGATATTTGATTAGTTGGACTTTGACAAGATAAATTGATTTTTAAAATCATGTTGCAAGAGGTGAAGAAAATAATGTTCAAGTCTTGAAAATGTGAACAAAGATAGATCAAATATATAGGCTTTACTGAGTAGTAAAGTACATGACTAAATAATTTTGATGTATATGTCAAGTGATGTTAGTGTAACAGAGTACAATGGAGGCCATAAAATGAATCAATACATGAGAGTTGAACAAATATCTATACATGCAAAGTGAGTCGTACTTAACTGATCAAACCTATTGTTAATTTCTAACCATTGTGAACAATATTTGAAGTCCTTTAATCAAGTTTGACCTAATAGTCATGATAACATAACAATCTATGTAAACCCTTTAATAGGGTGACATTCTAATGTAATGTTATAAAGTCCTTTAACAAGGTCACTCCTAATAGGGTGATTAAATCCTTTAACAAGGTCACATTTATAGTGTGTATTTTAACCTTTATCAAGGTTGGTTCCTAATAGAGGTCACATTAGAAGAGTGAAAATTGAAGACATGTTGTTGGTGGTTTTTTCCAAATTGGGTTTTCACATTGAAGCCTAGAGTCAAACTTGTGTGGATGTTATTATGATGTTTTACTGATTAATGTTTACATTCCTCAAGTTTGCTATTTAAAAATAGTGGACAACTAGCTAATGTTATTAAAAGTCTATAGTAGAGACTGAGAAATGAAATGTTAAGATCTGAAGTTGATTAAGTGTTTTTTTGGTTCAATTGGTACATCTAGACCTTGGATAATTGATCCACACCCCCCCCCCAGTTCTTATAAATATTCTAACACTTGTCCTAGCCTCTCCCAAGTTGATCTTCCCCTCTAAGGATAGGTAACACCTATCTTTTTAGGCTTTCTTCATTTCCCTTAGATTTCTATTATTTAAACTATTTTATCTTATCTCTTAGCTTCCCCTAGCTATAACACTTTTTTAGATAGTAGGAATATTCATACATATTGTGAGAGAATACAATAGTAGTTATTTTAGTCTAGTAACACTCAAATAGAGACTTTTCTCATTACATACTTGCATAAATTGAAAATTAATGTAGTTAAAATATGAGAATCTTTATTTTTTGACATTAGGACCTTTTGTATCCTTTCTCTCTTCTTGGTGTTCTTCCCCTTAGCTTTTCCTCTCTTCCTTTTGATTTTCTTTCCTTCTTTTTTTATCGTAAATATTGGTCCCCCTTCTTAAGTCATTGTCTTATAGGCTTAATTCTCTAGAGGCTTAAGTTTTTGGCATTTTTCATGTTCACTCCTCTTGACTTTAAAACTATATAATTGTCCCTTTGTTAAAATTCTAGACTGATATATCTTGCAACCTTCAAAAGTACACTAATATTATATAATCTTAAATCTAATTATACATGATTTTGTTAAGACTTGATATTTTCAAAGAGGCCACCCAATTACATGGAGTAGATCTCATAAACATAAATGAATTATCAATGTCAAGGATAACTAATCTATATATACTATAATGAAAAAATATAAAGATATGAATTAAGAATATCTTCTAAAGCTTAGTCTAGTAGCCTTATTCTTGATCCTTTCCTCTTAGCCTAGTTTTCTCCTAACCCATATTTTTCCCCTTCTTATAACAAAGCTTCTCAATTTGTAGACTATGCCTTGCCTTTTTTACCAATATTCTTTATGTTGTTTATAAACATGATATAGTAAATTCAATTTTTGGACTCCCCTATAATTGGATCTCAAACTCACATTATTTATCTTCACATTTCAATTTGACCTTTCCATCAACTTCTTGGAACATCAAGAGATTTTAGGTATCCTCTTGTATCTTTTAGAGTAATCTTCTAACCCTTCATAAGGCTCATTTCTATTTCATTTTATCTTCTTGTGCTTATCATAAGCTTTCCTTTGATCTTTAGTCCTATCAACTTGCTCTTTAGTCTAGGTCCTCCTCTGGCTAGCATGTAAACTATTGTTGTCCAATTTCATGCATATGAAGATTGTAGCATGGACTTTACTAGGTCAATTAAACCAAGAAGGTGGAATAGGATGCTTAGGAAGGTTGATGATATGTCAAGGTTAGCTATCATTAGGGCTATAGGTGAGAAATTCTTTAATTATAACTTCACTTGGAGGACCAATAGTGAGGTCATAGGAACCCTTATTGCTTTCTTGGCTAGAGCTTAGGTCATTCATTGGGATATTATTCAACTCTTCAATAATTTCTTTTAGGAAACATGGCTTGAGGGGCTTAATCATGCAGTCCTTTGTATTACTAAAAATTTGGAAATACCTTTTTGGAAGACTATATGGCCTATCCTCTAGGGAGTCTACTCTATGAAAGTATAGAGAGGATACCTATCTCACTTCCAAGAGATCAAAGACATTTCAAATTAGTTTGGCCTAGAATGAATGCAAGTATTTGGTTTCTATTGAGATGGAGATGCATTATTCAAAAAGTGAATATGAACTAGTTCTTTAATTATCTACTTGGCTTTGGATATCAACTATTACCATTAATAAACTATAGAATCTTGGATCCTACCAAATTCAAACAAATCCAACAAGAAGAAGGGGGAATTAGTGCACATGCTAGGAAAAATGGACATTATTGAAGATGACGCTGAAGAATACATCCTACTAGTCACAAGGAAAAAACTCCATGATTAACCTAGTTGAGATCTCTTCTATGTTGCATTCTATAACTTATTTTAGTTTAGTAGTTTTATAGTCTCTATCTGTGATGCCAAGTTAGTTGTATGGACCCCTTAGCAGTTTTCTCCTATCTATATGTAAATATCAACTTTTGTATTGATGCAAGAGCATCTTTGGTTAGCTAGAAACCCTACATGTTGGGGTATTTTGGCTTTGGAGTTGGAGGATTTAGTCAGTGAAGAGGTGGTACTTGGTTATTGAAGGTACTCATAATGCATTGGGGGCTTGGTAATGCTAGTTGTAGTGAGTAGCTTGGTCATTGAAGGGACTAGGTCATCAAAGGAGGAACTTGACATATATTGTGCCCTGATTTGCACTAGGACTTGGTAGAAGTGTTGCACAAATTAGCTCAGTCAATGATGGAACTTGGTTATGCTTAGTGGAATGTTGATGCTTGATGGTAATTTCTGACACTTAATTTGGTGCCTAAGTTATCTGTGAGATAAATTTTGGCATTTAATTTGGGTTGTGGGTAGTTAATGAATGTTTCAGCCAACTTGTGACTTATGCAAATATTTAATGTAAGGGTTTATTTTAATTTATAATGGGCTAGGACAACTTGTGTCTTAGTTGGGTATAAGTAGGGGGTTTTTGTGGAGTCTTAGGTCATTATAATCATCCATCTTGGAGAAGAGGATGAAGTGTAGGAGATATTTTTGAGAAGGGCTAGTAGTTGAGGCTTAGGAAACAAGGAGATTGCTTGGGGGGCTTGTGAGCACAAGTTAAGATCTTCCTTGGAGGTTTCTATTAGAGTCTAGATCTGGACTAGCTAATGTTGAGTTGGATCTTGAGGAATCTTATAGAACTATTTTTTAATTTCCTTTTGTATTTGGCCCTAACTCGAAAGGCCTTATAGTCAGGCATATTGCATGTAAACAATTATTTTATGAATAAAGAGTTGTAAATTAGTATTAGATCTTGCATTGTTGTTGTGTTTCTGCTTTGATTTTATTTTTAGGGATATAGATTACCAATACCTTCAAATTCTTATTGTGTCAGATGGTACCAGAGCCAAGTTATTCCTAAGTGTGTAGACTAAGTGCCGAGGTTAAGGAAATTTGCACCAAGACTTGGGTGAAGACTGGAAGAGAAGTTTGATCTTATGGAGTTGATTGGTCTTCTAGATTTATGGATTTAATGCTTTGGGTTCACAAAGGATCTTGGAAGATGCCTCTAATAATATTGGACCCTAGGGAGATTGATGATCTCAGTGATGATGTGGAAGCAGGGCTCTTAGAGAAAATGGTGTTTTGATGAAGAGTGACATGATTGCTGAAATTAGAAGTGTTATATGTAGTGTACCTTAGCATGTGGGTACTAAAGATGGTTATGAGGAAGTTGTTGAAGACTTTGAACCTATTGGATTGAGTGGTGAGGATAGAAGTGATCATGTGGAGAGACATATTGGAACTAGGGCTAGTTAGTTTACTAGGTCTGGATCTTAGTTGAAGTTGAAGCATAAGATGGAGGTTTCTAATTTCTCAAGTACTTTGAATCCTAAAGACTTGATTGATTGGATTAGCGAATTGGAAGACTACTTTAAGTTAGAGGATATTGGAGATCTACTCAGAGTAAGGTTGGCAAAAACTTAGTTGAAAGGACATGCTTTTCTTTGGTGGAAAGAATTGCAAAGAGACAGAGAGGAGGAAGGTGAAATAAAGATCACTAGATGGAGGTTGATGGTAACTAAGTTGAAGTCAAAGTTCATTCCTTCTTATTATGAACTTGAGTTGTTCAAAAGGTTGCAAAATTTGAAGCAAAAAGATATGTCTGTGAAAGATTATATTAAGGATTTCTACAAGTTAACTATTTGGTCTGGGCATAGAGAATTCTCAAATGAGAAGGTCACTCAATACATTAATGGTTTGAGATTAAATATCTAAGATAAGGTTGGCATGTTAAAGATTGATTCAGTTGAGGATACTTATCAATATGTCCTAAAGGTAGAAGATAAGTTGAAGAGGAAAAGTCAAATTAATTCCAAAGGGAAGGAGAAGCAGGATAGCTTGGCAAAAGCTAAATTGAGTCTTGAAGATGAACCAAAACTTATTGATTAGAAGAGAAGGATAGGTAGAGGTGACTTTAAGGGTGATTTCTATAGATGTGGTGAAGTAGAAAATAGATCTTATGAATGGCCTAAGGCTAGTGATAGAAGAACTATTGTTGTGAATGAGTTTGAAGACCATGGCAATCCACTTGAGTAAGGAGAGAATTTTCTAGCTCGGTGAGTACTGATTGGTCAGAGGACATCAGAATCTTCTTAGAGGACTAGTTTGAATAGGACTTGTTGTAAGTCTAGTGGTAAAGTCTACAATGTGATTGTGGATGGTGGTAGTATAGATAACCTTGTTGTTGAGGAGATGGTTCAAAAACATGGTTTGAGAAGAATGAGACATCCTTATCCTTATAGGACTGGTTGGTCGCAAGTTGCACATGCTTTGGAAGTGAAGGATCAGTGCCTTATTGAATTCTAGATTGGGTTATATAAGGATCAAGTGTTGTGTGATATTGTGGATATAAACAATTGTCATTTGTTTCTTGGAAAACCTTGGTAGTATGATTGCAAAGATGTGCATGATTGTGTCAATAATGTATTTTCAATTGTGAAATATGGTAGGAAGTACTCCCTAACTCCTTGATGGATGTGAAGAAGTAAAAGAAGATCAAGGGAAGGAGTGTACAAGTTGAGGACTTGGAGGATATGTATTTTAAGAGCCAATTTGGGATTTATGTGTTGAATCCTAGAAGATGTTCTTCCAATTATTAATAACATCATTGTAAACCTAGGGTGTTTGATGTAGGAGCATCCGTGGTTGGCTAGAAATCTTGCATGTTGGGGTATTATGGCTTTGGTCTTGGAGGACTCGATCAATGAAGAGGTGGTACTCAGTTATTGAAGGTACTCAACATTCACTGAAATCTTGGTGATGTTGGTTATAGTGAGTAGCTTGGTGATTGAAGGGACCTAGTCATAAAAGGAGGAGCTTGACATATACAATGGCTCAGTTTGCATTGGGAGTCAGTAATAGTGTTTCCCAAGTTGGCTTGGTTAATGATGGAACTTGGTTATGCTTGGTGGAATGTTGATTCTTGATGGTGGTTTTTGACACTCAGTTTGGTCTTGGTCTCTATGGTGCCCAAGTTGTCTATGAATTGACTTTTGCTATTTAATCTAGGTTGTGGGTAGTTAATGAGTGTTGCAACTAACTTGTGGCTTATGCAAATATTTAATGTAAGGGTTTATTTGGATTTGTAATGGGCTAGGCTGACTTGTGGCTTAGTTGGGTATAAGTAGGGGGTTCTTGTGGAGTCTTAAGTCATTATAAATATCCAACTTGGAGAAGAGGATGATGTGTAGGAGAAATTTTTCAAAAGGGATAGTAGCTAAGGATTAGGAAACAAGGAGAGTGCTAGGTGGGCTTGTGAGTACAATTTGAGATCTTCCTTGGAGGTTTCTACCATAGTATGGATCTAGAATAGTTAGTGTTGAGTTGGATCTTAAAGGATCTTGTAGAACTATTTTGTGATTACTTTTTGTATTTAGTCCTAACTCGTAAGGCATTATAGTTGGGCATATTGCATGTAAATAGTTATTTTATAAATAAAGAGTTGAGAATTGGTATTAGATATTGCATTGTTGTTATGTTTCCATTGTGTGTTTATTTTTAGGGATCCAAATTACCTCCAGTAGGGGTACCCTTGGATTCTCATTGCTTCATGTATTTTTCTATCAAGAACTCGTCTTCTAATTAGTAATCTCTATGAGAATTTTACCAAAAATTTTTAGTTATTTTGGAAAAGGTCACTTTGTAAACAATTTTTTATTGGAAGTTTAATTGGCAAAAAGAGATACTGGGGGGTAGGGGGTGTGTGGTGATTTAGGATCTATAAAGCTTTTATATTTCAAAACAACTTTACTACATTCACCATATTGACCTTCTCATATCTAGTTTATGCATTATATAACTTGTAAAATCATATTCTATAATAAATAGATCTAACTATCAATCACATCCATGAAATGTAAAAACTTGACACAAAAGATTTGGTAACCTAGAAACACTTCAAGGTGAAGGTAAAATTGGGGTGAGGATGACACCCACAAATCTTCACTACTATAGTAACAAAGTTAACCTATTAGGGTTACAATTTTGATCACTTTTGATGCTCTACTTTATGAGGAGTCTTCCCTATCAAAGGTGTTTAAGACCGTTAGGTCTTACCTTGTTAAAGGATTTTACACTTACAATGAAGTAAGGACTTTGTTAGGATATTTACTAATGTCTATTAAAACCACTTTGTTAAGAGATTTTCCCTTAGTCAATCTATTAGAATTGTCTTAGTACCTAATCCTTCAGTCTATATTATAATTGCTAATTACATATCTCCTCATTCTTATGTATTATCTAATCTCCAATCTGATATAGCTCTGCTTAGTCCTTCACTATTTCATAAAGTTGCTAACCTTTATTCTTCACAACTCTGACATATAGCATCCAAGACTTAACATGACATCACTTGCTTCATACACTTTTCCATCTCTCCTATGATAGCTTACTCCACTTATGTAAAAATAAGATTTTGATCTTCCTATTTAAACACTTTTATGGAGTCTTCTAGATGCTTCCCTTTTTGCCTCTTCATCTAACTAGTTGTTCATTCTCATAAGGATTGGTGATCTGCACCAAAATATGTAACAACCTCTGAAAAAAACTTTATGATCATTAAATATCATGTCCATGTTAGCTCAAAATGGTTTACCTTAAAAAATTTATCATTCTAGACATTTATGTTCTTTCTATGTTACTCGACACTCACTAATTTTGATGCTCAATCATAAGTGTTATCTCTATTATTGCTTAGCCTTAACTATACTTGGCACATTCTTTATAACTTGACATATAAGTTATCCATCTACTCAACATTCACTGTGCTTAGCTTGTACTAAAAATACTTGGTGACCAAAGACTTGCTCAGCTTCTATAGAGCTCGACATATACATGATTATTTATAAGTCTTTACATGACTCAACCTATATAGAGTAGCTCGGTCATACTGATGACTGACTAAATCTACCGTATATATGACTAAGTGGTTGACACTAATAGGAAACAGGATTTAGAGATATCAATAATCTCTACCTTTGACATTAGTGACAAAAAAACTTTGTCATGATTACATCTTTATAGTACAAAGATAATAGTACTCCCCCTAAGCCTATGACTCAATTCTTATAGAACTTCAAAAACAATTCTTTACAATACAATATACAGTATATACATGACTCAAATAGTCTAATTGTAAATTTGTCATACCTTTTCTATTTTCTATCTTTATGATCTCATCATTCCCTCATGATTATATACCCCCCTTTATTCTTTCATAACATTAATCATCTGCCCCCCTTATTTTTGACACTTATGTCTATTGCTTTGGCTGCTGGGGTTGTGAGAGTGTTGGAATCAAACCATATTATTCAATGAATGGTTTGTGAATTTGGTTTATCATGGAAAGTGCATGATCCCATGTAGTTCTTTTTTATTCTAGAATATGAATTTTCAAGTCCAAATTCTCTTCTAAGTCAATTAAGTTGTCAACAATTGAAAGATTATGATCTCTTTATTGAAGTCAACTCTTGTTGCATAACCTCCAAATGAGGTATCAATATTGACTATATAGAGATAATTTTTTCTCTAATTTGGCTATGTGTTGTATTTAGCTCAACCAAACTTGTGCAAATAAAAATTTGTTATAGTGCATGGAGCTTGATCCAATTGGCTGAGAGGTAGAGCTACCTAATTACTTCATATCAGCCTAAATCCTTTGTATGTTTTCCTAAAATTCATTTGTGAATCTTGGAATGTTACAAAGTATGTTGTATAGATCTTGTACTTTCTTTACAAGTTTTTCAATGTTTTGTACAAGTGCCTGAAACTCAATGTTTCTTACTACAATGGTAGTAGAAACTTTCTCCAGTACTTTCTTCTCAAAATTCTTTCTAGACTAGGCCATAAGTTTTTCATTTGCCTCAACATCTTCAGTGTTGACCTTTTCAACAATTTGTACCTACTGAGAGATAATGGGGGCCTTCTCATAAATGGTCTAAATATCAAACACATCAAAAAATATTCCTTTGATGTTATGCAATAATTGCTTCTATTGTTGTTGTTCTCTTTTCATTTCTTCTTGCTTCTTCCTTGCTAATATATCTCGTAAGGTGATAGTTTCTCAAAAGTGAGATTGGCTAGATCCCATTTTGACATATATCAATCACTTCATCCAGACTAATAGTAATATCTAGTGAACTATCCTTAACCTTATTTTCTTTACTTTTCTTTGAAGTTTTACTACTCAACTATAGTGCTTGCCCCTAGTTCACATTTTTGTTATCATTACCGAACTCTTTTAGGCTAGTTTTATGCTTGATTACTAGTAGTATTGTTTTTAGATTATTAGATATTGTTTCACATTAAATTGATTATATGATGAGATTACTTGGTACTTGGTACTCTATACTTCATGTATGCATGATGATTATTCAGTGATTTTAGTTATTGATGATGGTTGGTTAGATGGATTATTATGTGTCTTCTTATGGATACTTACCCCATTCTACATGTGTATGGTGTGCATGTATGTTTTCTTTATGTATGGTATTTCTGATTTGGTTAAGAAAGGGACTCGTAGTCACCCGATAGTTAGGATCTACATGATGCACCACTTCCTGCCATTGCCCATTTAGTTTAGAATATTGTGTTTGTAAATGAGTGAATTTTATGTAGATTGCAAGTACCGAGTATCAACATCCCTGAATTGCCAAGATGAGCATACCCTATTGCATTACCTCAATGGTAAGAGGGGAGATATATTCTTAAGTCCAAATCCTAAACCTTTAAGCCACTTGTCCTAGAAAATTAGGACAAGTATCTAAGTTGACTACCCTCTAAATGTGTCGAATGATGTTTATTCATGATTATAATCCTTTAGTTTGATTTTGTATGTGTTTTTCTATGATGGGTTTTTGTATTTTATTTCATGAATCTTTGGTGAAATATTCTATTAATTAGGTCTAATTAAAAGATTAAATTAATGATTTAATTTAATAGAAAATTATTATGATATTTTAATATTTAATTAATTGGGAAATTAATAAAATAAAATAATTAAATTTGAAGATAAAAATTATAAGTTTAAATTTTAGAACATGATAATATTTATTGAATTTAATAATAATATATTTAGAGTTCATTTTAAAATAAATGATAAATACTATTATTATTTAAGTTAATAAATATTTTATCAATTAACATTTCGAAAATAAATTAAAGCATTAAAAGATATTAAATTATTAAGAGTTTTAAAATTGCATAAGTATGCATGAGATTAAAATATAACACATTAATTAAAAAGTGAAAAAAAGAAATTAAGTTTTAAGATTGCATAATGCGTGTATGAGATTAAAATTTAATAAATTAATTGAAAAGAGAAGTCAAGTGAAAATTAAATAAAGTTATTTTATAATTCATAAATGTGCATGGAAAAGATTAAGAAAATTTAATAAGGAGTTAAAAGTCTGGTGAGCAAAGTCTTCTCAGGTGAACACACAATTAGTGCCCCAATTTTAGGAGAGAACTCCTTATCACCAATTGAGGGTTCATTTTCAAGGGACCAAAAATTTCAGGAAGAGACTGCGAATTTTGGAAGGGGAAAGAATTTTGAAAGAGAGAAGGTTCTAAGAGGAGGAATTTCTCTACAATCATCTTGGGCATAGAATAGCACCAGAGTCCAGGTAGACACTTGTGATTATTCACTCAATTTATTACACTCTTTCTTTCCTGTCTTCATAGTGTCTATTGAATGGTTATCTAAGGAATTCTTACGATGAATGTTTCAGTATTGTGTATTTCTAGTATGCATGTTAAATCTTTTGTTTGTGAGAAAATCAAAAGATAAATATTATCCTTCATCAGTACATTTAAAAAAATGGAAATTGAACAGGAAAGGGTTTTGTATTAAATGTGAAAATTTCAATTGGAAATTCAATCAGTTGGTCATACTTTGTCTATTAGATTTAGGTTGAAACTTTTTATTAAAAAATATAATATATTTTAAAATTTGTTAAGGAGGGTTTTTGTTTCTTTTTAAAAAATTTATATAAATTTTTTTATGAAATAAAAATTACAAACATATAATTTTTTTTTTAAAAATATATATTAATTTTGGAGGGGAGGCAGGGCCACCACCCCCCCACCTCCCAACACCCCCGACTAGTGGCAACCATACCTATTGTTGCAGGTATTGCGACAGCTATCGTAGGCCCTACGACAACAGGCAGGGGCCACGCGGCCTGCCTTTAAAGCTGATGAGCTTTTAAAAGATATACTATTTATTATTATTATTAATTTTTATTTATTAATAAATTATAATATTATTTTTATTATTAATTAATAATATTTATTATTATGTGTTTTAATAATAATTGTATTATTATTTAATGATGATTATTAATAAAGTTTTATTATTAATTGTTATCAATTTTAATTATCATTTAAATAAATTTTATGAATTGTTTTTAATATTTAATAAATATTTAAATATATAATTATTATATATATATATATATATTTATAATAATTAATTATTCTAAAGAATTTAATTTAATTAATTTATTTAATAATGGAAGTTATTTTAATAGAAATGGAGATTTATTTAATTATTAATAATCCTGATTTCTAATAAAATTACAAATTGTTTTATTCTAAATCAATGGAACTATTTTAACAACTTCAATAAATAAATAGTTATCCTTTGATTTTTTTTATTTTTTTTAAATTGACTTAAAATATATTGGGGGGTAATTCTATATTTGTTTCAAAAATGAGAATGGGTTTAATTGCAAGATTAGAACTATAATTACTAACTACTTGAAAACTTATATTGAAACAAGAATTGAAAACCTTACTGTAAACTGAAACTATGTGTGCTCCAAAATCAAACCGAACTATGAGACTAATATGTTTTCTATGTACTATCTATGTTTTGGGTCTGGGTTTGACCTAGCTTTGACCAGTCTTAGGATGTTACAAGAGGCTCGAGGGTTATGTGTTTGTGATGTCATGCTGATGTTTTGATCTTGATCTTTTTTTAAAACCCAACCATGGTAACGTGATGGTATGCTTTATGATATGTTTGCATTTACTGTTCATTATTGATTTCTAGTGTTCTTGTGTGAAGCTAAGGTGATTGTTATGACATACTTGACTTAACCATTTTGAATCTTCAATCAGTTATTTTGGGATGCTTTCTTGTTGCTCGTAGAGAACTGATGTGATTATTTTGATTTATCTTTTGATGCTTTCTAGTCACTTGTATGGGACTGAGGTGATTTTATGTGATTCTTTGATTTGTCATTTCATGAGCTTAGGGTAGGTAATCTACATGTAATGTAAGGAAGTGGCTTGCAATGGGGGCCGGGGCCCTAAGTGGTTCCCAAGGTAACCCATTGTGAGTTGTTAAATAAGTGAAAAAACTGCACTAAATAGGAATAAAATGAACCTAATAAGAGCCTTGTATGTTCTCACCCATGCCTTGAGTGCTAGTACAAACTAGGATGGGATTAGAGAGAACGCTTGTTTACGACCTTGCATCCATAGTATGCCTTGTTAGTACGAGAGGATACTAGTGGCCACATAGGGATCACTAGGGGGTCAGGGTCTTGAGAGACTACCAAGGTAACAATAGCATGATTAATGAGACAACACTTGCCCACTTACATAGTAGGTTTCCTACATGTCTTGTGTGCCTCTGGGTATAGATGTAAACTTATCTTGGTACCTTTGAGTTAGATTACCTTTAAGGACTTCCTAGACTTAGAGTGTACTTTTGATATTTGGTTTGATATCCTATTTGGGACTTGAGATTATCTCCTCAGCATTGTGGGAGTGGGCCATTTAGGTTCCATGCTGTCAAGTGGTAGTTCTTTTTACTCTTACCATTGAGATTCGTCCATTGATACCGTGGCTGGAGTTTCCTTGTTTGCATTTCCTTTCTTTCTATCTCTATGTTTTATGATGGATAGTTATATCTTTATGATGGATGGTTTCATTTATTGTATTGTACTTTATATCATGGATCTGATAGGGGTGATGTAATTCTATTTGTATAAATGTATATTCTTTTAGCCTTTCATACCCTGTGACATGTACAGTGAATGATTGAGCATTCCAAATTTTATTGCCAAGTGGAATTCGGAATAAATGTATATTATTTAAGTGGACTTTGGACTTTCTATTATTCTTCCATATGGATGTGGTATTTATTAGACTAGTATTAATTATAATTAAATATCACTCAACATCTTGGGACCCTTAAGGAATGCAACTTGTTATCTATGCTTATAGATGATTGTGTGTTATTGCTTCCACTACTTTATGTTTGATGTGTATGTTATTCTTCTTGTTCAAAAAAAAAAAGTTTGGAAAACTTAGTAAAACTTTAGGTTATTTCTTTTGGATCCCTTGGTGGGGTGTTACATCGACACTACTGGAGTAAGAGTAGATGATGGTATTTCACCACTTAGTCTTGCTTGAACTTTAGTGCATGTAACAATAATGGTAGAACTTGGCACTACATCCTCCTTTACTATTTCTACTTGTGTAGTCTCCTTATCTCCCTTATCCTGAGGTATTGAGATATGTGGTCCTTCTAGAAGTTTCTACATTTGTTTCCTTGACTAGTTCCTCTACTTTTGAGGTCATTTTATATTCAATAATAGAAGTTTCAAGTGTGGTATCATGAATAGGAGTTATGTTGCCTTGTGGTCTTAACACACCTAATCTTTCTTCATCACTTTGATCATCTTCAATGGTCATTATTGCCACTTATTTCTCTTGTTCAAATCCTTTGGTAGTTAGCCCAAAAATACTTTTCCATAGTAACTCATTTTGTTGTACAACAACCTCAATCTTATTTTTTAGAATCATGAATGTTCTAGATTTAGGAAAAAATTGGTTCCTACACTTCTCCAAAAATGTTGACTTTTGTTTATTTGATAATTCAAGCATAATCTTGGCTAATGTTCCTTCTCTTATTTGTTTCTCTACTTTTGATGCATGTTCCCATCTACTATAAAAATCACTTGGATTTTTCTTTTCTAATTCAGTAGGGGCAAGATTATTATTAGCCATCATATCTATCATGGCCTCCTCTACCTTGGATCTATCAAATTTTCTCAATGTATCACATTTCACAAATCTAAAACTTGATAGACCTTAAAAGCTTCTAATGTTGGCACATACCCTATGAATATTTCTTGTCTTTGTAGGTACAATGACTCGGTGATGTCTAGGTTCATCAGAATTCATATTATCTACATCTTCCTCTTCAATTTCATTCATCTTTACTAGCCATATTCTCTTTGTTTGGCTCATAGCGGCTGGCATGTTTCTCTTTTCTACATTGGTGCCACTAGGTTGGTAATTTTAACCACTCCTCTCTTCACTGGTGGCTCGCTACTTACATCTTTTGTTGCACTAGTCCTTGGTCTTTGTAGTGTAGGAGGAAAGAGGGGCTTAGGTGTTTTCTTCTTTGTAATCTTATTCACCATAGGCTTTGTGATTTTCACTAATTTAGCCTTCTTTGCTAGTGGGGTCACCAAAGCTAGGGCTTTACCCTATTTCTCTACACTTTCTTCCTCTTCCTCATCACCACTATTATTTTCTTCATCCTCTCCAAGACCTTGTGTTAACTTTAAAGTTGGTTCTTTTCCTTTTCCTTTTGTGCCTAGCTTCTCTTCTAGGTGTTTAATTATTTTCTTTCTCTTCTTGTTAGTAGAAGCAATTTTGATATCAATTGTGATTCTATCCTTTTCTTCTTCAAACTTGCTTAATGGCTATGCTTCTGCATCAAGTTATTCCTTCAATATTGCATTAATTATTGCATGCACATCATCACTTTCAACTTCATAACCAAAAGGTTTAAGCCATGCTTTCCTAGGCTTAACTATCTAAACAAATGTATTATTTGTTTCTACCATAAAATATACATCATTGTAATGATGTTGGGATCCTCATTCTTTTTCTCATATATTGTTTGAATTCATCGAAATACTTATCCATAAAATTTTCAAAGTTTTCTCCCAACTACATTATGTATTGACCAATATGTTTTGCAACTAGTTTGCCTTAATCCCAAAAAACATTTCTAATAGCACAAAAATAATTATGAACATAGAAGAATATATACATAATCAATGATCTAAACTTACACATTGAGTTCTTTGCCTTCCTGATTGATTTCAGGTTCTCTGCTAATTGTGAGCTCTGCAACTTGGCAAGATCATATTCATGATCCTTCATTATAATCTTCTGCACTTGGTCAACTTCCATTCAAGGCACATTTCTCATTATGCTTGACTAATACAATTCGTGAGAGATGACTCTCACTATAAACTCTATTACTAGATCTATGATGGTTGAAATAGACAATCCTCATCCATTCCGCTTGTATTTTTTTATTGCCCTCAATTTATTCTTGGCTTAGGCATCACATAGTCATCTTCTTATCCATTGCTGCATACTTAGTATCATTGTGAATTACTTTCTTCAAAAACTTGATAGGTCCATTTTCTAACCAAAACTTCATGTCATGAATTCTGCTCCACATAACTTTGATCAATTCAATCTTAAATTTTTTTAGGAAATCTAGGGCACAAGTTAACCCTTTCCTCTAAACAATTTTAAATTCATCCTTCAATATTCCTTCATCACACAATTTTTAATATACCACATGAATTTCATAATCACCAACTTCACCAATTTTGCACATGTAGCAACTCTATACATCATGTATCACACCAACTTTAGGTGGCATTGATGATAACACACCCATCGGTTCTCCTTTCGTAGTAATATCTAGAATAGCATGAAACTTAGGTGGAGGACAAGTGTCACTCATCACCAATTGAACATTTCTTACCTCTATTCCTTGAATCTTCACTGTAGATGATGAAGATTCCATATTCTCATGTTAGGGTTCTTAAACCTTTCATTCTAAATAGTTTGACATAACTAAAGATCAATACTTGATCACTCTTTCACTACTAATTTTCTTCTTGTAGCCTTTGAAATCACTTGACTAATTTATCAAATCACTTTTTTCTCTCATAATTTGAATGCAAGGTGTGTGAAATACCTTCAAATTTTTTATATATACCTTCATTCATTCAAGTTAAGTTCTCCATTAATGTTGTGATCTTTGTTAGGTAGAATCCAACAGTCTCAGTCATTATAGACACTTTTAAACTTGGTCACCACTATATAGCTCATTCTATTCCATCTAACTCAGCCTATACATCAGTTTAACATTTGGGGTACTCAATCCATATTGTAGTGCTCGGTCAATATAGACAATTTTACTAATGTTTGGCACCTATTGTGTTAATGATTCTTTAGCACTATTTTTCCATAGATATGTAATAATGTATCTTTTCTTATGCTAATATGAACTTTTGAATGTTTTATGTTAGGAACTAATTTAAGGTAAATAATTAAGTATATAGTTCGTTATATACCTTTCTTGATCAGTTTGAGGTGGTTTGATCACTTTATCCATGGATTGTGTGACCTTAACTTCATTTATTCCACTATTTTCTTCTTCCATCTTTTTCTTCTAGGTTTGATTCATCCCCTTCTTTGTCTTTTCAACATCCACTTTTCCTTTACCCTTGTCATGTTCATTTTTTGGTGCTATTGCTTGGGTCCTACAATTCTTGCTCACATGTCCAATCTTGTGACAATTACACATGTCCAATCTTGTGACAATTACAACAAACTTTGTTTGGTACATTCATGTTTGTCCAATTAGGTTTTTTCTGTGATCTATACTCATATTCTCTATGTCCAAACTTTTGAAAATTGTAACAATAGACTTTAAATCTAGGTGTAGTAGATATATTTTCCATTCTCGATATACACTCATGTATTTGATGACCTTGCTTCTTGCAGTAAAAAAAATTACCAGTAAACTTAGGTTTAGGATTTTTCATACCATTCTTGCTTCTACAAATGTTTGCAATGCTTCCAAGTTTACTATAATGATATCATGTAGGGTTTCCTTTTGACTTTGTATTCCTTAGTTCTCCACTTTTGGATGATTCTCCTTCTTCAGTAGATGAATGTTTCTTTGTGTGTCCTAATCTAAAGATGTTGCCAGATGACCTAGGTGATTTTATGTATTCTTAATTTAAAGTATTTTAATGATTCATTGGACTTTTTTATCCTTTCCACAAATTATTTCACTAATATTAACTCATTCCTTAGTAGGCCAATCTTTGATCTTAGGTTTTTGATCTCCACATCTTTCATATTCAATTCTTGATTTGCAAGAATTAGTTGATTCATCATGTCTAGCTGAGTGTGTGTAAGATTTTTCACATTAGATGGCCTTTCTTCAAGTCTAATAACTATTTTTCTTTTGTCTTCCTTAGCTACAACTTTTTCTTCATATTTCTTCTTCTATTTAGTCACTTCACATAGCCTCATTGGCTGAATTTATTGCTCTCTCTTCAATCCTCCAACTTCTTCATTAAAGATACTATTTTTCTCCAGTAGATTTACAATGGTTACATCAATCTCATTATAATTTCTAGTGTCAAACAATCCTTTAGTATCAAATTCTTCATATATTGTATCATTATGTTGAATGGCCATATCCTTTCTCTTTCTAAGACATTTTCTTAGTTCCTCTCTCGCTACTTCAAGTGGCCATAGTATGGGTTGGATGTCAATCACTTGATTTTCAATAACATTTCCAAATTTGTAAGCCTCCATCTCCAAGATCTGAACTCTCAAGATGTTAGACTTCCTTCAAGAGAACTTGGCTTTGATACTAGTTTTAGGAAGTTTAATTGGAAAACTAAGATATTGAGATGGGTATGTGGGGTGAATTAGGATCTATAAAAAAATTATCCTTCAAAACAACTTTACTTCATTCACCATATTGACCTTCTCATAACGAGTTTATGCATAATATAACTTGTAAAATAAAATGTTGTAATAAATAGATCCAACTATCAATCACATCCATGAAATGTAAATACTTGACACAAAAGATTTAGTAACCCAAAAACACTTCAAGGTGAAGGTAAAACTAGGGTGAGGAGGACACCCACAAATATTCACTACTATAGTAACAAAGTTAACCTATTAGGGTTACAATTTTGATCACTTATGATGATCAACCCTATGAGGGGTCTTCCCTACTAAAGGCATTTAAGACTATTAGATCTTACCTTGTTAAAGGATCTTACACTTTTAATAAAGTAAGGACATTGTTAGGAGATTTAAAAAGGTCTATTAAAACAACTCTATTAAGAGATTTTCCCTGATTCAATCTGTTCAAACTATCTTAGTACTTGATCCTTCAACTAAACTAATTTTTTATTACATATCTCCTCCTTCTAATCTTTGATCTAATTTCCAATCTGATATATTTTTTCTCAATCTGTCACTACTTCCAAAAGTCTCTAACCTCTATTCTTCATAGCTCTCACATGCAACATCCAAAAGTTAACAATACTTTTCTTCCTTCACACACTTCACAATCTCTTCTATGATATCTCACTCCACGTATGTAAAAATAAGATTTGGATCTACCTATATAAAGATTTATATGGAGTCTTCTAGATGCTTCCCTATTTGCCTTTTTATTTGATTGGATGTTCATCCGTCATAGAGATAGGTGATCCATGTCAAAATGTGTAACAACCTCTATAACAAACTCTATGATCATTAAATGTCATATCCATGTTGGATCAAAATGACTTACCTCAAATTATGTATCATCCCATATGTTTATGTTCTCTCTATGTTACTTGACACTCACTAATTCTAATGCTTAGTCATAATAGTTATATTTGTTGTTGCTCGGCCTTAATTGTACCCAACACCTTCTTTATAACTCAAAATCTAAGTGCTTTGTCAACTTGGCATTCACTAGGCTTTTCTTTCTCAGCTCCTATAGAGCTCCACATATACAGGATTATTTACAAGTCTTTACATGATTCAGTCTATATAGAGTAGCTCGGTCATAGTGATGACCAACTAACTCTACCATATATATGACTAAGTGTTTGACACTAATAGACAACAAGACTTAGAGATATCAACAATTTTGTCATACTATCACTTATTTATAGTAATCCTACAACAAAACCAATGTTTGTCTATGTTGTATAGATAATTAGTGTCTTAATCATTGCTCTATAAGCCTATATGGGAATATCACTAATCATAATCAAGTAGGATATATTGTACAATTCAATATCAATAAAAAATAAATTTATAAATCTCAAATGTGCATAAGAATGTTCTAACCTTATGGATAGTAAGATAGTTTAGTATGGGGTAATCTATGGTTCTAGCTACCACTGGTTTTCAAGTATAGTACTAATAGATATACTTGCCTCTTTAATTAGATCTTAAATTATTTTGAGTATTTGAGATATATTTGACATTTTCTACATGTGATTTAAAGAAAATTAAGGTAAATTTATGTCCTTTAAAACTTTTCACTATTGTCAAGAAAATAGGGAAATCTTAAATCAATAAAGCATACCAAAGCATTTACCAACTATGGTAAAATTGACACATTGATATGAACCCATCCCTCAATAATTTCGTTAAGGATATATTATCTTAGGAAATTAAATAAGCTATAGCCAAGATACAATTAAACAAGAACACAACATCCCCTCAACGCAAGAAATAAACCAAATCCATAAGGGACAACAAATAATTGGAACAAGAAAACCCCTTAGCAAGTAAAAGCAACCCAAATTAGATTTTTAATTCAATCTAAGGATATGCTTTAGAACTATTAAAGGTATTAAAAATAATAATAAATAAGTCTTAATTGATCATTGCAATACAATCGTTAAAAATACAACTTCAAAATAAAGACCTATAATGATTAAGGAAGAGATATGAGTGTGAATCAATAGTATTAAAACTCACTTCAGTTAGGAGAATGAATATAAATGGTTTCCTAAAAAACCCACAAAAATGAATCACAAACTTCAAAACTTAATACTTCTAAAGAAGCAAGAATAATCCAATGCAATTTTAACAATTACATCAATTTAGAAGATTAAATAATTAAATATTAGAGGATTCATTAGGGGAAACACAAATGGAGATAAAATAAAACTATCTACCATTTCTTTATCATTATAGCAAGCAACATATAGCAACCATATTAATCCTTAAAGAACTAAAGTTAAAGAAGGTAATACTACTATAATAAACACTAGTTATTGGTATTTTCATACTAACATGTACATGAGAGCTTGAAGTTTTCTTTTATAAATGTAAAGGTTCATGAAGGAATGTAGAAATTAATATTGAAACTCACTGCTTGGACCGACAAGAGGTTTCTAATAAATTCTGGTTACATATCAAAAGATTCATTGATGAACATAGTCTTCTCTACAAACCTATATTAAGGGACCTTTTAATTGTATAAATAAATATGTAAAGAAAGGAATGCTTTCCTAAGACCCTAGCTATCCTAGGGGAACCTATATAGAGACTTAAAATAACCAAAGGAATAAATGTTGGAAAGATGCTTGCAGGGAATTCCCTTCACTAAGGTCTGTAAATTGGGGTATGCCCCTTTTATTTTTGTATTCATGTATAGGAATTATCTCCTAAGCTATACTAAGGGTTTTCTTCTCTATTCTTTCCTACTAGTGCCCACTTAAATGGATAATTTGTAACCTTTATTTTATTAATATAGACTATATCGCCATGACCTTTTACCTATAAAAAAAGCTGAAACACAAAAAAAAAAGCTTTGAACATAGAAAAAACCTTGAAATATGTACTTGATCAAGATTTGTACTAAATTTCAATGACATTTCTCTTCTCACATGAGTAATGACAATTGACATCTTTCAACAAAAAACTTATCCAATCTACAAAAAAAGTTGTTTAAATTATCACAATCAAAGGATGGTCGATATGAGATTCAATTTGGAGGCCATTCTTCCATTAAAATCTAAGATTAAAACCCTTCCCACTCATTTACTTTCAATGCAAATGATTATGATTTGCCAAGGTGTGAGTTCTTTGAAATAGCATCAAATAAAATTCCTAAATATATATGGGATAAATTAGAAACTTGGTGAGAGGAACAAAATAGTGTATAGGAAAAATTAGAAACTTAGGGAATGGAAAGAAAGATTAGATATCACTGAAAATATTAAAAAGAAAGTTTAATTTTTGAAAACTTTTAAAATGGTTTTTTTATATCATCATAAAATCAACTAGAAAATAAAAGATTCAACGAAGTCTTACAAAAATTTTGTCAAAAAAACATTTTTCGATAGCGAAGCTCCCACAATAAGCCTACCATCTTAATTAATACTATTAATTCTAAAATAAATTGAACAAATTATAAAGACGTAGGATATTTTTAAGTAAAATTTAAAAATAGAATCAAAATTATTTGTTTATATTGAAAATCAATATAAAAAGTAAATGAAATTAAACTATCTCAGTTATCATACAAGATTTAGATGATCCTACTTATGATTTGTACAACATAGAAGAAATAGGTTAGATAACACTTATCTTAGATGGACTTACCTTATAGAAGACAAATTACCAATCCCTCAAGCAGGCGAGATCGTAACCTTTTATCAAAATTTGAACAAAAAAATTTGATATCAAAACTCTACACTAGTATTCTTCATAATCATTAGAATTGAGAAGCTAGGTTTTAGAGCCATGAGATAAATTATTGTTCAATACTTGAAAATCTGATGCAAGGGAAAAGACCCCTATTTCTTGCAATCTATTATACAATGTAAAGTAGGGAATTTTTGTCAAAGAACTAACACAATTCATTTACAAGGTTGGCCCTTACAATGGCCTCCTATTTCTCTACTCTTCTCACCTTCAACCACAACACACAACCGTCTCTTGATATAAAAATGATAGCCAAGTGTATGATATATGCACAATATTAACTAACAAAACAAAATGATAGAGCAATAAAAGAAAGCAAGTGTAAGACCACAGCATAGAAGGAGCATATAACAACAAGACAAGGATTAAAAAATAAACTACTTTATTGATAAAACATTTTTAAATTTCTATTCCTATCTTCAATATTAGTTTTCCCTCTAATTTACAAGAGGTTCATATGATATATAAAATATAGTTAAAATTGGGCACCAATGTTTGAAAGCTTCATGATTATTTATTACAAGTGGACAATTGTAATGTGTATAGTTAACACTACTAATAATAAACACTATGATAACTTTATTTATGTTACACGTGTATAATATCTTCACCATTCATGTATAATATCTTTGCCATTCCATGCCTTAGAAATTAAATGAATGTTTATGCCATCCTTGAGACATTTTCTTCTTCTAGATGGAAACAATAAATATTCCTTTGAAGTGTCTATCAAATGCTCAACTTGTCAAACTTGTGCTTCCAAATTATGCAAGGGGATTATGATTACTAACATCTGATAGGACTCCTCTATTATACATTGATGGAATGCCAAATTATTTTCAAAACCCCATTTTGAACTGCCATTTGAATTTTCCTATAGTTTATAATGTCTCATTGAGAAACAAATTATATTTTGAACATATTTGATGATACATTCTATAAATAGTTTACGATAGAAAAACTCCATAGATTGATGGATTTTCACACCAATTTCCAAAACTCAATATGTCATGCCTGACCAATACTTTGGTTTTACTGCATATTAGGAATTTGTGGTTATAAGTTTTTCTCTCATGTTATGTTCTTTTTATCTGTTGAACTTGGTGATAATGTCCTTGGGACATGTGTTTTATGTCTAAATATACAGCTTGTCTCAGTATTCTATATTTGAATTCTCTTATTTATACAATATTGTTGGGTATGCATTTTTAATAAATCTAATAGGAATAATATTAGAAAGTTTTACTTCAGTTATTATGGTGAAATTAATTTGTAAACATTGCAAGTTTATTCATTGGCCTATGTTAAATCCATGTTATGCTGAAAGAATTTTATTTGCTTAGATATATTGTTTATAAAACAGTTTGATTTGATTTAATCAACTTAAGGAAATATATTCAACTCTCAGTTTATGTTTCATTAATGCATAGATGTTAAAAGATTCTTTTTTTTAAAAAAATGTACACACACACACACACACACACATTCAGTTTTCTCTTTTACCACTGAGCATTCATTGATTTAATTATGCTTGGGGATTATAAACTAGGGTTTAAATTTACTTGTGACTTATGCGATAGGTGGGGGTATTCATCTTAATATGTTTTGTAATCTTATATTGGTAGATTACCTTGCATATATATATTCTTTTGTTTTTATAAGGGGTTTTAAAAAAAAAATGGCATCAATATGTTTAATGTTGTGGTTTGAATGGGGCTTAAACTCGTGGCTATTACCATACACTAGTGGATTATGACATATCAAATTGTTTAATTGATATTATGAAATGAGGTTTAAATAACATAAAACCCTAATGGGTTTTGCATGCATTAATATCAAAGGGATATTTGCTTTGAACATAGCCAAAACATGGCGGTGGTAGTGGAACTGCCGTATACATGGCTCTGTGATGAGTAACAGTGCATTGAATGCATGTTAATGAGGATTAAAGGCACTTAAGTTTTAATCGACCAATTTGGTTGTGAGTTGAGTTTGGTTGTTGAATTTGGGTCGAAAACTTGGTCGCATTGCTCTGTTTGGCTTAACATCTATGACCCTTGTTGCGAAGGAATCAACATTATGAAGGGTTTTGTTGAAAGAGAATTCATGCTTATGAGGCTGAACATCGTTGAGTTGCTGATAGCTAGTCTTTTTTTTACATTTCATTTGGATTTTGTTGTTGATTATCATATCCTCTGTTGCAAGCCAGTATTTGGGTCTCTACATTTTGGAAGTGTGGTATTTAAATTGGGTTTTGGCTTTCACAGCGAGTTGCTGAAGTTCTTGGTGTTGAGCATATACCCTCTACTAATTCTCAAGTAGGGGCAATTTCTTACCCTATTCTCTCTCTCTTTATAATTGCATTTGTATTTTTATATGTTTGTTTATACATGTTTATCAGTGTTATGTAGAGTATCTAACACTTAAGCATGAGTATATGCAAAGTTGGGCACTATGTATTGCACAACTCTATATATATCCATACTTAAATGTGAGGTATGGTGATATATTTTGGGATTTGTTGTATGCTTGCAACTATATATCATTCCATGGACCGAGGGTTAAGTCATAATGTTAAATGGTTATCTACGAAAACCTGAGAACAGTCATTACATCAAATAGTTTGCGTGAAGTAAAGTTTAGATGTTATATAGACTTTGTCAGCTTAGTAGATTTAGGGAAATTTAGGCTCAACCATTAAATGGATTGCAGTTAATACTTTTGGGATGAGAAATTTGTATAGTATCGATTTTGGTACAAGAACATATAAGAATGTTAACAATCAGTAGTAAATGTTGACATTGACATTTTGGTAAACAATTAGCATGAACTTGTGAATTCATGAATTCTTGAATGAACAGTCATGTCTTAATTGATATGTGATGTTTAAAGATGAGTTGCAGCTTATCATCGAATTAGGGGAAAGAGTTTTTGGTTGTGGTAGCTAATATGGAATTATCGACATTGAAATGTTTTGAATTTACTGTCGTATAGTTGAAACAGCATGCTTTCGATATATCCATGTCTTTGGTAGCAAGAATTATTAGATAATAGTTGTATATTTCCTGAATTGAATAAGTTATAAAACTATACATATCCAATTTTAACAGTCACATTAAAATGTGGAAACTTTAGTTAACTATGGTTATCAGATATCAATTAGTAAGATTTTGGTTAATCAATTTATTTAGAAATAAGCTATGCTTGTTTGACAATAAACATATCCTTGGATAGTTTTAATTCACTCCTTTATATTTAGTAAATTGATTAGTTATTATAAGGCAAAGAAAAAGAAAAAAGAAAAAAAAGAAGTTGGTCTTTGTAATATGAAAACGTTAAATGATGTCGAATGATGATGTTGTAAGTTTTGAAAGGGAATGTTTTCATATGGAGAAAACATAGTTCCAGCTATTAGTTACCTTGTGTAATGATTCTATTGTAAAGGTTTTATAAACCCAGAAATTTGATTGTGATTAGAATTGAAATCACAGTAGATTAGATGTATAGTTAACATGAGTGGCAACAATTGTTATTGACCCTTTGGTTCAAACAATGATTGAGTTTGATTATTTAGAAAACTATCAGTGTTGATAAGAATTTGTTACGAAGTATTCTAATACAGTTAATGATTGAAATGAATTGAAATTCTCTTATTTTAAAAGTTATACTCTGTTATTTATTGGGTATCAAAACTATTCTCCGGTTACTATTGAAATGGAAAGTTGATTTCAAATTAAGTTTTGGTTATGATATATGTTGATGAAATTCATTTTATCAGTTGTACTTGATCTTACTATCTTGCTATTTCAAAGGATAGATATAGATTGTTATGACAGTAGGGTTAAATAGTATAGTACTAAGATTAGCAAATATCATTAAATTTATGTGTCAGTTTAATTATATTTATGAGTTCTTACTATTATAGTATTTTTTTCTGTTGTTATAGTAATCTAAATTTATCTTTGGAATAGGAAAAATAAGATGTGTTCAAATAGATTAAAGGATGTAGTATCATGTTGAATACTGATTTTATATCTGTTGCATGTACATTCTTAGAATATCTGTTTGATGTGTATTTTTAGGAATAACTATGATGAACATATATCGGGGTGGCTAAATTTGGTTTATCCTGTTCAGTTAATTAATTCAATGATAAATTTCAAATGAATTGGGTGGGTTAATTTCATATAAAAGATAATTGGCCTTACCTATGACTTAAACCTATAAGGTTAATACGGAGTACAAGGCAGATCTCTATTTTGTTATTAACAAGTATAATAGAGAATCCCGTTATGTGTTGTCTATGAGCATCCCATACATGGATGCAAAATCTTAGTGCCATAATGATGATACCTCAGTATATATATGGTTCATTTACGGGATATTCTTAGTGCGAGTTTAATTTGCATTGTTAAGTAAGTGTTTACTTCTTGCATATTAATTTTGGAACTACACAATGTTTAGTGTATTAGATATCTGCATTATGGTTATGTATATGTTTATTCTGACATGTTTGCAAGTGAATTATGCTTTTCAACTCAGTGTGTATTGAGACCTCTTTTTGTTTTATGTTGCATTTCTGTGTGTTTTTTATCAGGTGCTTCAAGTTGATTAACAAGTAGCTAAGGATGTTTGATGAAGTTCCATCTAGAAACAGAATTTGTGATATGTAGGGTCCATAAGTTGGACATTAGTGATTAAGAAAGATGTTGTACTTCATTATTGTACTAACTCGATATGTATTCGCATTATAATGGATTTGTACTTGGATGTTATCATCTTTCATTTTGAGGATTTTAGATCGAGAGTGGTTCAATCTATGTATTTGTACTTGTATTAAGATGGAATAATTAGAAAAAATTGTTGCGTTTATTGTTTCTTGTTCTTTGTTTCTTATCTTTTAGTTTTTGCTTTGTGTAGCATTACACAATACACTATTTACACAAGCAACTCCAATTACAACATTTGATAAGAATGAATTTTCTTTCAAGAACACAAAAGGATTGTTGGAATTCTTTTTAGAATAACTAAGAGGGAGGGTGAATCAGTTATTCAAGGTCCAAATGTACAAAATAAATCTTTTCACAATTCAGTGAACCCATATAACATTCTTAACCATGCATGCATTCATTGTGTGATAACCAAAATTGATATGTTACTGTTAAACTAACATGCATAAATGTAAAGCATAAGACACAACACATCAATTAGTACACTTGACTTTAGGCAATTCACTTGGAATGCCACCCTATTAAAGGATTTTCTAATGACTGTTAAGTGAACCTTTATCCAAAGGATTTACCCTAGTCTAATACAATTGTTAGAAAGTAACAATAGAGCTTTGATCTGATACAACTTACAACCTTGCTTGTAGATTACAAATCACTATTCAGTCCTTATCTCTACTTGGCTTCCAATCTTTGTAGTTCTTATAGCTTGTTGACCCTTCAAGCATTCATCCTCATTAAGCCTTCTTGCTTAGTTTGCCATTGCAGACTTCTCCTCTTGGGTCACTTGATGAAGCAAACCCTCTTACTTCTCCTTGTCAGATTTTCTCATCCAAAAACTCTCTAACCTCCAACCACCTTTGCTTCATGACAAGACATCCCTACATATAGGGAATTAGAACTCTTTTTCCTACTCATTATCCAATAAAAAATTAAGGTTTTCAATGGATTAGGTAGGATACAATGTATCTACTCCATATCTTGTCTTCTCTAAAAACTTCTTCTAGAATCCATTTGAATTCACCTCCAAAACAATTTACATAAGATTTTGTGCCTCCAGATCATCAATCTTATATTCCTCCTAATTTACAAGTTCCAAGAAAACAAACTTTTTGGCTTTTATTCGATGAATCTTTGATCTTTTTCATAATGTAGCAGCTTGGCATTGTCAATTTACTGATGCTTGGCACATACTGTGTTACTTGGCATCAACTAAATTTTACTGGTGCTCGGCACATACTAAAAATCACTCGGTATCTACTACCTTTCTTGGCACCTACTAACTTGCTCGAAAACTACTAGTTTACTTGGCATCCACTAGAAATTTCTTTCACTCAGCTCCAACTAACTTTTTGCTTGGCTTGCACTAACTTTGCTCGACACAAGCCAATCAATTTGTAACCTTAAGTAGATCATCAATACATTATGCTATCACTATCTTAGTTGATTCTTACACTTCATTACATAATCATAACTCAACCTTTCCTCTAGGCACTTTTGTTACATCTTGTTGATCAAATCCTCTTCATCAATCAACTAAGTTATAGTGCTTAAAACATATAAGCAATTGTCTTACTATCATGGGACGAGTTTGACATCAATGACAAAATAATGACTGAAAACACTTCTTCAACAATAGCAATCTTTCTACTCAATTGATCTTTTCAATCATATATCAACAATCTCCCTCTTTGGCATTGATGGCAAACCAAACTGATCAACTAGTCAAACAAATGATGAACATATTGTTCTATCAAACTAACTAGGTTAAAATAGTAAGGCAATACCAAAAACCAATCTTGTGAATGACACTCCTCCCTCTATCAGAAAATCCTTCTTAGGTTACAAAATATCCTTCTTATCTGATTCTCCTTGTCATGGATCAGCTGAATATCCAAATAGCTCCCTATTTTGTTTTGATTTATGCTTTCTCCCTCTTTCTTTCTTTTAGTCTTCTAATCTTCTAATGATGTACTCTCACTTCATTGTTCCTCTTATGAACTAATTAGTTCACTATGCCTCTCAACATACTTTCTCCCTCTGACTTTTCTACTTTGACCATCTTCCTCTTGATTAGTATGCACTTGATTAGTTTCTTGTACTTTCTCCCTCTTTTACAATAATGCCAAAGACATGTACTCAACACTTGACATCTTGACATATGCAAATATAAGCTTTGGCAAGCTCTGCAATTTTTTCCCTCTATGATGTTGCTTGTGATTAATTTGAAGTTTCAGTTCTGTGATTACTTTAGGCAATTTCCTAAAGTAAAATCCATTGCGTCAATGTGTATGAAATGAATATCAGCTTGTTTGATGCAAGATACTCCCTCTATCATTTTACATAGCCTTTTATAGGGGTCTCAACCATAGTTTACCTCTCAAAGACTCATAAGCATCCTTAGGTAATGCTTTGGTGAAGATATCAATAATTTTCTCATTTGTGTTGATATATTCCATCTTCACCTTTTTTTCTTGAACCAACTCCCTTACATAATGATACTTTATTGCAATGTACTTTGTCTTTGTATGCATGACAAGATTCTTTGATATATTTATAACACTTGTATTGTCACAATAAAGTGTCACTGGTTCAGTGAATTCTTCCTTCAATCCCTTTAGTAGTTGTTTGATCCATACAATGTTTGTGCAATTGATAGTAGTAGCAACATACTCTACTTTAGTAGTAGATTGGGAAGTACAACTCTGCTTTTTTCTTGTCCATGTAAGCCTAAGAAAAATGCTTCTCCACTAGTGCTCTTTCTGTCATCAATATTTCCAGCCCAATCAACATCAGTGTAGGCTTTTAGTTCAAAATTTTCATTCTTCTTATGTTATAAACCATACTCTTATGTTCCTTTCAAATATATCATTATTCTTTTTATTGCTATCAAGTTATTCTCTCTAGGATTAGTAGAGAATCTAGCAACTATCCCCATAGCTAATGCAATGTTAGGTATGTTGTGTACTACATATTGCAATTTTCCAATCATGGATCTATACAATGTTTGATTGACCTCAATTGATTCATCATTCTTTGATAGCTTGGGTGTTCTTACCATAGGTGTACTTACTAGTTTTGAATCCTCAAGTCCAAATGTCTTCAATATCCCCTTGATATATTTTGACTAAGTGATATATACACCATACTTCATTTGATAGACTTGTAATCCCACAAAGAATTTGATTTCACCAAACATTGACATTTCAAACTCTTGCTTCATCTAATTTGCAAAATCTTTACACAGAGCATCTTGTCCTCCAAATATTATGTTATCAACAAAATTTTTAGACAATAGTATGCCTTTTTCTTTATCTGTCTTCATGTATAGATTTTTGTTATCATCTATCCTTTCAAATCCAATCTTAACAAGATAAGTATGAAGTCTCTCATACCATGCTCTTGGTGCTTGTTTTAATCCATACATGGATTTGTGCAGTTTACATACCATGTTCTTATTATTTTTGTCAAAAAATCCTTGTGGTTGTTCAATGTATACCTCTTCTTCTAATATTCCATTAAAAAATGCACACTTGACATCCATCTGGTAGACTTTGAAACCTTTGTAAGTAGCATAAGCAAGTAGAATTCTTACTCCTTCCATTCTTGCAATAGGAACAAATGTTTCACTATAGTCAGTTTCTTCTTCTTGTGCATACCCTTTGCATACTAATCTTGCTTTGTTTCTTGTCACTTCACCATTCTCATCTAGCTTGTTCCTGAATACCCATTTTGTGCCAATCACATTCTTGTCCTCTAGTCTAGGAACTAGGCTCCAAGTCTTGTTCTTTTCTATCTGTTGAATTTCTTCTTTCATAGCCTTGTACCAATCATCATCTTCCAATGCATCTCTTACTATCTTAGGTTCCTTCATGCTTAGAAAACATGCATCACCTTTCAATCTATTTCTTTCCATTGGCCTTGCATCTTTGTCTCCAATGATTTGATCTACAGGATGGTGCCTTTTGACATAATAATCTTGGCTCAATTATTGTGGCTACATTCTATCTCTTAGCTTTAGTATCACTATGTGCATCTCTGTCAGGTGTTTTAATATCTCTTCAATGTATGCCAATCTCAAAGTCAGATTGTGCATACTCCTCATTTTGCAACTTGGCATCTAAATGCAACTCGATATTCACAAGATGTGACTAGGCAGTTGTTGAGACTTGTTGTTGATTTGCTGCATGATTTGTAACATCTTCTTCAGTAGGCATTCCTTCATAATATTATGCAAATGTATTGTAGTCTTTTGGTTCTTTTGTAGTTTCAGTCTCATGTCCTTCTATAAACTCATCAAAATTCACATTTACACTTTCCAGAATTTTGTTAGTGTTAGTAATTAAACACTTGTAAGCTTTACTTTTTGTGGAGTAACCAAAGAATATACCTTCTTCACTCTTTGCATAAAACTTTCCACTTCTAACATCTTTAAGAATATATCATTTGCTTCCAAATACCTTAAAATATTTCACATTAGGTGGATGACCATACCATAGTTCAAAAGGTGTTGAGTGAGTACCTTTCTTTACTTACACACGGGTTAAGGTGTATACTGTAGTACTTACAAATTCTCTCCAATATTTTAGAGAAACATTTCTCCATCATGAGTGTTTTGGCATAGTCCATTATAGATATGTTTCATCTTTTAGCAATTCCATTTTGTGGAGGGCTCCTTGGTGCTGATGTCTATCTCTTGATTCCTTTTTCATTGCAGAACATCTCAAACTCATGTAAAGTGAACTCACCTCCTCTATCTATTCTCAAGCATTTCAAGATCTTACCTATTTCTTTCTCAACTCTTGCCAAGTACCATTAAAACATTTGAAAAGCATCTAATTTTTGTTTTAGAAACATGACAACCATCATTCTAGAGTAATCATCAACAAGTAGCATTATGTACCTGTCTCCTTTGTAGCTTTGCACTTCAATAGGTCTACACAAGTCAGTATGAAAAATTTCAAGTATTTCCTTAGAGGTGTAAGCTTTACTTTTAAAGCTTGACTTTGTCATCTTGCCTAGCCGACATTGTTTACACATTATATTTTATGGTTTTTTCAACTTAGGCAAACCTCTAACTCTTTTCATGTTGCTAATACTAATTAATAATCAAACTTAACATGACATAATCTTTTGTGCCAAAGCCATACATCATCAAATTTTTCAATAAAACAAGTAGCATCTTCTATAGCCAAATAGAATAGATTACTCCTTGTTTGATCACCTTTTCCAATCAAGTTTCCATTTGTATTATATATCTTGGCTGATTTGTTTTCAAACTCAACTTTGCACCCCAAATTATTCAATTGTGACACACTTAACAAGTTATAATTCAATCCTTGAACATAGTACTTGCATTGTCACATTAGATCTTGTCTGTAAGCTTAATAGACTCTTTTCCTTTTATTGAACATGGTGCATCATTACCAAATCTTACACTATTTCCATCATAACAAGTTAAAGTAATGAACTTACTTTTGTCTCCAGTCATGTGATCCATTTTTCATTCTTATTCACACAAGTCATAAGTGCAGTAGCCTCATCCTCATCTGATTCATCCTTCATTGCAACATATACCACTTCATCATCATTTTTATCAGAGTTATTTTCATTAGCAATGTAGCATGACTTCTTGCCTTTATCTCTGTAGTCTCTTCTATCATCTTCTCTTCTATTTTTGTACTTGTTCCCTTCTCTAAAGTTCTTCTTCTATGTCCATCTTGCTACAATATGACCAACTTCATTGCAATTAAAACAAATGATAAGCAGTTTAACTTTAAATTTACCTTTTCCCTTGTGGAATCTTCTAGCTAGCAATGGCACAATATCATCATCTATTTTACTAGTAGCACCTTTTATTGCATTAACAACTTCTTCTATTCTAGCAACATATTGAGCAATGTTTTCACCTTCTTCCATTCTCATTTCATCAAACTTACCTCTTAAGCTCTTTGACTGGGCTCTTTGTACATTTTTGTCTCCTCCATAGATAGTTTTTAGGGCATCCCACATTTTCTTTGCACTTTTAAGTTCTTGGATCTCATCAAACTCAGCATAGCTTAAGGTAGAGGCAATCTCCAACATCACCTAATTGTGCTCTTTCTTTTTCTTCAAGTCTTCAGTAGTTAGGGCTCCTACTAGATCAACATGTTCTACTATAATGCAAGTTTGTGCATAATCTCCAAGTCCTCCGAGATGTAACTTCATCAAACTTTGCCATGCAAAAAAGTTATCTCGATTTAGCTTGGGTATCTCTCTTTTTGACATCTTGATCTTTATGCTTTTAGTACCTTGAAACTAATCCTCTTAAGTAACTAGGCTCGATTCCAATTGTTGGAATTCTTTTTAGAATAACTGCGCGGGAGGGGGGGGGGGGGGGGGGGGGGGTGGTGGATGGGTTGAATGAGTTATTCAAGGTCCAAATGTACAAAATAAAACTTTTCACAAATCAGTGAACCTATATAACATTCTTAACCATGCATACATTCATTGTGTGATAACCAAAACTAATATGTTACTGTTAAACTAACATGTATAAATGCAAAGCATAAGACACAACACATCCATCAGTACACTTGACACAATGATTTAACATGGAAACTCAATTTGGGAAAAATCACTAGTAACATGCTACAACACACACTGTTAAATGTGACCTAGTTAAGGGATTTCAATCACCCTATTAAAAGTGAGCATTGTTAGAGGACTTTAGGCCAACCTTGTTAAAGGATTTTCTAATGACTATTAAGTCAACCTTTCTTTAAAGGATTTACCCTAATCTAATACAATTGTTATAAAGTAATAGTAGAGCTTTGATCTTATAAAACTTACAACCTTGCTTGCATATTATAGATCACTATTCAATCCTCATCTCTACTTGGCTTCCAATCTTTTCAGTTCTAACAGCTTGTTCAAACTTCAAGCATTCATCCTCATTAAGCCTTTTTGCTTAGTTTTCCATTGCAGACTTCTCCTCTTGGGTCACTTGATGAAGCAAACCCTCTTCCTTCTCCTTGTCAAAATTTTGCATCCAAAAACTCTCTAACCTCCAACCAACTTTTCTTCATGACCAGACATCCCTACATATAGGGAATTGGAACTCTTTTTCCCGCTCATTATCCAACTCAAAAATTAAGGTTTTCGATGGATTAGGTAGGATACAATGTATCTACCCCATATCTTGTCTTCTATAGAAAATTCTTCTAGAATTAATTTAAATTTTCCTCCAAAATGATTTACATAAGATTATGTGCCTCTAGCTTATCAATCTTATCTTCCTCCTAATTTAACAGTTCCAAGAAAATAAACTTGTCAACTTTTATTTGGCAAATCTTCGATATTTTTCATAATGCAATATCTTGGCATTGTTAGTTTAGTAATGCTTAGTACATATTGTGTTACTTAGCATCAATTGAATTTTACTGGTGCTCAGCACATACTAAAAATCACTCGACATCTACTACCTTGCTCGACACCTACTAACTTGCTCGACATCCACTAGTTTACTTGGCATCCACTAGAAATTTCTTTCGCTCGGCTCCAACTGACTTTTTGCTCAGAACATTCTATCAACTTTGTCAAGCTTAGAAAATGAACTTTGTCCAACCTTTGTCTTCTAAAGTTTCTAAGTGTAGCCAATCAGTTTGTAACCTTAAGTAGATCATCAATACATTATGCTATCACTGTCTTAGATGATTCTTACACTTCAATACATAATCATAACTCAACCTTTCCTCTAAATACTTTTGTTACATCTTGTTTATCAGATCCTCTTCATCAACCAACAAAGTGATAGTGTTTAAAACATATAAGCAATTGTCTTGCCAACATTGGGTAGGTTTGACATCAGGGACAAAACAATGATTGAAAACACTTCTTCAACAATAATAATCTTTCTACTCAATTGATCTTTTCAATCATATGTCAACAATGATGATCTCAATCAACATTGATGTTTCTAATATACAAGTATCCCTACATGTTTAGCCCCCATCATATTCTTAAGGTGCACCTTTCAATATATTCACATAGTCATTGTATTTAGTACATCTAGATATAGACAATTACCTAAGTGTATCCACTATGCATGAATCTAACTATTTTCTACCTACCAATGCACATGGTTCTTACAATAAGAAAAATTTAAATAGAGTGGCATATTTTCTTTGAACTATACAAAGTATAAACAATTATTCTCAATCATGGAGTATATTTTTTGTAAACACTAAGAAGTATAAACAATCATAACAATCATAAAGTATTTTTTCCTTTAACAATATAGAGTATAAAAAATCAACAATTATAAGAATATTTATTTTAGTAATACAAAGTACATAATAATCATTACATTTAAAAAAAAAAATCTTTGAATAATACAAACTATAAATAAGAGCTCTTGGTGAGTTGGAGTTCCTTCCTTTCAATTTAGAATGTGAAAATGTATTAACATTTATATTAGTGAATCATAATGATCAGTAAAAAAATTAGATGACAAACTAAACACATCTGCAATGATGTAGTGAATGCACAAGCATATTTTAAAATACTAATGTTGAAAATTCAAGGCATTAGTAAACAATATTTTTTGGTGTTTGTACAATTCTATGAGTTGGCCATTTCCTTTCAAAAATAAATGAATTGATCAATGGAGAATAAATACATTCATGTTAATTTATTAATAATTTTTGAATGGTATGCCATGGTTTTTGGTCAGGTGCCAAGCTTCTATTTTTTGTTGTCTAGTTGAAATTTAACCACAACTGAATGAAAGCATTCCTTAAGAGTTATTTATAATTAGATTGCTTCAAATTTGAAAGCATGAATTTTCTATCTTTTAGCTCCTGCAATAGTAATACATATACTTAGTCATCTCAAACACATGATCAATATCAATATTTATAATATGGCATATATACTATGCTAAAACTCTCAAGACAAAAACCATGCATATAAATAGATGTAGTTTAGATGGTAGAATTTTGGTGGTTACATGATTCTCTTAATTTGATATAAACCTAAACCTAGTTTAAAATAAGACATATAGCATTTTGAACAAGTTAAATAATTCCTTCTAGTAGAGTGGCCTTTTATTCTTTAGTTTCCAGTTGTTCTGTTTCCTTTCTCAATAAAAAAAAAATCAATGGTGGTCTTAGGTATGAAAGATTTTTTTAGTTTCTGTTAAATTTTTTCTATTTCTATTGAACTAAGAAAAGTTGATATTCAACATAATCAAGCAAATAATTATTGATTGGTACAAATTAAAATGAACAATTATTGCTAGTAATGTAGTATGAAAGATTTCTTTTTAGTTTCTGTTAATTTTTTTCTATTTCTATTGAACTAAGAAAAGTTGATATTCAACATACTCAAGCAAATAATTATTGATTGGTACAAATTAAAATGAACAATTATTGCTAGTAGTGTAGTAATGTATCCTATTTTTTAGGGCTGGAAAAAATTGAAATGTTCAATTCTAGATGTTCATATGTTTATTTTGTATCTTTAAACTATGACTTTTGTTCAAGAATATTTTGTTACCAAAATGTATTATAAATCTTCCTTTAAAAAATGCAAGAAAAACTAATTTAAACCTATATGGAATCACCATTGCATCTAAAATGTATTTAATGAAATATAGAAGGCAACAATGAAATATAAAAGATCTTTCTTGTGATTCTTGTGTAGTGAAATTCTAAATGGGTAATATATCTTCTATATAGCTTGAGTGCACAATTCACAATAAAATTCTTATGGTTGCAAAATCTTTGATTGAAATTCCATTTCTCTTGAACTGGCATTTGGGCTATGGTGTGTTATAATTGGGATTAGTGTTGTTCCAAAGGAAACTTGAACTCAGAGCATGTTAAGTAAGCTAGCCTCTAATCAATGCACATATGATTTTCTATGGTTTTGCATACATGGCAATAAACCATAATTTTTTTTGAAGATATGGCTACTAGATATGTCTTTGCTCAATGGGTAAAAGAATAGATCAATGTCACCTTTTAGGACCTCTACAATTGTCCAAGTCAATATCATCATTAGATAAATTTCATAGTGTTTTGATTAGTTATAATATGCTATAATTTCAAAATATTATAACTAGGTATTTTAATATTTGAGAAGATGCGACCTCCAAAAAGGAAAAAAAATAGTAAGTCATATTGAAAAAATTAAAATGATTTAGTCGTAGAGGAAAGAGTCCTCTTCAAGAATATGTAATTTTTTTTTTTTTTAATGTAGATTTAATAGGGAAGTTTTGATGGCAGGAAAAAACTATTAGTTTCTAATAAGGTCAACCTTGAGTACTTATAAGAAAGAAAAAATTCATTAAAAAAACTAATATTTCTTGTTTTGTGCCCTAGCTACACATGTCATCTATGACATATTTTTTAAATCAGAGCAAAAAAAGATGATTTGCATATACTTGTTTGATGAGAACTACACCCTATGTTTTCACAGTTAAAAAGAGGACTTAAAAATTAAAACAAGTGAATAAATTCTTACTTTAAAAAAATTAAAAATTACAACCATAAAATTCATCCAATTTCACACATCTTATAAGTTTATACCATCTTCAAATTCTAAATACAAATACCATTTTTATGTCATTAAAGTTGAACAATTTACATTCTAGGATCCTTTTTCTATATAAAATGTGACACAGGTTTGTTCTTTTACCCCAATGAATTCCAATTCTTCGAACTCTTATCTCTTTACCGTAAAAATAAAAATTTGTGAATAAATGTCATTCATTACATTGACAATGATAATGGAAAAAAAGGCAATAGACGAAAAATGCTCAATGTATAGCCTCACATTGTAATAAATTTAATTGTTATCTTTGTACTTAGTTTTGTGTATTAAAAATTTAAATTACTTTTAATAAAATTACTCTAACCAATAAGAAAAAATGAATTATATTTGAGAGATTTGATGTTTAAAATATTTTAAAAAGGAATTGTATTTCAGAGATTTGACGTTAAAAATATTTACAGCCAAATTTAGTGTAGTGAATTTTGTTTATCATGGCAATTAATTAAAGATGTCTAAGGAAAAAAAATTAGTTCCTTGTATACAAGGCATGGACTAAAAATTGAAAAAACAAAATGATGTTGATTGTAAAAAAGCAAAACTGTGGAGACTATTTACAAAATCTTCTAAAGATCCTTATTATTCTAACTACACCAACATAAAACACAGACAGTCTATACATAAATCTTAACAAAAATATAATTATGCATTTATAAACACAATTTGATCCATTTGGTAAAATTTTTCTATCCTTGGTTATTGAATATAGTGCCTACCCTCGTTCACATCTTTTCTGGACATTGTTGCTATTATTATCAGACTATGATGGACTAGTTTTATGTTGATGGATTAGTGGTATTGTTTTGACACTATCAGACATTATGTTATGGATTTAGTGGTTATATGATGAGATCATTTAAACTTTACATTTCATGCACACATGATGATCATTATATTGTTTTCAGTTATTGTTGATGAATAGTTGGATGGTTTATTATCTCATGTGTTTTATTATGGATACTTACCCCATACTTGCATGTGTATGGTGTGCGTGTTTTCTTATTGTATGGCGTTTCTGATGTGGTTAAGGAAGGGAGTCATAGTCACCTACTTAGTCGAGATCTACATGATGCACCACTTCCTACCATTGTCTGTTTAGCTTAGCATTATATATATTATATGTACATGCATGGTTTTTCTGCAGGTTGCAGGTACCAGGTATCAACTTTCCTGAATTGCCAGGATGAGCGTACCCTATTATACTATCTCAATGATAAGAGAAGGGAGATAAATTCTCAAGTCCAAATCCCAAACCTTTAAGCCAATTTCCTAGTGAGGTAGGACAAGTATCTGAATATTTTACCCATCGAATGTGTCGGATGACATAATTCATGATTTTTAACCCTTTAGACTGATTTTGTGTGATTTGCTCTATGATGGGTTTTCATATTTTATCTTGGAGGTCTATGGTGAATTTTCTATTATATAAGTCTTAATAAATAGATTTAATTAATTAATTAATTATTTTGGAGGAAATTAATATAAAATATCATGATCTTTGATATTTTGATTATAATTAACTAAATGAGAATTAATTGAGAGAAAAAGAATTAAATAAAAGAAAATTAGAAATTAAAATTAATAATAATAATAAAATAATAATAAAGTAATAAATAAATAATAATAATAAAAGTTATAAAAATTAAAATGAAAGTTATAAATATTTAAATAGAAAATTATATAAAAAGTAAATTGGAGTTATAAGCTTGCATGGGAATTAACGCACTTTTCTATTCCTCATGTGTCAACAACACGAGGGTTAGTGCATCAATTAAGCACATGGTGTCTACAACCCTATGGCTCATCTAGAAGGTTGGAAAAGACCCATGCTTAGTTGGTGACACCTTCTACCTATTTCTAGAAGCATTCTAGATGTTTCCTGAGAGCTCTTTATAGTCAGGCATTTCTAGAGGCTTAGACATAGTGTTTGGAGTGCAATTGGAGCATTGGAGGATTCAAGAACTTTGAAGAAGGGAGCTTGCTCTGCGAGTTTTCTGAGGAAGAGAGATTTAGCATCAGAATTTGGGTAGATTCTTGTGATTTTACTTATGCTATTTCAAGATCATGCATTCCCTGTCTTCTTCGTGTCTTCCATATGTCTTCTGAGGAATTTCATATTTTTTATTATATGCATTCTCTATATGGGTAGTTTAATTTATTTGAGAATTCTATATGCATAGATCTGAAAAGAACATGGGGCTAGGGTTGAGATTCATAGTCAAATCCATTAGATTAATTATTGGAAATTTTGGAGATCAAAGGTCTATGGAGAAATTTTGAAAATTGAAGTTTATATTTATATAATGTCAATTTTCTTACACACACACACACACACACACACACATATATATACCTTCATATATATATATATATATATATATATATATATATATATATATATATATATATATATATATATATATATATATATATATATATATATATATATATATATATATATATATATATATATATATATATATATATATATATATATATATATATATATATATATATATACATACATATGTATATATAATATATATTTGTTAAAAAATCGGATAACATACCTGTGGGCGAAAATGTTTTAAGAAACGTTTTAAACCAAATCGCAAATGGGAATCGCATAAGCGATTTAAAAAAAAAATATAAACATTTTATACATTAAGTCAGGGGGGGATGAGACCCGCGCCCCCACTGCGGTCATAGTGTACCATTGTCATAGGTACTGCGATGGCAGTGGTATGCAGCACCACTGACGTCGCAGGCCCTGTGACCGCAGGGTCCTGCGTACTGGCAATTATGTTATATATATGTGTTTTAAAACATTTGCCATATGTATGAAGTCGATGTTAATTGTTATTAAAATTTTTGGTATTAATTGAATTTGTTAATTCGATTTTGTTTAATGTTAAAATTATATATATATATATATATATATATATATATATATATATATATATATATATATATATATATATATATATATATATATATATATATATAAGTATGTATATAATATGTAAATATGAGTATTAATAATTGTTTTATAATTGATTTATATCAAAGGTTCATGGTTTAAATTAATTGTTTTATTAAGTGTATGAAATTTGATTGTTAGTTTGGTGGGAAACATTTTGAATTAAAATTATAATTGAAGAATGGATTTTAAAGAATATTCGTATTCATTCAAAATGTATAAATGTTCCTCCAATTCTTTTTCTAAACTTGGAAACGTAAACCGAGACTTTTGAATTTAAATTTAAGTTGTAAACTTGGCAAAACCAAAACATGTGTTTGCATTGTGTATTCTTTATGCTATTGTTTTGGGTTTTGGGTTGACTAGTGTTGACTAGTTATAGGACGTCTACCAGAGGCTTGGGAGTTATGTGATTGTGATGTCATGATGATGTTTTAATCTCGATCTTTATAAACCCAACCATGGTTATGTGATGGAATGATCTATGTATTGGATATGATTACTGATTGTTATAGTTGAGATTCTTATGTATGAGACACTTGACTTAACCATTATTTTTGGTCATCGATCAGTTATCCTTGGTTATTTTCTAGTTACCATGATGGGACTGAAATCTGGATTTATTCTTGATGATGTCATGTTGTGACATGTTTGACTCAACCATTTTTGGAGTCTTCGATCAGTATGATTGAGATGTATTTTGGTTATTGAGAACCATTGGATACTTTGATTATTAGTGATACTTCAGTTACCAATAGAGAGCTGTTGTGTTCATGATTTTCTATGGATGTTTGCTCATGGAGATTTGATGCTTTTATGCATATTTGATGATTTGATTATGGATTATCTTTTGTGATTTTGAGATTTATGATTCCATGAGCTTAGGGTAGGATATCTGCATGTAGTGATGGGAAGTGGCTTGCAATGGGGGTCGGGGCACTAGGAGGCTAGCAGGGTAACTCATTGTAAGTTGGATTAATAAGTGATAACATTCACACCTAATACTAACTGAATGAACCTAAAAAGACAAGTGTTTTGTTCTTGCCCATGCCTTGAGTGCTTGTACAGGCTAGGATGGGAGTAGTGAGAATGCATGGTTGCGACCTTGCATTCCATAGTATGCCTCGTTAGTATGAGAGGATACTAGTGGCCGCATGAGATCAGTGTGGACCCATGGAGTTTAGCCAACTGCCAGGTAACATGTACGTGATAAATGCGATGACACTTTTCCACTTGCATAGTAGGTTCCTACATGTCATTGCATGCCTCTAGGATTAGATGTCAATTTTGTGTTTGGAACCTTTGAGTTAGTATACTTTTAGGATTCCTGAACTTATAGAGATTTGTGCTATGTGATTTTGGATAGCCTGTTTGGGACTTGAGATTATCTCCTCAGCACGGTGGGAGTGGACCACTTAGGTACCACGCGGTCAGGTGGTAGTGTACTTTCCACTCTTATCACTTGACATTCATTAAGACATCATAGTTGATGTGTCCTTCGTGATGGTGGATATGTATCCTTTCATTGATGATTAGCATATGTTAGATGATGTTATCTTATGCTTCTATTTGCATGTTAGATTACTTTCTACATATGATGTTGTATATATTAGGAGTGACATTCCTACTATGTTAATACTGATGATCTCTTCGGTGATTTGGAATGTTACGCACGGAGGGATGGCTAGGATCCACGATGGTCTAATGATGCTATTAACGGTTGGGAGGAACCATGCACTTAGTTTATTATGTTTGATCTTTATGATGGATGTATATGTTTTCTATGATGATGTATCATGTGTATTATGTGATTATCTTTACTTTGATGTATCATGGATTAGAATAGGATGATGTACCATAATTCATGTATGTATATTCTTTGAGCTTGTCATACCCTATGACATGTACAGAGGATGAATAAGCATTTGAAATGTAATGTATAAACATTGGACTTATCATTATTATTTCATGTGGATGTTGTACCAGATGGATTCATGTATGTTAGATGTTTCTAGATGTAATCCAATGTTAAGGGATCTTAAAGAATGTAATCTATTATGTATGTTATGTTGCTATTGCTTTCGTTATTGTGCATAAGTTATATGTGGTATTTACTTTCATGTAAAAAAAAAATGCTACCAAACTTAGTGAAATTCTAGGTTGATTCTTTGGATCCCTTGGTGGGGCATTACATTGAATCAAGTTTCATAGTTAGAGATAACAAAAAAGGATAAGAAAAATAAATTGGTATAAAAAAATAGAACTTTAGGCACTAGCAACAAAAGATATGTATAGTCTGGCACAAGGGAAGAATAATAGGAAAAAGAAGAAAATATCTATTGGTATTTAAAACTAATTAATGAAATATTACAACATTAAATAATCCCCACAGTCACTAAATAATCAACCCATCACAAGAGATCCCTAAAAAAGAGAAGAAAGGTAAATTAGTGTTAAAAGTTGAAACCTTGGGCAATGGAAACCTTAGCATAGACTTCATTCAACTTCTTCTTGGTCTCCTTTGCATCATCCTTACCCATACCCTCCTTAAGGTTCTTAGGAAAACCCTCAATCATATATTTGATAGCTTTTAGGGCCAAATTGGTAAATGCAACAACTACTTAGAACATCTTCAATAATAACATCAAATTCCATCTTCTCCTCCATTGTTGTAGCAACTTTGGCATCATTGCAACAAGAAATAAAAATGATGTAATGAAACTAGGAAAGAAAATTTTTATAAAGTCACACATTTATTCATAAATCTAAAAATCTGGGAAAAACAATTCAACAAACTCTACCCCTACATGCATGAGCCACTCAACATCTTCAATTTCTAAAAAAAAATTATTAAAAAAAGTTTCAAGCACTAGATAAAATTGAACTAATTTTGTTCTCCACTGGTTGATATGAAAAATGATATATAATAATAAAAATAATAAATAATAGATCAATTAGAATATTGATATCTATAATTGAAAATGTAATATTAGATGATATATGTATAAATTTAATAATTTTTAAAATAATTTAATAAAACTCTTATGAATAAAATATGTGTAAATGTTATCCGACACATGCATTGACAATTTTAAAACAAAAATTCATAATGAAAAAGTAATTTTATTTTTAAATTAATTATCAACCAGTAATTCTTCTTTTTGATTGGCTAATAGTAATTTTAGTAGGGGTTATTTTAATTTATTGACGCCAAAAACTTCAAAAAAATAAATATGGAAGTTTCTTCCAAATTCTTTCTAGTCATTAAAATAAAATAATTTGAAAAACTAAATAAAATGTGTGGAAAAATTCTTCTAAAATATTTTGGAAGGCTCAAAAACTATGTCTTGGCCAAATAATTTTCACTTTTCTTGGTAGTGGCTATCATTACAATGAGCTCCAACTGCAAGTGATATTTTCCTTTAGCCTTCATGTGATAAAAAAAGTACATGTGAAACATCAATAACTCTTCCTAAAAGTGAACATAGTTATGACGTCGAGCATCCTGTGTGGCATGTAGATCCCTTGTTGTTGACGTAGAGTGCCATAATGACATAGATGAGAAAAAAAATTAAAAAGAGTGATCAAAATTATTGTGATCCTCATGAGGAATTTTCTAGTCATCAACCCTAGGTAGGTGTCATTATGGGATGATGAAAAGCTTTGTCAAAATGGAGAGACAAAACCCAACTAAAATAGAAAACAACTCCAAATAGTCTACTACCTTGCCTTTAAATTTAGCAAGAAGCTAGGGTCTGGTATTAAAATCCCACATAGATTTGATGTAAGCTAGATTGTTTTCTTTGTCCTTTCCTTTTGTAAGGACTCAATAGGATCTCTTCTTATAATATTAGGGTTCTATATGTCACCCTAATCCCAAGAGGATATCTATCTTACCCTCCACACTTCACTCTTTAGTTACACCAAGGTTTTCACACTTGCTACCTTCCTAGGGACATATTCTGAGTCCCCATACCATTTCTTCAAGCTTACTCTTCTTACCTTCAACATGGAGTTTGGGGTGCATCTTAATATTTTTAAGGCTATCCATACCCTCCTAGACTCATTTTCCATAGGTTTCCTTATTGATTTCCCCAATCTTGACAAACCTATTCTAAAAAATCCTAATTAAATTAGGCCTCCAAAGTTAGGTTTTACACTTCCATTCCAATTTTTTCTTAACAAGGTAGAAAATCAATCTTAGATATGGATACCCTTTTGGAAAATCTAATATATTTGAGGGTGTCAGATTCCCAATCTATCTGTACACCCCCTTCTTGTTTTTGTGCCTAAAAATAAGGGTTTCTAACATTACCAATCAGCATTCATTAGGGTCTAATAAAATACATGGCCAATCTAGTCTTGGAATTTTCTCCTTTCACATGTGTCTTCCTGACACATCCCTACTTTTCCAATACTTAGATTGAACTACCCAATGCATTCAATCCACTCAAAACAACATGTTAGCTCTGTGATCACGTAGTCATGCACTAAAGGCTCACCTAGGGCATCGACTACAAAGATTTTCCAAGTCTCTCTCTTACTATGTACATTGTATAAGGGCTCTACTTATATATCCCCAAAAACCATGATGATTCCACAATTATGATTCATGGAGGAGCCATTTTCCCAAAAACTGTCAATGCAAAAACAACAAACAATCTATGTACAAATGGTTTCCTAACTATGCACAAATGAAATCTAAAAAACCTAAAATATAAAATGAAAAGTACTAGAAAAAAATTACCAATAAGAATCTAACACAAAAATCATCCTTTCAATTTATTAATCCATACATGCAATAAAAAAACTCAAAAACTATCAAATTCTGAACTATATCTCTTGGATTCACTTACAAAAAATTTCTTAGCCCTTGGGATGGGTTTTATTCATGGTTTTATAAGTTCCTCAAGGGGTTTTAGGCAATTAGAATAACCATCAACTTCTTTCTTGTATTGTGCAACTTTCTTCTGAAAAAGTTATCAAGCAACTTTTCAAATTTGCTAACAACTTTGACACTTTTGGCATTTTTGAGCAACTTTGATTTCCTTCACTTGGGAACTTGCAAATTTGTCCAATATGACCCATTTATGATGTCTAGGCATGATTTAGCCTTTAGAGCATAAATTTACATTATTTTAGCCATTTGGACCTATTTGACAACTTTTGCACAATTTACATCTTTTTGACATCTTTCCCCAACTTTTTGCCAAATGACAAGGCATAGTCTCTAACCCATTCACAAGGATGTAAAAACATCATAGAGGACAATATGGCTCAAAAAACACCTATCTTAGGTTTCTAGGGTATAAGACCCATAGCCCTAGTTTTTCTCTCAAAAACCCTAAACAACAAAGAAAATTAAAAACATTTAGACTAGATTGAACTAGACACAATCCATCTAGGAGAAAACAAACATGACCTCAAAAGTCCCAAACTCACACTCCTAACTTGGCTAGAGTCAATACATGCTCAAAATCACAACTAAAAATCAAAACAAGGAGTTTGTCTAGGTTCTACTCAGCATCCTATATCTTTTGTAACCTCTTGAAGATTCTGATCAACATCCTAAATAGGCCCTTTATATAAAATTAGATTTTCAATATTGAAGATTGGTAACAACCCTATGTCTTTAGGTAGCTCAACTTTATAAGTATTGTTACTCTACTTTTCAAGTATTTTACAAGGACCGAATCTTCTCATCTCTAGCTTGTGTGATATCCCCTTTTTCAACCCTTTTGTGTTGAGATGTACCATCACAAGATCCTCTATTTGAAACTAAACATCTCTTTTTGATGCATCCATCTTTTTCAGTGAGAGTCTTCCTTACACTTTCATGGAATTCCCTCATAGAGTGGGAAAATTCCTCAGCATAGATAGTACTATACACACCACCCTTCAACTCCCACAACTCAAACACCCCTCTAGGAGTAGGGTGCCAACCATTAACTATTTCAAAAGGACTCTTACTAGTTGATCTATTCATTGTGTCATTGTAAGCATATTTAACCTACCTTATGAGTTGGTCCCATGCCTGACCATAATCCTTTGTGAGACACCTCAACAAGTTTCCAAAACTCCTATTAATCACCTCTATTTGGCCATTTATCTATGGGTGATAGGCATATCCAAAAGATAAGTTAGTTCCCAACTTTTTCCACAATGTCTTCCAAAAGTGGCTCATGAATTTGGTGTCTCTATCTAAAACAATGCTCATAGATAGTGTAGGGATTCTAACCACCTCTCTAAAAAATAAGTGAACAATCTAAAAATCATCATGTATGATCTTGCAAGGTACAAAATGGGTCATCTTACTAAATCTATCCACAATCACATACTTTCTATCATAACCTTACCTTGTCTTTGGTAAGCCAACTACAAAATCCATACTTATGCACTCCCATGGTCTGTTAGGAATTAGAAGTGGTTCATAAAGGCCAACATTGGTGGATGAGTCATTTTCCTTTTGACATACTATACAACTTTCAACATATTTCCTAATATCTCTATTCATCTTAGGCCAAAAATAGAACCTAGTAACTAACTCTTAAGTCTTGTTGACTCCAAAATGACCAATAAGTGCCCCATTATGCTTTTCTTGGATAAAATTTTTCCTCATGGAACCTCTAGGAACACAAATTTGACTCCCTATAACAATAAATCATTCTTCAATGTATAATCAGAGAAGTCACCATGAGAATTATTTTTGAACTCCTTGCATACCTTATAGATTTGGGAAAAGCCTTCATCATTAGCATATAGGTATTTGAATCTTTCAATGCCTATGGTTTGTAGTTAAATCTCTTGGATTTTAACAAGTCTTCTACTCAATGCATTAGCTACATTATTTTGCACCACTTTCTTATGCCTGATGGTAAAGGTGTAGTCTTGTAGGTATTCTAGCTATTTCATATGCTTGCTACTGAGCTTATCTTGGGAGTTAAGGAAACTGAGGGCTTGGTTGTCTAAGTATTCCACAAATTCTTGTGGGATAAAATAGTACCTCCACTTCCTTAGAGCTTGGACTAGAGCATACAACTCTAAGTCATAGGAGTACTTCCTCTTTGCATCATTGAACTTCTCATTATGAAAAGCCACTAGTCTTCCTTCTTGGATTAGAACAACCCCAATAGCCACATTATTGGCATCATTCTCCACTTGGAAAAGTTTCTCAAAGTTAGGAAGTACTAGAGTAGAATTTTTTCTATCTTCTTTTTGAGTGTTTCAAAACCATGATCAGGTTGTGGGGTCTATTGAAAATTTGTCTTCACTCCACCTTTGATTGTATCCGATATAGGATCACATATTCCATTTAATTTCTTAATAAACTTCCTATAATATTGGGCCAGGCCATGAAAACATGTGACATATATGTTACTATGAGGAGTGGGCCAACTTAGAATGACATCCACCTTGCCTTGATCCATTTTAAGGTTACCTTGAGACAAAACAAAGCCAAGATAAACTAGATCTTGTTTCATGAAATCAAACTTCTCCAAGTTTATCATTAGCTTTTCTTCATGTAATTTCTTAAAAACAATTTGCAAATGCTTGATATGCTCTTCTTTAGTTTTGCTAAAAATTAATATGTCATCTAAATAGACAACAACTTACCAATGTAATGTATCAATAGCTTGTTCATTAGCCTCATAAAACTACATGGAGTATTAGACAAAAAAAATGGCATTAAAAGCCATTCATACAAACCTTCTAAAGTTTTGAAGGTTATTTTCCACTCATCCCCTTCATTTATTCTAATTTGGTGATAGCCACTTTTTAGGTCTATCTTGGTGAAATATTTTTCTTCCCCCAAACAATCCATTAGGTCTTCAATTCTAGGTATTGGGAACCTATACCTAATGGTGATTTTGTTAATGGATCTAGAATCATTACAAAGCCTCCAAGTTCCTCCTTTCGTGGGGGCTAAAACAACAACGACTGCACATGGGCTAATGCTTTCCCTAATTAGGCCTTGGTCTAGAAACTCTTGAATTTGTTTGGCACTTTCCTCATTTTGTTGAGGGTTCATATTATAGGACACCTTGTTGGGAAGGGTAGATGCTAGAATGAATTCTATTTGGTGGCTAACAATTCTCTTAGGAGGTAGGGTGGTAGGTTGTGTCCATCACTAACAATTTCATGATATTGTTTGAGTGATTCTTGTACTTCATTTGGTATCTTTGTTTCCTTGGAAGAAGCTTCATCTTTGGGCTTCAAAATAAATGAAAACCCAACTCCATCTCCTTCCTCTAGGGTCTTTAATAACTCTTTCTCACCAAGTATGAGCACACTTAGACTTGAGGTTTTCATCTCTCCTTCTTCTATCAAGGATAGAATCTTGAAAGTTACACCATCCTTCTTAAATGAGTAGGCATTTTTTGTTCCATCATGTATGGCTTGGTTATCAAATTTCCATGTCCTTAAGAGTAGAAGGTGGCATGCATCCATAGGAAGAATGTCACATAGAACTCTATCCTTATAGCTCCCTATAGTGAACTCTACCCATGCTTTCTCTCCCACAGGAATATGTTGTCCTTTATTGATCCATATGACATTATATGGGTTGGAATGTGGGATTATTTCTAGCTTCAACTTGCCAACTACCTCTTCACTAATTATGTTATCTATTGAGCCTAAGTCAATGATGACTCTACACACCTTCCCCATTATTTTACATATAATTCTAAAGAGTTCCCTTCTTTGACTTGGTTCTTCTTTGTTTGGCTCCTTGATCAATGTTCTTCTTATCATCAAGATTCCCCTTCCTTTAATTCTAAAGGTACTTTAGATTTCTTATGTCTACTATTAGACTTTTCTTGCACATAATTAACTCTTTTTATACTTCCTTAGGAAGTTGAGCCTTTTTTAGGGCATCTATATGTAGGGTGTCCTAACTAATTGCAATGGTAGCACTTAATAGTGGCGAAGTAGGATCCTCTCCCTTGGTTGTTTCTCCTTCCTCTCCAACTAGTGTTAGAGCCTCTGCTTGTATTGAAACTTCCTCTTCTTGAACCTCCTTCTTGTTGTTCAGTCAACTTGCTTTCTCCTTGTGGCCTATAATCTGATCCTTTTCCACCATAGCCCCTTTGACTTCTTCCATCTCTACCTCTACCTCTACCTCTAAATTTTGTGTCTTCCTTGTTTTTTTCTACCACTTTTAGATAAATTTGGAAGCATTTATGGACCATTGTGGGAGTCCATAGGTTGATTTCTTCTTGTGTGTTCCACTTTAAGCCTACTAGATATCTTGCCACTTTGATGGTCTGATCTTCTTATACTCTTGACCTCAAATTCAACTTCTAAAAATATTCAATTTAAGTTCTCACATCCATGTATTTTTGTTTTAAACTTTGCCTCTTCTTGTGTAATTGAATTTCATAGTCCTCTGGTAGATATTATTCTTTCACCTTTGTTACCATGGCTTTCCAATTTTCAATGGGCTTCTTCCCCACTTTCTCCCTCTCTTTTGGAGGTAATTCCACCATTTTAGGGCTGATCCCTATAGCCTAGATTTGGCCACCTTAACCTTTTGTGCTTCAGTTGTATGCATTCACACTCAAAGTGGTTCTCCATCCCTTTAATCCATTCCATCACAAGTTCAGTGTCCATCTTACCACTAAACAAAGGGATTCCTTCTAGAGCTTTTCCACCTAATGCATTTATGTATTTAAAGATTTTTTTCTCATTTAATGGAGGATCTAGGATAGGTACGATGTCTTCCTCATCGATATTTTCTTTACCCTTACTGTTATTTTCACCTTCTTGATCTTTCTTCTTAACTACTTTAGCAACCTCTAACTTTTTTTTTCATTTCTTCCAGGGTTTATTAAAGGATTATATTTCTATCCTTTTTCTCACCCATTTCTTTAGCTTAAATCTCCATTAGTCACCATTTTTGTCTCATCTACTAATTCTTCAGTCTGATACATCTAACCCCAAGCCCAATCTTTTGAGGCTCTAATACCAATTTGATGTAAGATGGTTTGCTTGCTTTGTCCTTTCTTTTCCTAAGGAATCACTAGTCTCTCTTCATAGCCTATTAGGTTTCTCCATGTCACTCTAGCCCCAAGAGAATATCTATCTTACCCTCCACACTTCACTCTCCAGTTACACCAAGGTTTTCATACTTGCTACCTTCCTAGGGACATCTTTCTTAGCCCTCAAACTCACCATTTATTTGAGCTTACTCTTCCTACCTTTAGCATGGAGTGCGGGGTGCATCTTAATTTTTTTAAGGCTATCCCTACACTCCTAGACTCATTTTCCATAGGTTTCCTTATCGATTTCCTCAATCTTGACAAAATTGTCCTAAACAGTCCTAATTGAATTAGGTCTCCAAAGTTAGGTTTTGGGCTTCCATTCCAAAATTTTATTAACAAGGTTGAAACCCAATCTTAGATATGGATACCTTTTTCAAAAATCTACTATATTTGAGGGTGTCAAATTCCCAACTTTTTTGTACACCCCCTTCTTATTTTTGTGCCTAAAAACAAGGGTTTCTAACAGTACCAATCAACATTCATTAGGGGTTGATAAAACACTTGGCCAATCTAGTCTTGGAAATTTATCCTTTCACATGTGCCTTCTTGACACATCTCTCCTCCTTTTCCAATACTTATTTTAAACTACCCAATGCATTCAATCCATTCAAAACAACATGTTAGCTATGTGATCACATAGCCATGCACTAAAATCTCAACTAGGGCATCACTTTGAAATTGGCTGTCAAGATTTTACAGGCCTCTCCCTTTCTATGTACAATGTACAAGGGCTCCACTTTCATTACCGTGAGAACCATGATGATTCCATGGGGAGGATTCATGGAGGATCCATTTTCCCAAAAATTGCCAATGCAAAAATAACAAACAACGTATGTACAAATGATTTCCTAACTATGCACAAATGAACTCTAAACAACCTAAAGTCTAAAATTAAAAGTATTAGAACAACATGAGAAATAATAATCCAATACAAAAATGAGTCTTTCAATCTATTAATTTGTACGCAATCAAAAGAAAATAAAAAATGCCAAATTCAAAACTATATCTTATGGATTCATTTAAAAAAAAATTCTTATTACAACTTCCAACTCTTGGGATTGGTTTACTTCATGATTTTATAAGTTCCTCAAGAGTTTGTAGGAATTTATAATAAGAATCAACCTCTTTCTTGCATTGTTCAACTTTTCAAAATTGCTGACAACTTTGATGCTTTTTTGTATTCTTGAGCAACTTTGATTTCTTTCACTTGGGAACTTCTAGATTTGTCCACTATGATCCATTTATGTTGTCTAGGCATGATTTATCCTTCAAAACATCAATTTACATGATTTTATCCATTTTGACCTACTTGTTAACTTTTGCACAATTTACATCTTTTTGATATCTTTCACCAACTTTTTGCCAAATGACAAGGCATTGTATCCAACCTATACACAAGGAACATCATAGAGGAAAAGATGGCTCAAAACTACACCTATCTTAGGTTGCTAGGGTATAAGACTCATAGCCCTAGTTTTGTTCTCAAAATCCTAAACAACAAAGAAAACCAAAAAAAATATCTAGACTATATTGAACTAGACACAATCCATTTAGTAGCAAAAAAATGACCTTGAAAAGTCCAAACTCACACTCCTGAATTGGTTAGAGTTAGCACATGCCCAAAATCACAACTAGAAATCAAAACAAGGATTTTAACTAGGTGCTCCTACACCATGATTGAGCATAATTTAATATGGTATTGAAGATGCCATAGACCAATAAGCATAAACCCTAAGCCTAGCAAGACATGGTCTGCAAAGGTACTAAACATTTAATTAGATGAGTGGTAATCAGTGGTATTGAGGTATCCAAATGTCATTTGACTTTTGTCTTGCAAAATAATGTTCACCGTATGTATCAACTCAGTCTCTCCAAACATTTCTAAAGTTTACCATACTACTTTTTAAAAATAAATTATTATTAATTTATTTTGTATTACTTTTTTCTCAAGTTGATAATGATAATGATAGGTTGAAGTTTGTTTAAATGATTAAGATAAAAATTGTTAGGGCATGAACTTTTAAGGTATAAGAGGCTATTTAATAATTAAAAGCAACTTTCAGTCCTTAAGAAACATAAACTATAGAACTATTATTTAGAAAAAAAATTTAAAATGAAAGAAAAATAAAATAAAATAATTAATGAATATATATTTTTAATTTCTTAAACATGTCCACTCTTCAAATAAAGAAAAAAATATGTAACGCCTCGCCAGGAGATCCAAAAGAATTAAGCTAAAGTTTTATTAAGTTTTTCAAGCATTTTTTTTTTAGCAAGAAAATATAACATGCACTTCAAACACATAGTAGCGGAAGCAATAACATACAATCAACTAAGACATACATAATAGGTTACATTCCTTAATGATCCCAAGACAATGAGTCGCATTTAAATCTAACCTAATACTAAGTCTAGCAACTACCACATCCACATAAAATAATAATTAAAAGTCCAATGTCCATTTAATATACATTTGTTTTGAATGCCTCTTGGAAAATTAATTCAGAATGCTCAATCATCCACTATACATGTCATAGGGAATGAAAGGCTAAAAGAATATACATATGTAAAAATAAAGATAAATCATCCTCCTCGAATCCATGATACAAAGTATAGTAAAATAAATGAAACCATTCACCATACAAGATACATCCATCCATCATAAAAGATATAAGCATCCAACATGAAATACATCTATCCATCATAAAACATAACTAACTAAGCACGTGATTCCTCCCAACCATCAATAGCATCATTAGACCATCGTGGGCCCTAGCCATCCCTTGTGCGTAACATCCCAAGTGACCGATAAGATCATCAGTACTATAGTAATAGGGACATTCACTACTAAACATACTACAACATAATCATAAGGAAATCTAACATGCTACTCATCAATATAAAGAAATGCATCAGTAAATAACATCATCTAAACATGATAAACAAGCGTACCAAGAAGCTCTAGCCATGGTGACTACGGACAGATCTCAATGGTAAGAGTGAAAAAGCACTACCAACCGACCGCATGGAACCTAAATGGCCCACTCCCACCGCGCTGAGGAGGTAGTCTCAAGTCCCAAATAGGATATCAAGTCACATAACACAATAACTCTCTAAGTCTAGGAAATCCTAAAAGTATACTAACTCAAAGGTTCCAACACATAGATCGACATCTAGACCCAAAGGCACATAAAGACACGTAGGAATCTACTATATAAGTTGGCAAGTGTCATCACATGAATCAACTTCAAAGTTACCCGAGTAATCCCTTAGGAATCCTATGTCCCTAGTGATCCTTGTGGCCACTAGTATCCTCTCATACTGACGAGGAATACTACGGAATGCAAGTTCATAACCAAGCATTCTCTCTACTCCCATCCTAGTCTATACTAGCACTTGAGGCATGGGCTAGAACATACAATTAATTTTGTTAGGTTCATTTTACTCTCATTTAGTGTAAATGTTATCACTTATTAAAACAACTTACAATGAGTTACCTTGATAGCCACTTAGGGCCCCAAACCCCATTGCAAGCCACTTATTGACACTACATATAGATTACCTACCCTAAGCTCATGAATTACAAATCAAAGAATCATAGTAAAATCACCTCAAGCATATACACAAGTGATTGGAAAGCATCAAAAGATAATCATAATAATCACATCAGTTCTCCACGAGCAACTAAAAATTATCAAATGATAAATCACAATATCCATTAGTTCTCCAATGAGCAACTAGAAAGTATCCCACAATATCTATTGGTTCTCAACAAGCAACCATAAATCATCCCAAAATAATACTGATCGACGACTCCAAAATGGTCAAGTCAAACATGTCACAACATGACATCATCAAGAAAAAATCATCCAAAACATCTTAGTCTTCTCAAAGCGACTAGAAAGAAAATCAAATATAACTAATTGATGACTGAAAAATGGTTAAGTCAAATAACCCATAACATAAATCTTGCCATCCCACAAGGCACTAAAAAACAATAATCAACAATATAAACACACTCAACATAGAGCATATCAACACATACATGGTTGAGAAAAAATAATCAAGATCGAGATCAACATCAGCATGACATCACAAACATATAACCCCCGAGCCTCTGGTAACAACCTAGGATTGGTCAATGCTAAGACAACCCAAAACCCCAAAGCATAAACATCACACAAAAGACAATCTGTAAGTCTCATGTTTTGGTTTGTTTTGAATCACATGGTTGGGTTAGTTTCAAAACACAGAGTTAAGTAGAATAATAAAGTTTAAATTTCAATTTTCATTTCACTTTAATGCATGTTCTAGGTAGATAAATTTCATAGTTTTACCCTTATAATTTAACCCGTTTATTTAATCAAATGAAGTATAGAATTACCCCTCATAATATTTAAATCAATTTTCTAAAACTAATTAAAGGACAATTATCCATTAATTAAATTATTAAAATAATTCCATTGATTTTAAAATAAATCAACCTGCAATTTTAAAAAAAAAAGATTAAATAAAACCCCATTTCTTTTTAATAATATCTATTATTAAATACATTCATTAAAATAGACTAATACCTATTTATATATATCATTTAATTATTTACCATAAATTTATTTTAAATAAATTAGTAACTTTTAACAAAATTAATTAATTAATTATGATAAATTTTTAATTTTTAATAATCTTTATAAATAATATAATATTTAAAAATAAATTATAATAATTGATATTGAAACTTTGAATAAATTAATTTAATAATATTTAAAACTTAAAAAAAAAAAATAGTGTTGCTAATGTTTTAAGCCCGTCGGCTATCATGTTGGCAGTGGCCTTTTAAGCCTGTGGCAGCCTGCCATAACAGGCTGTTGTTGTAGCACTAAAGCACCATGTGGAGGTAAGGGGGTAGGGGGTGGGTCAAACCTGCCCCTCCCCAATTTGTTTTTAATATTTTTTTTTAATTTTAAAATTTATTTAGATTAATATAAATGTATATTAATAAAACATGTTTTGTACGAAATTAAATATGACAAATTTCATCCTGCCACATAGTAATTAAATTATATACACACACACACACACACACACACACACATATGTATATATATACATATACATATATGTATATATATACATATGTACATATATATACATATATACATATGTACATATATATACATATATACATATATATACATATATACATATGTACATATATATACATATATACATATGTACATATATATACATATGTACATATATATACATATATATACATATATATATACATACATATACATACATGTATATGTATATATATGTATATATATATATATATACATATATATACATATATATATATATATATACATATATATATGTATATATATATATATACATATATATATATATATATGTATGTATATGTATATTGTAATATTTACAAATTTAGTCTAATAGGAGAATCACTATCCACTATTTGAATTTTCGACCTATGATTTTCATTTTCAAAATCAAATCCTCCCAAATTTAATTTCTAAATTCCAATTTAATTCAAACCCAAAACCCGATTTAATTTCTAAAAGTTTAATTCTACCGAGGGAGAATTGCAATGATATTTTAATCTCCCATAACCAGATGAAAACAACATGCATGCCCAAATTTCAAATTACAAGATTGAAAGATTCGCCACAGAGAATTATTTAGACAAACATTAATAGACATGATGAAGACAGGAAAGAGAAAGAGCGTATTAAAATATGCAAAAATCGCAAACATCTACCTGGACACTGATGCTAATTGCTATGTCCCAGAAAACTGTAGAGAAAATTCCTTCTCCTAGAGGCTTCTCCTTTTCCAAAATTTCTCCCTTCTCCAAAATTCACTGTCCATTGAAAAATGAACCCCCAAGTTGTGATATGGAGTTCTCTCCCAAAAATTGGGGCACTAATTGTGCATTCACCCTAGAGAACTCCTTACTCATAGCTCTTAACTCAAAATTAACTTTTATTTAATTTTTCATTTCACTTCTATTTTAATTAATTTATTAACTTTAATCCCATGCACACTTTATGCAATTAAAATAACATTATTAAATTCATATGTTTAATCTTTTTAATTAATTTCTTTTATTTTAATCTCATGCATATATCATGTGAACTTAAAACTTTTCATAATTAATATATTTTCACTCTTTAATTTATTTTCGAACGTTTAATTTGATAAAATATTTATTAACTTAAATAGCAATAATATTTAGCATTTATTTAAAAATGAACTCTAAATATATTATTATTAAATTAAATAAATATTATCACGTTCTAAATTTATTCTTATAACCCTTATCTCCAAATTTAGTTCTTTTTATTTAATTGATTTCTCAATTAATTAAATATAATTAAATATTAAAATATCATAATAATTTTCCATTAAATTAAATCATTAATTTAATCTTTTAATTAGACTTAATTAATAAAAAATACACCAAAGACTCATAAAGTAAAATATAAAAATCCATCATAGAAATACACATACCAAATCAAACTAAGGGTTATAATCACGAATTAACATCATTCGACGCATTCAGAAGGTACTCAACTTAGATACCTGTCCTAATTTTCAATTAGGACAAATGGCTTAAAGGTTTGGGATTTGGACCTAAGAATTTATCTCCCCTCTCTTACCATTGAGATAATGCGATAGGGTATGCTCATCCTGACAATTCAGGGAAGTCGATACCTGGTACCTACAACCTGCATAAAATCCACATATGTATAAACATAGTATTCTAAGCTAAACAAGCAATGGTAGGAAGTGGTGCATCATGTAGATCCTGACTAGCAGGTGACTACGACTCCCTTCCTTAACCACATCAGAGATGTCATACATAAAGAAAACAAACACGCACACCATACACATGCAAGTATGGGGTAAGTATCCATAGAAAAACACATAAGATAATAAATCACCTAACTAATCATCATCAATAACTAAAAACACTGAATAATCATCATACATACATAAAATATAGAGTACCAAGTAATCTCATCATATAATAAACTGAATGTAAAAATAATATCTTTTAATCTCAAAACAATACTACTAGTAATCAAACATAAAACTAACCTAAAAGAGTTTGGCAATGATAGCTGAAATGTAACTTAGGAGCAGGCACTACAAAATCTTAAACATTCATTTCTTTATAATTTTCTCCTTTTTAATTTTAATGTATTTTTAAAAGAGTAAGTTAAAATTATTTAAAATGAAAATAAAATTATTGACTTACATCTTTAATAGATTTATGGAAATATCAAAGATGAAAGCCAATCATACAAAGTTCCTTAAATGTTTATGCAAATAGTTAATGCAATAATAAAATACTTTGAAAATGAATGAATATATCTTGAATGCTCTTAACAAAAAATCATAGGAATGACTAAAAATTTGGGGTCAATCCTTATATATAACCCTAAAGGTGTGAGATGAAATATTTGACAAGACCTCCCACATAAGAGGATAAAATATATTTGTTCATATTTAAGTGTAAAATTTAGATGCACAATTAACCATATATTTTTATTAATTGAAATTTGCTTGATTAATAAATATATCTAACATGTATCCTAGCTTATATAGACAATCTCTTACAAATATTTTATAAAATGCATTATCTAAATATATTTTTCTAAAAAAATAGGTAAGAACTCTAACTCTACTAGAACTCTTGTTTATAAATAACTCATTTTAATAAAATTATTTGAAAATTGATATATAATAATAATAAATAATGGAACAATTAGAATATTGATATATAAAATTAAAAATATAATAGTAGAAGATATATGAATAAATTTTATTATTTCTAAAATCATTTAATTAAAAATATATTTAGCATTTATACATATTTCATTCATAAAACTTTTTTTTTTCTATTAGTGTTGTTAGTTTGATGATGTACAATCATGAAGTTATGAATTTACATTTAAAATTGAGGAGATAATAGATTGCTCAAAAAAATGCAACCAACAACTCTCGAAACCGAAACACAAATTTGAAAATCTCAATTTCTTCATAAACAAGTGCCACATAGTGGCATGTACTTGCCTTATAGTAAATTGTTTATTTGAATATAATTATCAATTTTAAATATATTTTTGAATAAATTTAAATCCATCTAATAAAATTATTATATAAAGTAAAGAAATTTAATAATGAATAAATTTTTCAATATAATTACAAATAATTAAATAGAATAGTTTTTAAAAAAATGCATTTTCATATTTATTCTCCCAAACTAAGCAGTTTTGAGTTAGAGATTTCAATCTAATTATAGCTTTTAGAAATAGAAATTTTAACAACAAATTATTTGAGATATAAAGTGAAATATAATTATATGTTTTATATTGCATAATAAGGAATGAATAGTCTACTTGTTTTTCTAGACGGATTACAATATGAAAAACTAATAAAGTATAATAATAATGATATTTGATTAACATTTGTCTATGTTACTTATAGAACTTACAAATACAAATATTTAGTATGACAACATCATCATCTTTGAAATTCATGAAGAAGAGTACATGTATAAAAGAAATCTTACATCACTATAAATGAAGGTCATAAGATATATGCTTAAGGTTCTAAACTTATATAATAAGACCTTACAATATGTCCCAAAAATTATATATATTGAATGATGCATATTCCATCAATACTAGATATTTATTTAATATAATAGTTATAACTATGAAAATTTATTTTTCTAAAAAGAAATTTAACATAAAATTTAAAAAAATAGTACACAACTAACCAATTCTTTAAAAAAAAAAATTGTTGTTCAATAATATTAATATTATTGAATATAATTTAATATATACAAATTATATCAATTATAATGTACTCATGTCTTGAAGTAATTAATTAACATTATTTACATATAAATTAATGACATCAATATATCTATTTTTAGTTAAAATTATTTTAATTTATTAAATCAAACAAAAATTTACAACAAATTTGAATATAATCTATTGATAATTTATTTAAAAGCTTAACTATAAACTAAGATATAATAGAAAAGTGTCGCGCAACTCTCCATTTGACATGAATTTATCCAAAAAAATTATAATATGGAGAACATCTGGGAAAATGGCTCCTATAACACAAAACTCGTTAAGCCAATCAAATAATTTATGGAGCATATAACATTTATAATTAAATAATAGAACTTTACAGAGATTTTAATTATTTAGAAATAATTATATGTGATTGGTTTAAGTTGATTAAGTTTTCATGAGAGAGTGAATGCAATAGTATTTGCCTAAGACAAGTACAAAAAAGTTAAAACCGCTAGGAAAATATAGAACAACCTGTCATGCTTGACCCTACTTCTTCCTATTTCTCTTTATTCACTTCAAATGTTGTTTTGACACAAGTTCTGTGGCTGGGAGATTTTATATTTTGAACACTATTTTGTTATATCAGATAGGTTAGTTTTGGTTTTATGAGATACATATATTTTGGATACTGCTTTTGTATTGCAAATGGACTATTCTCAGGTTTACAGCTAATCTGTTTTAGTTGTAGTGTTGATTTTGAAATACATCATTTGATCTCTGAACTGAATCAGGTTTTGATTAGAATTAATGTTTTCATGGAATTCTTGTTACAAGATTGTAATTGTAGGATTTTTAGTTATGGCTATGCTTGTGAAAATTAGAATTGGTATCTTCAAGTTGATCTGGTATAACTTATGTATTGGTACATTTGATTTTTATATTCTTCTGCAAGTATATTAGATTGTGAGCATAATGTTAAAAGGATGTTTGTAAAACTCTTTTGTGTTTTTATGTAACTGTGTATATGTTTACGTAGATGTTAATCTTTATCTTATTGATGGAAAGAAAACATATCTGGTACATGTATGAGAAATGCATTCTGGTATTATTAGGAATTTCTCAGTTATATTGCTATCTTTATTATTTTCGATAAATTCATTCCATGCCTTTAAGTTCTTGACTTGTGAATAGATTTATATAAAGGGATAATTTGATAAGTCACACACAAAATTCATATAAATATAGGTATGAGATATTCGCACATATATTCACATAAATTCTTGTGTGGAGTAATGGTTTTGGGAGCTTGCAATGTTTAAATACTATGGCAATAACCATTGGGGGTGATTTTGTTATGCACTTATTATTTATATTTGAATAAAACCATTTACCATAAAACCCTAGAGGGTTTCGCATGATTTGAATAGGTAAAAAAAAATGTTTATTATTTTTTTGAGGCCAAAATGGTGGAGGCTATTAGGAAAGCCGTATGCACAACTCTTTGGGAGTTGCAGATTTATTAAATGCTCTTTTATGGAGGCTTTACTATCCTTGAAGGAATGTTGGCCTTTGCTGTTTGAAAGAGGATTTCGATGGAAATGACCTAAATTTGGGCCTTTTTCCTCTATTTCGAGTAACACTTGTGTGTGTTGTTGCTAGGTTTCTGGCAAGATGTGGGGTTTCTGTTGGAAGGATTTTCTTGCTTATGTAATTGAGCAAAAGGGAACTAGTTGTTTTGCATTGTGGAGATTTTGTTCTGATTGGGGCTTTGGAGTCAAGCAAAATTTTGGAGCTCTGAGTTGAACATTTTTATTCATCTGCTGAGTTTTGAGGTAGGGGGCAGTTCCTAACCTTTACCCTTTTACTGTCATGGGTGTTAATTTTGTTTTAAGGAAATTGGGAAGTTCAGTTTTAAGTTACACTTGTCGATACCCAAGTGTGGGTATATGTAGGGTTGGACAACTGGAGTCGAGCTCTGCACATATCCGTATTTGGATATCGAGCAATATGAGTTTTCAAACATTGTGTTGTTGGGATTTTGTGTTTATGTTATCCATGAATGAATACGATGTTCACCATATGTATTTAGGATGTCAAAATCTTAGTGCATAGTGGTTATAATCCATTTGTAGACGGTGAGGTTTTATTTTTGAAGTATTGTTAGTAGGAATTGCAGGCAATGACATTTTGTCAAACATTTGTCTTGTGTCACAAATGAAATTTGATTTGGAAATTCTATTATTAAATTGAGGTTTGATGATATTGTATATAGTTGGTTTTAATGTCAATATGGAACTATAGGTTGTAGTTAATTTCAATAAGAACGGTCGGCAATAAACATGTTAAAAGCATTAGTCGATCTTTGTTAAAGATTTTCAAAGGAAGTTGTATTATGTTCATTTTTTATCACTGACAGGAATGATATTTTGACATAACGTATAAATTGTAATTTTGAAAACAAACATACATATATAATCAGGGTATTGACATATTGTTAAATAGTTGTGTAAAATGCTGAAAGATTTACATGAAAAATTTTCGTGAAACAAAATAATTTGCATCAGGATGATATATATATATATATATATATATATATATATATATATATACAGATGTTAAGTCAACATCATTGTCTTTGATCTATGTATAAATAGCGAATAAACCTTGAAGATAGGTAATCTGTCAAGAATGCGTAAATGGATAAGAATTATTTCATTAGCTTTAATACATTTTCGTTGAAATTAAATACTTTAAAATAGAAGTCTTTTATTTTGAAAGATGTATTCTGTTACATATTTGATTACAGAACTATTAGAATTCATTGTTGAACAAAAAAGTTGTTTTCAAATAAAAAGGTGAATTTATGATATGTGATTAATGAAATTTCATTATTATCATAAATTACTTTAATATCTTAGTCATTACGAAGGATAAGTTAGTTTGTTATATCAGCGGTATTCAATTGTATAGTATTAAGGTTCGATAAATGTCAATAAATGGTTAAGTCAGTTTAATTATATTTATGGGATCTTCGTATTATAGTTTTGGTTTTTGTTGTTGTAATGACCTAAGTTTACTTTTGAAATTGGCAGAAGAGGATATGTTTTGATTTGATAAGGAATGTAGTATTACAGGTTATATTGAATAGTTTTTCATTACATGTGCATTCTTAGTAAATTCGTTTGAAGTGTGTTTAAGAATAGCTATGATGAACGTATATCGAGGTGGCTGAATTTGGTTTATCCTATTTAGTTAATTAATTCAATGATAACTTTAAAATAAATTGGATGGGTTAATTTCACATAAAAGATAATTGGCCTTACCTATGACTTAAACCTATATGGTTAAGTACGGAGAAAAGGCATGTCTCTATTCAGTCAATGACAAGTAAAATAGAGAATACCGTTATATGATGACTAAGAGCATACCATATTTGGATGCAGAAACTTAGTGCCATAACGATGACACCTCAGAATATATATGTTTCATTTATGAGTTATTCTTAGTGCGGGTTTAATTTAGCATTGCAAAGTAATTGTTTACTTCTTGCATATTATTACCAAATTTGCACTATGTTAGATGGATTAGAAATCTATTTTTGGATATCTATATGTTGGTACTAACATGTATGCAGATGGATTTCACTTTTAAACTCAGTATGTAATGAGCCTCTGTTTGTGTTATGTTGCTTTCTGTGTGGTTTTTAGGTGCTTCGAGTTTCAAGTAGTTAAGGATGTTTATCGAAGTTACTTTTTGAATCAGTATTTAGGATTCCTATATTGGACATAGGTGTCAAGAAATGAAATTGTATTTCATTATAGTTCTAAACTCTTTATGTATTCTTATTGTAATGAAAATGTATTTCGACGATATTCTCTTTCATTGGGAACTTTTCTGTATAAGAGTGATTCAGTCCTTGTATTGGAACTTGTGTTGAGATGATTTTATAAAAAAAAAATTACTGCGTTTATGGAATTGTATTTTGTTTTAGATTCTTTTGGTTATGTCTTGTGTGGTATTAGATTTGGTATTAGAGCCAGGTTCAAAATAACCAGGACTTTTGGGTTATAGGGTTTAACCCTTCATCGATGCATTATTAATAGATTTTTGTTTTTAGGTTGCTATCATGCCTCCCATCACTAGAGGAATTCGAGGATGCGGTATCCTTGAGGATGACCTTGCTGACAGAGGCAGAGGCAGAGATAGGGGCCGTGGTAGAGGTCCTAGGTACTAGAATGATGCTGGAAATGATCAGTTTGATCAAAATGCTGGGGTTGGTAACAACTAGAATAATCAGGCAGACCAGGCTTTGGTACTTTAGATAATTCTGGAACGTCTTGATAATATTGAGGCTAATAACTAGATTCCTGGTGGGGGATCGAATGATAGGAGACCTCTTGTGTAGGGCGTTAATCTTCCTATAGAAGAAGATCCAGTGGCAAGAGCTCAGCTCAAGGACCTATCCAAGAGTAAAGGACCATTGTTCTATGGTATGAAATAGGGTACAACGGCAAAAGCTTGGCTGCTGAATATTGAGTGATGTTTTATCTTACATCGTTACCTGAGTAATGTGAAGGTTAGATGGACAGTTATGCATTTGAGAGGATTTGGTTCCTTGTGGTGGGAACAGGAGTTGGAAAAGCTTGGCATTGATATCTCCCTGGTCACATGAGAACTTTTTGTTGAGCGCTTCAAGGAGAGATTCATGTCTGAATATTGGCATCAGGCCCATGCTGAGGAGTTCTTTTAGATCATGCAGATTGGCTCTACAGTGGAAGCTTACGAATGAAGGTTCTTCAAACTTAAGAAGTTTTCTGGTTGGGCTGAAAATGATAAGACCATGATACATCATTTCATTAGAGGGCTTATGCCCAAAATTGGGGAGGAAGTGAGAACTTTCTAGCCTTTGACTATGCAAGAAGCCTCAGAGTGAGCAAAGTTAATTGAGATGAAGTCTAGTTATCATGGGGTTGCTTACAAAACCAGCATGAATTCACTTACTTTGAATGTCAGTAAGAATCAGAAGCCTGCACAAAGTAGTTCAAAAATTGGATTTTTAGGTGGAAAATTCAAGAAGAGGAAGTTTGAGAAGAACTCCAAAGGTTCAGAACAACCTAAGAAATCTCAATCACTTTAGAGTGTGTAGAGTAACAAGCCATCTCCTAAACCTTCTAGTCAGAATATGGGATTCAAGAAATCTATTGAGTGCTTTCATTGTGGACAGTTAGGGCACTATCAGTCTCAGTGTCCTAATTGGGATAAGCTGAAGGTTGGACCTAAGCTAGCTAGGTCTGAAGCGACAGTTGGTGATTCTACCAGGAACCATCGTATCTTTGCAACTTTGGATCAAAAGTAGGTCGAACACCAGAACTTGGTTATAGAAGCTCTAGGTAATACTCAAGGTACAAAAGTTTCTATCTTATTTGACTCCGGAGCTACAAACTCATTCATTTCTTCTGCTTTAGTTGCACATTGTGATATACCTGTGGTTAATGCAAGGAATAGATGGCAAGTGGAGTTAGTGCCAGGGTCTAAGGTAAACCTTGATATTATTGCCCCTGACTGTAATATTTGTATGAAATCTTTCTCAACTTCAGTGAACTTTAGGGTTATACCTTTAGGATCGTATGACATAGTTTTGGGTATGGATTGGTTAGAACAGCATCAAGCTATTTTGGATTGCAAAGATAAGTCAATCTATTGAATTGATGATTCTGGATTAGCCACAGTTATCACAGGAATCAAGAGACCTATCTCTTTGCGGACAACTTCTGCCAAGCAATTAGCAAGGTGTGCTCAGAAAGGCTGCAGTTTGTTTGCATTTTGGTAAACAACTTAGAAGATTCAGTAGTTAAGAGTTCTTCTCTTGATCATCCTATTTTGTGGAACTTTTCAGATGTTTTTGTTAAGGAGATTCTTGGGATACCTCCGAAGAGAGAAATTGATTTTCAGATCAATTTAGTGCCAGGAACGGAACCAATTTCCAAGACTCCTTATAGAATGACAGCTCAAGAGCTAGTTGAACTTAAGTTTCAGTTGGAAGAACTTTTGGAAAAAGGTTTGATTCGTCCTAGTGTTTTGCCTTAGGGTGCTCCAATGATCTTTTTCAAGAAGAAAGATGGTTCTTTAAGACTTTGTATTGATTATAGATAGTTGAACAAAGTCACTATTAAGAATAGGTATCCTTTGCCTTGAATTGATGACTTGTTTGACCAGGTCAAGGATGCCTGAATATTTTCTAAGATTGATCTAAAATGTAGATATCATCAGCTAAGAATCCAGGAAGCTGATATCCATAAGACAACTTTTTGCACCAAGTATGGACACTTTGAGTTCACAGTGGTACCTTTTGGGTTAACTAATGCACCTTCTGTGTTCATGAGTTTGATGAATGGTGTGTTCAGAATTTACCTTGACAAGTTCATGGTGGTTTTTCTGGACAACATTTTGGCTTACTCCAACTCTATTGAGGAGCACAAGCAGCATTTAGAGTAGATTTTGGAATGCCTTCGTAGGAACAGATTGTATGCCAATCCTGAAAAGTGCAAATTCTTCAAATCGAAGATTTTTTACTTAGGGCATATTATTTCTGGTGATGGAATTTCTGTGGATCCATCCAAAATTCAGGCTATTGTAGATTGGCCAGCACCTACGAATGTATCCGAGGTTCAAAGTTTCATGGGCTTAGCAAGCTATTACCATAGATTTGTATTAAATTTCTCTAGAATAGCGCATCCTATCACATCTCTTCAAAGAAAAGGGAAGAAAATTGTGTGGACAGTTGAGTGTGAGGCAGCATTTCAAAAACTTAAGGAATGTTTGACCAGCACACCAGTTCTAGCGGTCCCTGATTCAGCTAAGGAGTTCGTGGTTTGCACTGATGCATCATTGGATGGCATAGGGGCAGTTTTAATGCAAGAGGGACGTGTTATAGCTTATGAGTCCAAAAAACTTAAGAGTCATGAGGTGAATTACCCTACTCATGATCTCAAACTTGCTGCGATTATGCATGCTTTGACTAAGTGGCGGCATTTTCTTCTGGGTCAACATTTTGAGTTACATTCGGATCATCGAAGTCTTCAATATCTTTTCACGCAACCAGACCTCAACGCTAGGTAGCGAAGATGGATGGAATTCCTGTGTGAATATGACTTTGAGATTAAATATGTGCAAGGGAAGGAGAACATGGTTGCTAATGCTCTTAGCAGAAGGCGACATGAACTATCTTCTTTGATTCTTTCAGTGGATCTTAAGGATAGGATCTTACAGAACCTTTTCGCAGATCATTGGTTTCAGGATGTTAAGGCTATTATAGACAGTGGCAGCATCCTGGAAGGACGTTTTGAGGGGTATTCTATGAATCCTAAAGGTTTACTGTTGTATAGAGGGAATGTGTACGTTCCTGAGCTGGGGGATTTGAGAAATCTAATTATGGTTGAAGCACACAAGGCACCATATTCGGCTCATCCCGGTGTCAAGAAAATGCATGCTGACCTTAAGTAGCATTATTATTGGCCAAGAATGAAAAGAGACATAGCAGACTTCGTGGCTAGATGCTTGGAATGCCAGAGTGTTAAGGCTAAACATCAGCACCCTGAGGGTTATTGCAGCCACATAATATTCCAAAATGGAAATGGGACACCATTTCGATAGATTTTATTACTGGATTGCCTATGATAGCTTGAAGGCATGATGCTATCATGGTGGTTGTGGACCATTTATCTAAGGTTGCTCATTTTATTCCAGTTAGATCATCCTATAATGCAGCAACAGTTGCCAAAGTTTATATGGAACAAATAGTTAAGTTACATGGAATTCCTAAAAAGATTATTTATGATAGGGATCCAATGTTTACTTCATCTCTTTGGAAATCCATGCAATGAGAGTTAGGTACTAAGCTGAATTTTAGTTCAGCTTATCACCCTAAGACGGATGGACAAACTGAACATGTCAACCAAATTCTGGAAGACATGCTTAGGATGTACATAATGGATAGACAGAATAAATGGGAGGAGTATCTACACTTGGTTGAGTTTAAGTATAACAATGGATATCACAGTTCCATAAGTATGGCACCATTTCAAGCATTGTATGGAACACCTTTTAGGACTCCTCTCAGCTGGGACAATTTGGAGGACAAGACTCTTCTAGGACCTGATATGTTGTTAGATTTGGAGCAACAGGTTAAGAGGATCATAGAGCACCTTATTACTGCTTAGGATAGGTAGAAGAAATATGCTGATAAGCATAGAATCGACCGTCAATTCTTGGTTGGTGATAAAGTGTTTCTCCAGATTAGGCCGTGTAAGAGTCCGATTCGTTATGGAAAGGGGTCCAAGTTAGCACCATGATTTTTTGGTCCGTTTGAAATTCTGGAACGGATTGGACTTGTTGCCTACAAACTTGCCTTTCCACCGAATCTTTCATGCATTCATAATGTTTTTCATGTTTCAATTTTTGTGCAAGTATATTCCTGACATTGCTCACATGCTGGATTGGAAACATTTGTAGATTTTGGATGGGCAGGTCATGCTGGAACCAGTGCTGATCACACAAAGCAGAACTATGAGCTTAAGAGGAAGAGAAATAAGGCAGGTAAAAGTCTTATGGGACCCCAATGATGAAGCATCTGCTACCTGGGAGGATATTGAAATGATGAGAGCCACTCATCCACATTTATTTGCTGACTTCTAGGAGAAAGTCGAACCTTAGTGGGGGAGGGTGTCATGCCTGACCCTACTTCTTCCTGTTTCTCTTTATTCACTTTAGATGTTGTTTTGACACAAGTTCTGTGGCTAGGAGATTTTATATTTTGAACACTGTTTTGTTATATCAGATAGGTTATTTTTGGTTTTATGAGATACATATATTTTGGATACTGCTTTTGTATTGCAATTGGACTATTCTCGGGTTTATAGCTAATTTGTTTTAGTTGTAGTGTTGATTTTGAAATACATCATTTGATCTCTAAACTGAATCAGGTTTTGATTAGAATTAATGTTTTCATGGAATTCTTGTTACAAGATTGTAATTGTAGGATTTTTAGTTATGGCTATGCTTGTGAAAATCAGAATTGGTATCTTCAAGTTGATCTGGTATAACTTATGTATTGGTACATTTAATTTTTATATTCTTCTGCAGGTATATTAGATTGTGAGCATAATGTTAAAAGGATGTTTGTAAAACTCTTTTGTGTTTTTATGTAACTGTGTATATGTTTACGTAGATGTTAATCTTTATCTTATTGATGGAAAGAAAACATATCTGGTACATGTATGACAAATGCATTCTGGTATTATTAGGAATTTCTCAAGTATATTGCTATCTTTATTATTTTCGATAAATTCATTCCATGCCTTTAAGTTCTTGACTTGTGAATATATTTATATAAAGGGATAATTTGATAAGTCACACACAAAATTCATATAAATATAGGTATGAGATATTCACACATATATTCACATAAATTCTTGTGTGGAGTAATGGTTTTGGGAGCTTGCAATGTTTAAATACTATGGCAATAACCATTGGGGGTGATTTTGTTATGCACTTATTATTTATATTTGAATAAAACCATTTACCATAAAACCCTAGAGGGTTTTGCATGATTTGAATAGGTAAAAAAAAAATGTTTATTGTTTTTTTGAGGCCAAAATGGCGGAGGCTATTAGGAAAGCCGTATGCACAACTCTTTGGGAGTTGCAGATTTATTAAATGCTCTTTTATGGAGACTTTACTATCCTTGAAGGAATGTCAGCCTTTGCTGTTTGAAAGAGGGTTTCAATGGAAATGACCTGAATTTGGGCCTTTTTCCTCTGTTTCGAGTAACACCTGTGTGTGTTGTTGCTGGATTTTCGACAAGATGTGGGGTTTCTGTTGGAAGGATTTTCTTGCTTATGTAATTGAGAAAAAGGGAACTCAATGGAAGCTTTCTTGTGGTTGGAAATTTGGTTTTAGTTGTTTTGCATTGTGGAGATTTTGTTCTGATTGGGGCTTTGGAGTCAAGCAGAATTTTGGAGCTCTGAGTTGAACGTTTTTATTCATCTGCTGAGTTTTGAGGTAGGGGGCAGTTCCTAACCTTTACCCTTTTACTGTTATGGGTGTTAATTTTGTTTTAAGGAAATTGGGAAGTTCAGTTTTAAGTTACACTTGTCGATACCCAAGTGTGGGTATATGTAGGGTTGGACAATTGGAGTTGAGCTTTGCATGTATCCATATTTGGATATCGAGCAATATGAGTTTTCAAACATTGTGTTGTTGGGATTTTGTGTTTATGTTATCCATGAATGAATATGATGTTCACCATATGTATTTAGGATGTCAAAATATTAGTGCATAGCGGTTATAATCCATTCATAGATGGTGAGGTTTTGTTTCTGAATTATTGTTAGTAGGAATTGCAGGCAACAACATTTTGTCAAACATTTGTCTTGTGTTGCAAATGCAATTTGATTTGGAAATTCTATTATTAAATTGAGGTTCAATGATATTGTATACAGTTGGTTTTAATGTCAATATGGAACTATAGGTTGTAGTTAATTTCAGTAAGAACAGTCGGCAGTAAACATGTTAAAAGCATTAGTTGATCTTTGTTAAAGATTTTCAAAGGAAGTTGTATTCTGTTCATTTTTGATCACTGACAGGAATGATATTTTGACATAACGTATAAATTGTAATTTTGAAAACAAACATACATATATAATCAGGGTATTGACATATTGTTAAATAGTTGAGTAAAATGCTGAAAGATTTACATGAAAACTTTTCGTGAAACAAAATAATTTGCATCAGGATGATATATATATATACAGATGTTAAGTTGACATCATTGTCTTTGATCTTTGTATAAATATTGAATAAACCTTGAAGATAGGTAATTTGTCAAGAATGCATAAATGGATAAGAATTATTTCATTAGCTTTAATACGTTTTCGTTGAAATTAAATGCTTTAAAATAGAAGTCTTTTATTTTGAAAGATGTATTCTGTTACATATTTGATTACAGAACTGTTAGAATTCATTATTGAACAGAAAAGTTGTTTTCAAATAAAAAGGTGAATTTATGATATGTGATTAATGAAATTTCATTATTATCATAAATTACTTTAATATCTTAGTCATTACGAAGGATAAGTTAGTTTGTTATATCAGCGGTATTCAATCGTATAGTATTAAGGTTCGATAAATGTCATTAAATGGTTAAGTCAGTTCAATTATATTTATGGGATCTTCGTATTATAGTTTTTGTTTCTGTTGTTGTAATGACCTAAGTTTACTTTCGGAATTGGCAGAAGAGGATGTGTTTCGATTTGATAAGGAATGTAGTATTACAGGTTATATTGAATAGTTTTTCATTACATGTGCATTCTTAGTAAATCTGTTTGAAGTGTGTTTAAGAATAGCTGTGATGAACGTATATCGAGGTGGCTAAATTTGGTTTATCCTATTCAGTTAATTAATTCAGTGATAACTTTAAAATAAATTGGGTGGGTTAAATTCACATAAAAGATAATTGGCCTTACCTATGACTTAAACCTATATGGTTAAGTACGGAGAAAAGGCATGTCTCTATTCAGTCAATGACAAGTAAGATAGAGAATACCGTTATATGATGACTAAGAGCATACCATATCTGGATGCAAAAACTTAGTGCCATAACGATGACACCTCAAAATATATATGTTTCATTTATGAGTTATTCTTAGTGCGGGTTTAATTTAGCAATGCAAAGTAATTGTTTACTTCTTGCATATTATTACCAAATTTGCACTATGTTAGATGGATTAGAAATCTATTTTTGGATATCTATATGTTGGTACTAACATGTATGCAAATGGATTTCACTTTTAAAATTAGTATGTAATGAGCCCCTGTCTGTGTTATGTTGCTTTCTGTGTGGTTTTCAGGTGCTTCGAGTTTCAAGTAGCTAAGGATGTTTATCAAAGTTACTTTTTGAATCAGTATTTAGGATTCCTATATTGGACATAGGTGTCAAGAAATGAAATTGTATTTCATTATAGTTCTGAACTCTTTATGTATTCTTATTGTAATGAAAATGTATTTGGATGATATTCTCTTTCATTGGGAACTTTTTTGTATAAGAGTGATTCAGTCCTTGTATTGGAACTTGTGTTGAGATGATTTTATAAATAAATAAATTATTGCGTTTATGGAATTGTATTTTGTTTTAGATTCTTTTGGTTATGTCTTGTGTGGCATTACACAACCAATTAAAGAATTACTTAATCTTTAAATAATTAGTTTAATAATAAATATTAACTTGTTTCATTTTGGTCATGTGGTACTTCATATATGGAAAGATTAAATTCAACACATACGACAGTAGAACAATTTGCTCATTCTTCAATTTTGGGGGTGTCAGTTTTGTACTTTTCCCCTCTCAAATTGTAAATGGGATCTAATTTAATGGTATCTTCTTTATTATTCACATGAGTGCAGGTACTCCACTTCCTATGTGCATATGTTGAGGGATTTATTTAAATGTGTAGAATGGATTTCTATTCATGTATCCATCTTCTCATCTTGTTGTGCTTGTCATCTAAATTGCCTCCAAAATGTCGCTCCCTCAAGATTCATTCGTGAAATGTGATTCCTGCCAATTCCATCATAGAATTCTCCCAAAAAACTTTAGAATTATGCTTCATCTAGCATTGGATGAAGATGCACTTTCTAATCCTCTTGATGATGCAGTTTTGGACATTATTTTTATTGTTCACTCCCACCACATTCGTCGTGCGATTTGAACCATAATTGGGGAGGATCTCTTTTTTGTTTTCGCAAGAAATGTGTTATTTCCTTCAACTTTGGTTTCCATTTTCCTATCTAATGCCATGGATCTCCTACAATTAACGTCGAGATTGGAAATCATTGCTATCAAGGTGGTCTGGCTAGAATACTGGGCTAACAATAAGTTGAAACGGGTGATGTAGAGCTATGATCTGTGGTCTGGTAATGCCCTGATAGGGGGAATATTTTCAAGATCCATACTCATGAAGAACCATGAGGTTATAATGACTTTTGAAGCACTGCAAAAGACCTTTGAAAAGCATAATCCTTAGTTCCTAACCAAGACCCTACAATTCATGGCATGTTCTCTGGGTTATCGACTAATAGAGGAGGTGAAGAAAATTGCATTTTCTTTGATTAATGTTTTGGGTATTCCAATTTTTGATGCACGAGAAAAAGCTATCCACGTGAAGACACCTTAGTGAACCAAGTGCATGGTTGATTTTGACTTTCAATGTTCTTGATTTAGTCCACCATGTCTCACAAGAAACTACTCAGCCTCCTCAGTTAGATGTCACCAAACCAAGTGTTTGGGGTGCACCATCTTCCACTGGCATTTCTATTAGCATTTCAGATGTTGCTACTGAGGGCCCAAGCTTGAGTTGGTACGTTGCTCCCTTATCATGTCCAAATTTTGGATGGGGCTTCTCTGTAAATTCTAGTATGAAATCAACTCCTGCTTTGGGTGCTTCAAGAAAAGATATGGAAGAAAGATAGCACAACATTCTCTTTCTATCTTTTTGCATTATTTTTCCATACTTCAGGCATGTTTTACAAGTTGTTGAAAATCTTGTCTTAACTAAATTTGAGTCCTCCATGCCTGATGTGTGATGACAATGTAAAATTTGATATATTTCAAATTTTGATGGTGTTAGTGTTGTTCATCGATATAGTAAGATTGTAAATATTGATGCTAGTTAATTGTAAATATTGTGACGATGCTGAGTTTTCTTTCTGGTTCTTTCCTAGTTGAGCTCTTGAACTATTTTTTATTATATATATATATATATATATATATATATATATATATATATATATATATATATATATATATATATATATATAGTGGCTTGTCCACTTTTTCCAAAAATAAAAAATAATAATAAATATTAACATAAACTATATATTAGCTAAATACAAATTTTTATAAATTTAAAACTAATAGCTATAATGCACTGAAAATATAAATCTTCAGCAATAAGATAGTGACTAACAATCATCACAATCATAAATTATATTTTCTTTGAACATTACAAAACTTTAAGCAATCTTACAACTATTAAAAAATGACAGATTGTCATTTTTAATATAGATTTTTTTCTATATAATTCATTGGCTTTAATTCAAAATCAAACCTTAGATTTACATGATTTATATTTTGAAAAGAAAAGTATTATACATTTTTTATCCCACTCTATAATTCATCATATGAAAGAATGAGAGAAGAAAGTATAAATAGTCACTACAATCATAAAACATGTTTTCTTTGAATAGTATAAAAGGTAAAAACAATCATCACAAAGTATATTTTCTTTGAATAATAAGAAGCATAAATAATTTCGCAACCATTGAAAAAAAAAAAATCATTTTCAATATAGAAAATATTTTCTATGAAGGTTTCAATTTAAAATTAGACAAGTTTACAAAAGTCATTTAATTTATGAACAAAAGCAATAATTATTATTCATCATATGCTTGAACAAGAGAATAGTAACATTTCATAATCCATTATATAAAGAGGATCATAACACAACTACACCATAATTTACATTACACAAATAAGGAAGATAAAAAAGAACACTTCATAATCTATTATATTGAGTTTCTCAAAGAATATGAATAATTTATAGAATTTTTACCTATAAGAAATAATTAAGTAAAAAAATAAAAATTTGCATAGATAATATTTTATTAAATTAATAAAATTTATATAAATACGAATAACATTTTTATACATGACAACTTTAAAAAAAAACCCAATATCTAATATATCTTAGTGAAAATCTCCTCTCAAATCTAGTTGCACAATCATACTAGAGATTAACGTTTATGTAAAAGTGGAGTACTTCTTTAGCCATGCTTGAGACACTCCTTGGATGTCTTTTTTCTCATCCAAATGAAAATTTTTCTTCTTCTTCATGATATAAGTCAGTCATGCTTGAGACACTCCTTGTATGTCTTTTTTCTCATCCAAATGAACATTTTTCTTCTTCTTCACGATATAAGTCAAGGATCTCCATTTATCCCCATTATTCTTTTCCATATGTATGTCATGTTACATTTTCTTAAAAATTCCCAATGACATGCCTTTGGTTTTAGGGATGTAAAGAATGACAAATCCCAAAGTAAAAATTGTAATGCAAATGAATAACAAGAATGACATGTTAGGACTGATGACCTTAGTAAGTGTGAGGAAGGTTTCTGAAACAATGAGGTTTGCAATCCATAGACATGTGGCTGCAAAGTCTCCTCCAATTCCTTTGTAACTTGGGGAATGTATTTCTGAATTGACTGCCAAAGTAACAATTCCCATACCTAGTGCAAAGACACAAATATATAATGTCAATCCAGTTATAGCAAGGCCACCAAGCTTGTTGGGACAACCAAGAGTGAATTATGAACTCTGCAAGTGGTGAAGGTTATCACATAAATGTTATGAATTCTTTCTCTTTGCAAAACAAGTTTTAAGCATTTTGTGGCCTGATATGCACAAAAGTTAGATTTTTATAGTTATCTTTAAATATTAAAAGAAAAAACATTGAAATTTATCCGCCCCATCTTCCATACTATAATATAGAGAACACTGGAAAAAAAAGAGGACTTTACCTATACTAACTTTCCTCCTTCATAAAATCCACACTCCATGACAATATATTTAGTACACTACGAAGGAAAAATCATTATCTAAATTGGAAAATGCTAGGCAAGCCAAACTGGTCTAGTTTCTGTCATTTTGTGTCATGGCCAATTGAGGAGAATGTCGCATTAAAAAGTAGAATGGTTCAGTGAGCAACGTAAGTGATACAATAACATCAAATGAACTAATAATGAGAAGTCCTTTCCTTTGAGTTCAATCAAATAGGTACATTCCCAATACATAACCTAGTGCATTCAATCCACATGTAATAAATGATAATTACAAAGCCACAATGTTAGATGCAAATCTAGCTAGTTGGACTATTGTTAGCTTGTAAATATACATGGCAGTGTTAATGCTTACAAGTTGTTGTAGGACCTATATTACATAAGCCAAAGATTTAAAAAAATTGAATTCATGTTGAGTCAAATTAATTGAAATACAACAACATATAAAATCAATTCCGTGTGAACATATGAATAGAAGTTAATTTCAAAACTAAGAAGAATAATTACCTACATAAGTTCCCATCAATTTAAGTATATATTTTTTCATTTAACTACTGAAAAAATAATTAAGACACATTAATCCTTTCATTATGTTTTTGGTTATATAATAGTTCAAAATTAAATCATAGGGTGTCAACAAAATGCTAGTTAGTCCTCTATAGAGTATGATTTTAAGACTACAAGACATAAAATTCATGTGTTGTTTCAAGGACTTCATTTTGATTGGTTAAACCATTTGAGGAAAAATAAATGTTGAAACATAGATATTTTTATTTCAAAAAGTTCAAATTTCAAAGAAAAGAAAAAACTTCTAATTCATAAAACAATTGGTTTTTAATGTAAAAATGATTTCTAACTAAATGTATTTGTAAATTAAATTAGAATTGTTAATGTAAAAGAAGAGTTCTAAGTTTCTACTATTAATATTCATAATTTATGTTATGTTCGGTCACACTAATTTTCAATAACTTATTATTCATTTTTTTGTGATTGCCAAAATTAATTTAACAGGCAACTAAAAAAATTATAAGACATAAAACTTATGTGTGTATAAAGGGTTGGATTTGATTCATCACAGAGACCAAGTTCAAATATCTAAAGAACACGTATATATAAATTTTAAGCTGTGACAAAATTAACCTTTAATATAAGTGTAGTTTTTGAAAGAAAAAAATTCTCAATTTCTAAGAGTTCTAAATATGGTTGATCATTGTGATAAATGATATCAAATATTAATGAATGATTGTTAAAATAAAATAATAAATATGATTCATGTAATTTTCATAGTTCAAGTTAAACAATTATCTTTTGAATTAAATTGTATGTGATTTTTAATCTTCAACATTTTGGATAACACTACATGATTCATTATCAGAATAGTAAAATGAATAATCACATATATTTTTATTCAAGAATATAATTATTTAATAATAAATATTATAATCTATTTTATAGACCACTTGTAAACCATAGATCTTTATGATCACTGGTCTGAAATATATATAAATCATTCCTTTTAAAGCTTTCCCACCCAATTTCTTTATGGCTTTAAAGAATTTTTCCTCATTCAATGGAGGGTCTAGGATAGGTACGATGTCTTCCTCATCAATATTTTCTTTACCCTTACTGCTACTTTCACCTTCTTGATCTTACTTCTTAGCTGCTTCAGCAACTTCTTCTAACTTTGTTTTCAATTCCTCTAGGGTTTATTAAAGGAGTCTATTTCTATCCTTTTTCTCACCCATTTATTTAGCTTAAAGCACCATTAGTCACCATCATTGTCTCATCTACTGATTCTTTAGTCTGATACATCTAACCTCGAGCCCAATCTTTTGAGGCTATGATACCAATCTGATGTAAGATGGATTGCTTGCTTTGTCCTTTCTTTTCCTAAGGATTCACTAGTCTCTCTTCATAGCCTATTAGTGTTCTCTATGTCACCCTAACCCCAAGAGAATATCTATCTTACCCTCCACACTTGCTACCTTTCTAGGGACATCTTTCTTAATCCTCAAACTCACCATTTTTTAAAGATTACTGTTCTTGCCTTTAGCATGGAGTGTGGGGTGCATCTTAATTTTTTTTAGGCTATCCCTATCCTCTTGGACTCATTTTCCATAGGTTTCCTTATCAATTTCCTCAATCTTGACAAAATTGTCCTAAATAGTTTTAATTAAATTAGGTCTCCAAAGTTAGGTTCTAGACTTCCATTCCAAAATTTTCTTAACAAGGCAGAAAACCAATCTTAGATATGGATACCTTTTTGGAAAATCTAATATATTTGAGGATGTCAGATTCCCAACCTATCTGTACGGACCCTTCTTATTTTTGTGCCTAAAAGCAAGGGTTTCTAACATTACCAATCAACATTCATTAGGGTTTGATAAAATACATGGTCAATCTAGTCTTGAAACTTTCTCCTTTTACACGTGTCTTCCTGACACATCCCTCCTCTTTTTCCAATACTTAGATTGAACTATCCAATGCATTCAATCCACTCAAAACAACATGTTAGCTATGTGATCACATAGTCATGCACTAAAGGCTCAACTAGGGCATCACTTTAAAATTGGCTGCCAAGATTTTCCAGGCCTCTCCCTTGCTATGTACACTATACAAGGGCTCCATTTCCATTAGCCTAAGAACCATGATGATTCCACGATGAGGATTCATGGAGGAGCTAGTTTTCCAAAAATTGCTAATGCAAAAATAACAAACAATGTATGTAAAAATGAACTCTAAACAACCTAAAGTCTAAAATGAAAAGTACTGGAACAACATGAGCAATAATAATCCAACATAGAAATGAGTCTTTCAATCTATTAATTTGTACATGCAATCAAAAGAACACAAAAATGTCAAATTCAAAACTATATCTTATGGATTCACTTACAAAAAATTTCTTATTATAACTTCCAACCCTTGGGATTGGTTTACTTCATGGTTTTATAAGTTCCTCAAGAGTTTTTAGGAATTTATAATAAACATCAACCTCTTTCTTGCATTGTGAAACTTTTCAAAATTGCTAACAACTTCGACATTTTTTTGCATTTTTGAGCAACTTTGATTTCCTTTACTTGGGAACTTCTAGATTTGTCCACTATGATCCATTTATGTTGTCTAGGCATGATTTATCCTTCAAAGCATCAATTTACATGATTTTATCCATTTTGACCTATTTGATAAATTTTGCACAATTTACATCTTTTTGACATCTTTCACCAACTTTTTGCCAAATGACAAGGCATGGTCTCCAACCTATGCACAAGGATGTAAAAACATCATAGAGGGAAAGATGGCTCAAAACTACACCTATCTTAGGTTGCTGGGTATAAGACCCATAGCCCTAGTTTTGCTCTCAAAAACCCTAAACAACAAAGAAAACAAAAAAAAATCTAGACTAGATTGAAGTAGGCACAATCCATCTAGGAGCAAAAAAATGACCTCGAAGGGTCCAAACTCACACTCTTGAATTGGCTAGAGTCAGTACATGCCTAAAATCACAACTAGAAATCAAAACAAGAAGTTTGACTAGGTGCTCTTGCACCAAGAGTGAGCATAATTTAATATGGTATTGAAGATGCCATAGACCAATAAGCATAAACCATAAGCTAGGCAAGACATAGTCTACAAAGGTATTGAACATTTAAGTAGATGAGTGGTAATCAACGGTATTGAGGTGGCCAAATGTCATTTGATTTTTGTCTTGCAAAATAATGTTCACCATATATATTAACTTAGTCTCTCCAAACATTTCTAAAGTTTAACAGACTACTTTTTTAAAAATAAATTATTATTAATTTAATTTGCAGGGATTTTTTCTCAAGTTGATAATGATAATGATAGGTTGACATTTGTTTAAATGATTAAGATAAAAATTATTAGGACATGAATTTTTAAGGTATAAGAGGTTATTTAATAACTAAAAGCAACTTTCAATCCTTAAGAAACATTAACTATAGAACTACTATTTAGAAATTTTTTTTTAAATGAAAGAAAAAAAATAAAATTAATGACTTTTTTTTTCTATTTCTTAAACATGTCCACTCTTCAAATAAAGAAAAATATTAAACATTCATTTCTTTATAATTTTCTCCTTTTTAATTTTTAATGTATTTTTAAAAGAGTATGTTAAAATTATTTAAAATAAAAATAAAATTATTGACTTCCATCTTTAATGGCTTTATGGAAATATCAAAGATGAAAGACAATCATACAAAGTTCCTTAAATGTTCATGTAAATAGTTAATGCAATAATAAAATACTTTGAAAATAAATGAATATATCTTGAATGCTCTTAACAAAAAATCATATGAGTGACTAAAAATTTGGGGTCAGTCCTTATATATAACCCTAAAGGTGTGAGGTGAAATATTCTACAATATCTCCCACATAAGAGGACAAAATATATTTGTCCATATTTAAGTGTAAAATTTAGATGCACATTTAACCATATCTATTTATTAGTTGAAATTCACTTGATTAATAAATATATCTAACGTGTATCCCAACATATATAGACAATCTCTTACAAATATTTTATAAAATGCATTATTTAAATATATTTTTCTTAAAAAATAGGTAAGAACTCTAACTCTACTAGAACTCTTGTTTATAAATAAATCATTTTAATAAAAAAAAATTTGAAAAATGATATATAATAATAATAATAATAAATAATGGAACAATTAGAATATTGATATATAAAATTAAAAATATAATAGTAGAAGGTATATGAATAAATTTTATTATTTTTAAAATAATATAATTAAAAATATATTTAGCATTTATACATATTTCATTCATAAAACTTATTTTTGCTATTAGTGTTGTCAGTCTAATGATGTACAATCATGAAGTTATGAATTTACATTTAAAATTGAGGAGTTAATAGATTGTTCAAAAATCCGCTAGTCAAGAGTGTATAACACAATGATAAATTGTGATTATCAAAGAGGTCTTGGATTCAAATCTGCCTATGCATAATTAAATAATAATTATTAATAATTAATCTTGGCTTCAGCCTCTTACCAATAAAAAAAAAAAAAGATTGTTCAAAAAATGGCAACCAACAATCCTAGAAACCAAAACACAAATTTGAAAATCTCAAATTTTTCATAAACAAATGCCACATAGTAACATGTACTTGCCTTATAGTAAATTTATTATTTGAATATAATTATCAATTTTAAATATATTTTTGAATAAATTTAAATCCATCTAATAAAATTATTATGTAAAGTAAAGAAATTTAATAATGAATAAATTGTTCAATATAATTAGAAGTAATTAAATAGAATAGTTTTAAAAAAAATGCATTTTCATAGTTATTCTTCGAAACTAAGTAGTTTTGAGTTAGAAATTTCAATCTAATTATATCTTTTAGAAATAGAAATTTTAACAAAAAATTATTTGAGATATAAAGCGAAATATAATTATATGTTTTATATTGAATAATAAGTAATGAATAGTTTACTTTTTTTTCTAGACGAATTACAATATGAAAAATTAATAAAGTATAATAATAATGATATTTAATTAACATTTATCTATGTTACTTAGAGAACTTACTAATACAAATATTTAGCATGACAACAACATCATCTTTGAAATTCATGAAGAAGAGTAAATGCATAAAAGAAATCTTACATCACTATAAATGAAGGTCATAAGATATATGCATTCAAGTTCTAAACTTATATCATAAGACCTTACAATATGTCCCTAAAATTATATATATTGAATGATGCATATTTCATCAATACTAGATATTTATTTAATATAATAGTTATAACTATGAAAATTTATTTTTTCAGAAAAGAAATTTAACATAAAATAAAAATTAAATAGTACACAACTACATAATTCTTTAAAAAAATTATTTGTTGTTCAATAATATTAATATTATTGAATATAATTTTATATATACAAATTATATCAATTATAATGTATTAATGTTTTGAAGTAATTAATTAACATTATTTACATATAAATGAATGACATCAATATATCTATTTTCAAATAAAATTATTTTAATTTATTAAATCTAACAAAAAATCACAACAAATTTAAATATAATCTATTGACAATTTATGTAAAAGCTTAAGTATAAACTAAGATATAATAGAAAAGTGTCACACAACTCTCCATTTGACATGAATTTATCCAAAAAAAATTGTAATATGGAGAACCTCCGAGAAAATGGCTCCTATAACACAAAACTCATTGAGTCAATTAAATAATTTGTGGAGCATATAACATTTAAAATTAAATAATAGAACTTTACAAAGATTTTAATTATTTAAAAATAATTATATGTGATTGGTTTAAGTTGATTAAGTTTTTATAAGAAAGTGAATGCAATAGTATTTGCCTATGACAAGTACAAAAAAAATTAAAACTACTAGAAAATTATAAAACAACCAATTAAAGGATTACTTAATCTTTAAATAATTAGTTTGATAATAAATATTAACATAAACTATATATTAGCTAAATGCAAATCTTCATAAATTTAAAATTAATAGCTATAATGAACTGAAAATATAAATCTTTAGCTATAAGATAGTGACTAATAATCATCACAATCATAAAATATATTTTCTTTCAACATTACAAAACTTTAAGCAATCTTACAACTATTAAAAAATGATACAACTATTAAAAAATGATAGATTGTCATTTTTAATATAGATTTTTTTCTATATGTTTCATTGGCTTTAATTCAAAATCAAATCTTAGATTTACATGATTTATATTTTGAAAAGAAAAGTATTATACATTTTTTATCCCACTCTATAATTCATCATATGAAAGAATGAGAAGAAAGTATAAATAGTCACTACAATCATAAAATATGTTTTCTGTGAACAGTATAAAAGGTAAAAAAATCATCACAAAGTATATTTTCTTTGAATAATAAGAAGCATAAATAATTTCACAACCATTGAAAAAAAAAAGATTTTCATTTTCAATATAGAAAACATTTTCTATGAAGGCTTCAATTCAAAATCAAACAAGTTTACATAATTCATTTAATTTATGAACAAAAACAATAATTATTATTCATCATATGCTTGAACAAGAGAATGGAAACATTGCATAATCCATTATATAAAGAGGACCATAACACAAATACACCATAATCTATGTTACACAAGTAAGGAAGATAAAAAAGAACATAATCTATTATATTGAGTTTCTCAAAGAATATGAATAATTTATGAAATTTTTAGCTATAAGAAATAATTAAGTAAATAAATAAAAATTTGCATAGATAATATCTCATTAAATTAATAAAATTTATATAAATAGGCATGGCATTTTTATAAATGATAGCTTTCAAAAAAATCCAATATCTAATATATGTTAGTGAAAATCTGCTCTCAAAACTAGTTGCACAATCATACTGGAGATTAACATTTATGTAAAAGTGGAGTACTTCTTCAGCCATGCTTAAGACACTCCTTGGATGTCTTTTTTGTCATCCAAATGAACATTTTTCTTCTTCTTCATGATGCAAGTCAAGGATCTCCATTTATCCCCATTCTTCTTTTCCATATGCATGTCATGTTACATTTTCTCAAAGTTTCCTAATGACATGCCTTTGGTGTTAGGGATGTAAAGAATGACAAATCCCAAAGTAAAAATTGTAATGCAAATAAATAACAAGAATGACATGTCAGGACTGGTGACCTTAGTAAGTGTGAGGAAGGTTTTTGAAACAATGAGGTTTGCAATCCATAGACATGTGGCTACAAAGTCTCCTCCAATTCCCTTGTAACTTAGGGGATATATTTTTGATTGACTACCCAAGTAACGATTTCCATATCTAGTGCAAAGACACAAATATACAATGTCAATCTAGTTATAGCAAGGCCACCAAGCTTGTTGGGACAACCAAGAGTGAATTATGAATTTTGTAAATGGTGAAGGTTATCACATAAATCTTATGAAGTCTTGTTCTTCGCAAGACAAGTTTTAAGCATTTCATGGCCTAATATACATCATGCACAAAAGTCAGATTTTTACAGTTTTCTTTAAATATTGAAAGAAAAAATATTGAAATTTATCCCCCCCATCTTCGATACTATAATATAGAGAACACTGGAAAAAAAAAAAGAGGACTTCACTTATTCTGAATTTCCTCCTTCACAAAATCCACACTCCATGACAATACATTTAGTACAATGCAAAGGTAAATCATTATCTAACTTGGAAAATGCTAGGCAAGCCAAACTAGTCTAGTTTTTGTAGTTCTATATAATGGCCACTTGAGGAGAATGTCACATTGAAAAGTAGAATAGTCTATTGAGCAATGTAAGTGATACAATAACATCAAACAAACTGATAATGACAAGTCTTTTCCTTCGTGTTTGGTCAATCAAGTACTTTCCCAATACATAACCTAGTGCATTCAATCCACATGTAATAAATGATATTTACAAAGCCACAATGTTGGATGCAAATCTGGCTAGTTGGACTATTGTTGGCTTGTAATACATGACAATGTTGATGCACACAAGTTGTTGCAAGACCTATATTACATAAACCAAAGATTTAAAAAATTGAATTCATGTTGAGTCAAATTAATTGAAATACAACAACATATAAAATCAATTCTGTGTGAACATATGAATAGAAGTTAATTTCAAAACTAAGAAAAATAATTACCTACATAAGTTCCCATCAATTTAAGTATAATTTTTTTCATTTAACTACTAAAAAAATAATTAAGAAGACACATTAATCCTTTCATTATGTTTTTGGTTATATAATAGTTCAAAATTAAATCATAGGGTGTCAACAAAATGCTAGTTAGTCCTCAACATAGTATGATTTTAAGACTACGAGACATAAAATTTATGTGTTGTTTCAAGGAATTCATTTTGATTGGTTAAACCATTTGAGGAAAAACAAATGTTGAAACATAGATGTTTTTATTTTTAAAAGTTCAAATTTCAAAGAAAAGAAAAAACTTCCAATTCGTAAAACAATTGGCTTGTAATGTAAAAATGATTTCTAACTAAATGTATTCGTAAATTAAATTAGAATTGTTAATGTAAAAGAAGAGTTCTAAGTTTCTACTATTAATATTCATAATTTTTGTTATGTTTGGTCACTCTAATTTTCAATAACTTATAATTCATTTGTTGTGATTACCAAAATTAATTTAATTAGGCAACTAAAAAAATTATAAGACATAAAACTTATGTGTATATAAAGGGTTGGATTTGATTCATCATAGAGACCAAGTTCAAATATCTAAAGAACATGTATATATAAATTGTTAAGTTGTGACAAAATTAACCTATAATATAAATGTGGTTTTTGAAAGAAAAAAAATTCTCAATTTCTAAAAGTTCTAAATATGATTGATCATTGTGATAAATGATATCAAATATTAATGAATGATTATTAAAATAAAATAATAAATATGATTCATGTAATTTTCACAGTTCAAGTTAAACAATTATCTTTTGAATTAAATTGTATGTGATTTTTAATCTTCAACATTTTAGATCACACTACATGATCCATTATTAGAATAATAGAATGAATAATCACATGTATTTTTATTCAAAAAGATAATTATTTAATAATAAATATTATAATCTATTTTATAGACCACTTGGAAACCATAGATCTTTATGATCATTGGTTTGAAATATATATAAATGATAATCAAAATTAAGATAATAAGTAATTGATTAAAGAGTAAAGAAAAAATCTCCCCAAAATTCCAAAATTTCAAAATAAAAATAATTCTCATTTTAAAATCCAATAAGAAAAGATAGAACAATAAGATCCTAATTTAAACAATTCAGTTGGATAATATATATTTGTAATCAACATGATAAATATATATATTTTTGTTAGATAAGGTGTTAGCCATTCTAAGATGAATGTGAAAATAAATTTGGTTTTTTGTTAAAGGAACTTAATATAAATAATTAGCAGGTAGTAAATTAGGATGAAGAAACAATTTTTTAAAAAATTGAATGAATTTTGAAGAAATATAGATATCCAAATTATGACTATTAAACTCTCCCTAAAATAAAATTTATTCAATCAAATTTCAATGTAAATAAAACTAAAAACTAAAAAGAAATCTCTCACAAACACAGATATATATATATATATAGATGACTTATAAAAGCTAGTTCATCTACATTAAAAAATGGAAATAGATTGATATGAATAATAAGATAAGCGATAAGGAAATATTAGATTGGAATCATTTTTTGGACTAATGAAATTTTCAAAATAAGATTTACTAAGTGGCAGGAATCCTAGAGGAAATGCTCAAGTCACCAAGCTGGCTCCAAAAACAAGCTAAAATGAGTCAATGATCAAAGGGAGAAAAGAAAGAAATAAGATGTAAAGAAAAGAAAGTTGTGTTAAAGCCCCTAAATCTATAAGGGCTAAAAGTGGAAAGAAAGAAATTATCGTAGCACTAGGGTATGCCCCTTTCATTTATGTAATAATGTAATACTTTGTCCCGGGAAAGATTGGAGATTTTCTTCTCCATTCTTTTCTATCATTGCCCATTTGAACGGAGAAACTAAAAATCTACTTTGATTTCTTTTTAATCTCTATATATCAAGGCATTGGTTGATTAGCGATAAAAAATAATAATAATTAGATAATTAGTATAGTCTATTTTATGGTCCACTTCCTACCGCACAACCTATCAGCTAAATAAATAGAAATATTTAAATAATGTATGACATATCTTATAATTTTATAGTTATTGAATTTTAAGTTAAATGGATAAGGAAGAAATAAGAGTTAACAATGAAGATAATAGCTAATTAAATTAAATATATATGAAAAAATAAGAGTTAAAAGTGTAGTGAGATGAAAACCAGCTGAAAAATAATTAATGTCAAAATCTTCTTAACTATTTCTTATTCGGTTACTAATTATCATTTTTATTAAGCCAAGACCTTACAACACAATGGTAAATTGTGAGCCTCTCATTGGGGAGGTATTGAGATTGAATATACTTTCGTTTAACACATCATAATGATTAAAAATAATAATAATAATAATCAAGGCTTTGGTCCATTACCTATTGTTTCAATCATTTTTATTAATCAATTTAAAAATTAAATAAACAATAATATCATATAAAATAATAGCAGAATGAATAAAACTAATTGTATAAAACCCAAGCAAAAGCCTACAACGCAATGGTAACTTGTCAGCCTCTCATGTGGGAGGTCTTGGGTTCGAATCTACCTTCGCTTAACATATAATAATAATTAATTTGAAATAATAATAATAAATCTAGGCTTTGACCATTTACCGATAAAAAAAAAAATTGTATAAAACCCAAAATTTATATTTTTTGGTAAAAATGATATGTATTAATTGAAAAAAATATTTAAAGTATAAATAAAATGATAGTATAGTTTTTTTAATGTTTTCTTGGTAAATGATAATATAACATGTTTATTTCTTCTTTAATTTAACTGTCCTTTAATAATAAAAGTATATATAATCTATTTTTAATTAAATAAAATAATCATGACAAAGATTTTTTATTAAATAAAATAGAGAAATATAAAGGCAATGATAATAGCTTCACATTTACATATAAATAAATTATAATAGTATCTTCAAAAATTTATATACTAAATTTAAGATTACTTTTTATATTGCAAAAATAAAATTCATACTTTTATTTTCATTAAAAAAAATCTATTTAATTAATTAAATTTTTAATATATTAAACTTAAGATTAGTCTTTATATTAAAAATCAAACAAATAATTTTTCAAAATTTTTATTTTAATAAGAAAAAAAATCATAGATTTAATTAATTAAAAAATTTAAATAAAAAATAGTTAAAATAATATTCAAAAATATTTAGAATAATAAATAAAATAGATTTGTATTAATTGAAAAATATATAATTTAAGTTTTTATTAGAGTTAAATCTAAAAAATATTGTTATCTTATTTTTATTAATTAAAATAATTAGTAAAATTAGTTTTATCAAATAAGAATATCAAAATTAAAATTAATCATAATAGAATTATCAATTCTCTAGAATAATAAATAAAATTGAATTATATAATTGAAAAAGAATAATAATAATAATGGTGATAGTAAATAAAATTTTAATCTTTATTTTTATTTTTATAAAAGGTCATCTCACCTATATTTTATTAAATGAAAAAGAAGATACAAATTTATACTAAAAAGAGGGGAACTCAACTCATACAATCTATTTTTTAATATTCAAAATAATCAATATAATCTATAACTTTTATTAAATAAAAATATCAAAATTAAAATAAATAATAATAAAATATCTAAATATTTATTATAATAAAAAAATAGATTGTATTACATAAAATAGATTTGTATTAATTGAAAAATATAGTTTTATTTTTTATTTTGATAATAAAATAATTTGTTTAAAAAACTAATATAAATTATATATTTTATTAAATAAAGTTATCAATATATTAATAAATAATAATAATATTTTGAAATATTTAAAATAATAAATAATTAAAAAGTCTTATTTTTGAATATGTTAAATATGCTTTAAAAAACTATGCATAAATCTTCTCATTGGTTGAACTTGTGCCTATAATTATAGGATCAAAGTATTTCAAAGAAACACAAATTTGATAAGACTCACACAGTGAAAGGTATTTGTCATATTCATATGAATGAGGTTCAAATTAGATTTTCAACTGTCAGTATTTTGGTAGTTGTATATTTTGCATAGTGTTAATTGTCAATTGTTCATTTAATATATTGACTATTGTCTTTCTTGACTTTTCTATAGCAAGGGTTTGTATTTATTATTTCAAAGTAGAGGAGGTACAAACTCAAAGAGGTATGTATTTGTCATTCAATCTTTAGAGCAAATATTGATTATGTCGTTTGGTTATTTCAATGATGTCCTCTATGTGTTAGAGAATATTGAAGTGTTTGTTATCTAATGCTCTTGAATTTCTCTTTGTTTAGCTCATATATTGTGTATTCCTTTTGATATTTTACCATTTTAAATTAAGTCCTTCAATATTTTTGTTGGTGTGAAAATAACTCTTGAACTTTCTTGATTTTCCATTAATGCAAGTACTTTCTTCCCACACATGTCCGCATCTTTTCATATCTCACATTTCTCCATCCAAGCCTTGGGGTTGTACAATTATGTAATAAAAAAGAGCTTATGTGGTCTAAAAAAGGTAGTCTTCATTGATACATTCTACAAATATTGGGTACAACAACCTATTGTAATATAGTTATTTACAAACTTCTTATTGTATAATGACAAATATTATGTGTATTCAATTAAAATATATACAAACTATTACTTTAATATTTGGGGTTATTATATAATATAGTAGCTGATTGGTAAATATCATTGAATTTATATTTGATGATAACATACAATGTTTTTTATTAGATAAACAGGTTTTACAGGGACCCTGAAACCCAAGAGTTAAAACATTAACAAGGCTGAAAATAAGTGTGAAAAGCCCAACCAAAAGAGTTCAAGTTCAGAGGCTATAAATAAGCACAAGGCCTAGCCATAAAACAAAGAACATAGAAAAGACCAGGAATAGAAACAATAAGAACCGAAAAAGGCAAAGCCTTGACAAAAAGCCAAAAAAAGGCGTAGATAGAAACAAAAGAGCAGGTAGTGGATTAGTGCTCGTTCTTTCTCTCCAGCTCTTGCATGACCTGAGTAGCCTCATAGGCCATCTGGTTCTCCTCAGCCTCCTGCTGGTGCACCCTTTGATCCTCCTGGTCCTGACCATTGTTGATGTTGTCCTCTTCAAGCTCAACCACCAGTCTAGCTTTTTCCCTGTCTTTTCCTTCCTCATCTTCCTTCATAACTCTATCTTTGATCTAGCCAGTTAAAGATATGATGTTGTTGTTAATGGAGCTTAGCAGCGAAATCATCTGGTTTGAGAGATTGTGATTGTAGATCTCAAGGTTGTTAATCCTTCTCTCTACCAGACTGAGCCTCTCACATTGGCCATCTCTATAATCAGAATCCACTCCATTCCTGTTTTCCTCCATATGACCCACCTGCTCTTTGACCTCCTCCAGCTCATGGAAAAGCCACTTGATTGATCTGAAGTTATCAATCATACTGTTGCAGGCATTGTTCAAGAGGTTCATCCCAGTTTCCCTTGCTTTATCCAAAATAGCCACAATTTCCAGGTCTATGAATTCTTCAAGCCACGACCCTTCATAGTTTTCCATGAGGACCTGCGGGTTCATGGCCTCTCTAAAAATGCCCACTTTTGAGGTCCTTACATTAAATTTTTTCCAAGCTTTCCTCACGTCTTTAACCTGCACCTCCCCTCACTCATTCTTAAAATCCATTTTATGCTCCTTAGGTTGGGCATGAATATGGATAGGAGAAAGAGGCAGCGAAGACATATCCAATTCTTGCTTCATTCTCTCATCCTCTAGATCTTCCCTCTTGCGTTTCTTCCCTCCCTAGTCTTCCTTATTTTCCTCCTGCATCTCCTTTTCCCCCTCTTTCATCTCCTCATCCTCCTCATCATCACTATCAACCTTCTCATCCTTCACAGGTTGCTTCTGCCCATGAACCATAGGGCTTTTTCTACTAGGGGTTATGGAAGAAGGCAAATTCTTGACCTGATGGGTGACTTTTTTACCAGCAAACAAAATCCTGCCATCCTCAGAGCTTAAGCTCTGAATATCATCTGAGTTTGAAGAGAAGTTGGAACTTCCAAAGGTCACATTCTTAGTCTGAGGGGGGGGGGGGGGTTTCTTATTGTCCGATCCTTAAAGTGCTCATAAATAAGCAGCAAGAGCCCCTCATGCAGAGCAGGGTTATCAGTGGGCTTCTTTTTGAAGCTATGCACTGCCTTGCTCATGGAAGTTAACAAGTAAAAAGGAAAAGAAATTTTAGAGTTGTGCCAAAAATGATTCAAAAGAACAAAGTGGTGGGTACAAGCCCAATCAAACCTAGGGTCCAGAGTAACATACTCAATTAAAACTCTTAGAACATACCTCCATAGTTTCTTCATGGTATCAAGAACATAGTATGTGTCAATTTTCTTCAGGGCTTTCAGTCCCTCTGCATCCTTCACAGTGTTAGATGAGAGCTTCTTGTCCCTGAAGAACTTAAAACCCTTAATCAAGATTTCAAAAATGGTTGATATCACCTCCTCAATGATCATGAAAGAAACCCCATTCACCTTAACTCTGCCAGCCTTCCAAGATACAACCATGATGTTGGTCACCTCCTGGTCAAATCTATGTAGTTTCGTAATGTATCTTGTAATCCCGCCCTATTCTAGCTGCTCCCAGACTTTTTTTGTGCTCCTCCATTTCTCTATTTCACCCACCGGCTCCTCTCTGCACCTTTCAGCTACCATATCTGCACTCTGCACACCCTCAATTCTCATATGCATCTCACACTGTAACTGATAGGAACCTCTGTGTATGAGCATAATATAGAAAGAATTAACCTTTCTGTTGCTCCTATTGTAAATGCAAAAAATGGCCCACAAAGCATGTCAAATAGTCTGTAATAAATTGCAGCAATTAAAATTTCCCATGCTACCTTTTTGGGAAGTACCCTTTCCCCTTAATCCAATCATAATCATAATTACACATTGATCTTCTCCATACTTCCTTGGATCTTATCTAGTTCGATCATGCTTTTGACATCCATTGGCAAAATATTTTTGGGATGCCATGTCATTATTTGGTTTGTGTCGATCCTTATATTAGCAAACCTCTCGACTACTGGGTTAGCTTCCTAGAATATATGAGTGACGTGGACTCTACTGAATTTGGGAAGAGTCTCACATGCCTCATCAATAAGATTTGCAATCGACCATGATGGCTGAGAGTTGCCTTTTATACATTTTATAATGTTGTTTGAGTCCCCTTCAAGACAAAGGTTAGTTACTTTGATTTCAAAAGCCAGTTTGATAGCATTTCACACAGCATTCACTTTCACAAAGTGATTGGTTTGAAATCCCAGTGGGAGGGAAAAAGTTACAATTCCATCAACATTTTCATTCCTTATTATGCCTCCACTTCCCAAGGAGCTAGGATTTCCCTTGGAAGCTCTATTGAAGTTGTCTTTATGCCATCCTTCTGGGGGGTGAAGCCATTTGGCTTCCTATCTTTTCATCTTTCTATCTTTTGCCTTCTCCTTTTTTTCGCCACCTAATTCTATATCTGCCCCTTTCCTCACTAAATAGTTTTCCTTAATGTTAGAAAATATTTTCTTCCCTATCACTATAGTTAGCTCCTCTTTATCTCTAAAGATTCTATTGTTTCTCTCCTTCCAAATGCTCCAACAGAAATGAGGCAAAATCTAGGAACTTAATTCCTGAAGATTAGACCTATTGAACATGCAATTCCATTGACAGAAGAGATCCAGAAGGTTAAAAGGCACACACCAGTTGAAGCCCAAGTATTGGGTGAGGAAAAGCCAAACCTCCCTAGAGAAGGAGAAATGAATGAACAAATGATTGCCAGTCTCCGTCTGATTTTTACATAACACACATCTGCTGGACATAATATGACCTCTTTTAATGAGGTTGTCCTAGGTGAGGATTTTGTCCTATAGAGCCAGCCAATAGAACATATTAATTTTTGGAATGAGGCCAGGGAGCCAAGCCCTCGACCAAGGAGGGACCTCATTTAATCTCCAAAGGGCCAAATACCTAGAGGCAGTAGTATATAACCCATTGGCATTATCTCCCCAGACCAATTCATCTCTGTTGTTATTTAGGGCCATAGATTTTAGCGTTATCATAATAGGATTAAGATCTTTAGAGATGATGGAAAGGTCTATCCATCCCTGATTGTTCCTATAGTTACTAACTTTCTACCCAAAAAGGTTGATGCAGTCATTCACCTAGACCTCATAGCTAGGGTTGTTCATAAGAGGGCCTTGAATAAGCCAGCTATCGGACCAAAACTGGATATCCATCCCATTTCCCAATTTCCAAGAGACTCTAGAATTTTCCAGGTCCCTAGCTTTTAAAAAACCATTCCAAACAACAGATCCTCTTGGGATATCTTCACTAAAGAGGGTAAACTATTTAGAGGGCCTCTTTATGTGCTTGTTTACCAAAATGTCTCTCCATTCCCTTGTGCTGCTAAAGATATGCCATATTTTCTTAGTCAAAAGAGCCTTGTTGAGGTGAGTTAACTTCCTAATGCCAAGACCTCCATTTTTCTTTGGGAGGCAAACTTTTTCCTAAGAAACTAGGGGATACCTTTTATTCCTTTCAACCCCCATCCATAAGAAGTCTCTCTAAATTTTTTCCATCCTCTCAGCAAATTTCATAGGGATCACAAAAAGGCTCAAAGCATAAAAAGGAAAGTTCTGAAGGGTCGATTTAACTAGTTGGCATTTTCCAGCTTGGCTAAGAGAGGCCCCTTTCCAACCAACCAGCCTCTTACTGAATCTATCCATAATATTGTTCCAGAAAGAATCAGGAGGGTTCATGCCCAAAGGGAGTCCAAGATAGGTAGAGCGAAGCTTCCCCACACTACATCCCAAAATTTTGGACATTTTCTTCTGTCTGTCCTCAAGAGTGTTGATAAAGAAAACATAACTCTTATCCTAGCTGATGAGCTGTCCCGACCCTCTAGAGTAGGTATCCAAGATGTTCTTCATTTCCTTTTCCTCCTTAATAGAAGCCTCCCCTCCCATTATAATATCATCAACAAATTGCTGATACGTAAAAAGGGCACTTTTAGAAGAAGGTTTAATACCTTTGATTCTCCCTTCCTTCTTATTCTTCTCAATAAGTCTGCCAATGCATTCTGCCAAGATTATGAAGAGAATAGGTGAAAGAGGATCCCCCTGATGAATACCATGAGAGGGTTTGAAAAAATTGGAGGGGGATCCATTAACTAAAATAGCAAGTGAGGAAGTAGTTACCAGCTGAGAAATTAGCTTACATGTTTTATCATCAAACCCAAAAGCCTTAAGCACCATATCTAGGAAAGACCAATCAACCTGATCATAGGCTTTTGATAGGTCCAATTTAAGTAACATCCCTTCCCTTTTTCCATCTTCCATTGAGTGAATCACTTCCTGCACCATCATTATCGAGTCTAAAATTTGTTTGCCTAGGACAAAACCAGTTTTTTGCTGAGATATTAACAAAGGGAGTAGCTTGAGCAACCTGGAAGTAAGAACCTTCAAAATGATCTTGTAAAATGAATTGCATAGGCTAATAGGTCTAAACTTGTCCAAGGAATTGGCTCTAGGAATTTTAGGAATGAGAACTAAAAAAGTTGAGTTAACCTCCTTTAGAATGCTTCTGGCCCCAAAGAATTCCTGAACAGCTTTCACCACATCCTTCATCAAAATTGGCCAAAACAATTGGAAAAAGAAAGTAGGGAAACCATCAAGGCCAGGAGATTTATCAGCTAGGAAAGAGAAGAGAGCTTCTCTAACTTTCGAATCAGAGGGAATGGCCCGAAGTAGTTTATTATGGTGAGGATGGATGATCTAAGGGATGCAAGAAACAATGTCATCCCAATCCACTTTGAATAGCATAGGATCCCAAGACAATAGGGAGGAGAAGAAAGAAACAACTTCAATTGAGATTTCATCATCCTTGGTCAGCATACCCTATCCTTTCTTTAAACTTGTGATTCTGTTATTAGCTCGATGTTTTAGACTAGTAAGATGAAAAAACTTCATATTCTAGTCTCCCTCTTTGAGCCAGTTAACCCTTGATCTTTGTCTCCAGAACTTCTCTTTACTGATAATGTTGTGTAATTCTGAAAGGATAGACAGCTCAGCCTCCCTATTTAACTCTTCATACCCATCCTCCTGAATAGAGGCTTGGATAGAAGAAAGATTGTCAGATAGGACTTCCTTCTCAAAGAATATGTGGCCAAAATTAGACTTGTTCCAAGCTTTAACCATTCTTTTAGCGTTGCTAAGTTTTCTAGCTACCTTGAACATAGTTGTGCCTTCCACATCAATACTCCACCAGAGCTTTATCTTGTCTAAAAGATCAAGGTGAGAGGTCCACATTTTTCAAAATGAAAAGGGGGAGGCCTTTTGGGGCCTATAGGAACAACCAAAAGGGAAATAGGGGAGTGGTCAGAACCCACTTTGGGCAAAAGAGCTAATTTGCAAGAGGAAGACTACAACCAGTCGAGAGCGATAAGAGCTCTGTCTAGTCTGACCTGAATATAGTCTTGACCAATTCTTTTATTTGACCACGTAAAGGCACCTCCCATGAGGTCCATATCCAAAAAATCCAGACCATTAATGAAGTTTGATAGGTCATGTTTACTTTCCCAATCCAGAGGTAGACCTCCCTCCTTCTCCTCATCCAACAGAGGAGTGTTAAAGTCACCCATAATAATTCCTTTCTTTAAATTGCTACTCTACACCAGACTTCAAGCTCTGGTCCAGTAATACTTTCTTTCTCTCTTATTGTTGGGAGCATATAAATTCAGCAAGAACTAGCAATCATTGGAAGGGATATGAAAAACTTTACACAAAAGAATATTACCTTCATTGTAAGCAGATTCCATTCTAAAAAGGTTGGTGTTAAAAAGGGTTAGCAGACCCCTAGAGGCACCATTAGAGTCCAAAACCTGCCCACTCATTAAGTTGCTAAACTTAATCTTCCCCAAAAAGTCCTTTTTCATCTTAGTTTCCTAGATCATCAAGATGTCTGGTCTCTAATCTCTAATCAGGTTCCTGATAATTTCTTGTTGATGGCTCCATTAAGGCCCCTAATATTCCATGATATGATCTTCATGTTTAATTCTTGGAACACTCCTAAAGAGTTCTTTGGTGCCCATTCACCAAGCTTCTTCTGGTCTCCTCCTCTCTGGCTTCCTTTTCTAATTTTTTGCCTCTTTTGGCTGCTAAGCCCATGTCTAGTTTACAGTTGCTCCTAGTCTCCACTTGAGAGGCCAAAGAAGGTTCTCTCACATTTTTCTTCCTGGGCTTTGGGGATAGAAGAACTTCACTCTCCATGCCAAAATTCAATGACCTAGAAGCCTTGAGAGAAAACTTTGGGTTGCTTAGAAGATCCTCCCATTGGTCTAGATCCTTCACCAAAACATCCATCTTTCCTGTGTTGGTCACTCTAGCTATAGAGGAAACAAGATTTTCCTCTAGATCTTGATAGATGATAGTATCCCTATTAATTCTATTTTTCTCCTCCTCAATGGAAGCCAAGTCAAGCCTTCCCATAGGAAGTGGAGAGCTTAACATCATAGCCTCCTGAACAACCTACTATGGGGCTTCCTTACCTTCTACATCTCCTGAAATCACTTGAGGATCCAACATTTCCTCAACTAGAGCACCCTCATTTAGTTGGGGTTGGACATTAATTATTTGCTGCTCCCTAATGACTAGAGAGGAATTCGAGGCTGTCTTCAATAGCTCATCTTGAGGAATAGTCTGTTCATCCGTGCCTAGAGGCAAAGTGGAATCAGAATGTTACATTTGATTTACCTTCTTTGACCCTGGTTGGTGGTCTTTTTTTTCCATACTTTCTTGACCCTAAAGAGAGGAGTAGCAGAAGGATTCTTCTTCTGAATTGACTTTACTTTCAGGCATTGAAAAGCCTTATGGCCTATCTTAAAACAATGAAAATATCCAAAAGGGACACTCTCATAATCCAACTGTTGAATATGAGTGCCAAGTTTTGATTGAAAGTACACCACTTCAGGCATATCAACCCCTTCCCTAACACCTATACAATCCTTGCATAGGTCAGCCTACTCTTAGAAGCAGTAGCTGGGTCTATGGATAGAAGCTCTCCAAAAGAACTAGCCACACCCATAAAGACATCTGTATTCTAGAATTCCAAGGGCAGCTTAAGGAGTCTAACCCATATTGGAGCTTGCTGAAAGAAAGATTCATTTAAATCCAATTTTTAAGACCATTTTTGCAGCACGAGGGTAGCCCTTCTAATGATCCAAGGTCCTTTACACAGGATGTCAGCCATATCCTCTTTACAAGTGAATTCAAAAGAAAAAAATCCCTTTTCCATAGCAATAACACTGACCCGCCCTTTCAGACTCCATTTCTTCTTTGTGAAGGACCGAACTACATTGATGTTTGGTCTCTGGCCCATAAACTTCCCCACAAGAGTGGATGACATCGTAGCAATGTTATGATAACATACAATGTTATGTCCAAATATTATAATTTTAAAATTCTATTCTAATTACTATGACAAATGCATGATAGTAAATTAATGTTTACTAATTAGACTTGTAAACAAAACAAATATCATAAACCCAAATGATATTTTTCCAAAAATATCATAAAGATTATAATTGGAAAAGAAAAATTCCAATTCTAATTATATAATTACACTTGCTTCAATATTTTACAAAAAATAATATCAATTCTATTCAAAGATAAAAATACTCCAACACAAACTTCTACCAATGAATCAATGTTTACATATTAATCAAACAAAATAAATATTTACTATTTAAAAATTAATGTAATTAGTTAAATCAATAAAATATTTATAAAGGGATGAAAACTTCTAATAAGTTACAAATTATCAAAGCTATCACATCCAAAGTTTCCTATCGGTTGTTCACATAAAAAAGGTCAACATTATATATTTCTATTTTTTTTGAAAAAACTTTTCTTATCTATTTTTCATTCAATAAAATAATTACTACTAATTCTCATTTTTATTAATCAATTCAAATATTAAAATAAATAAAAATATTATATAAAATAATAGCAAAATGAATAAAATTAATTGGATAGAATCTAAAAGTCATTTTTATGGTAAAAAAGATATGTATTAATAGAAGAAAGTATTAAAAGTATAAATAAAATGATTTTATTAAAAAAAAATCTTGGTAGGTGATAGTATAACAAGTTTATTTCTTCTTTAATCTAATTATTTTTTAATAATAAAAACCGAAATATATGTTCTATCAATTTTTAATTAATTAAAATAACCATTACAATTTTTCTTTTCTATTAATTCAATAATAATATAGTTGAATGAATCAAATAGAAAAATAAATATAAATACAACAATATTCATATTTATAAAATAAATTATAATAATACATTCAAAACTTTATAAACTACATTTAAGATTACTTTTTCTATTAAGATTAAAATAAATAATTTCTCAATATTTTTATTTTCATAAAAATATCATCTATTTAATTAATTAAAGAAATATTATAAACTAAAGTTAAGAGTACTTTTTCTATTAAGAATAAAATAAATAATTTCTCAATATTTTTATTTTCATAGAAATAACATCTATTTATTAATTAAAAAATATTATATACTAAAGTTAAGATTATTTTTTATATTAAAAATTAAATAAATGTTTTCTTAATATTTTTATTTCCATAAAAAATTAAAACCATGTATTTAATTAGTTCAAAAAATCTACATTAAATTAACTAACAAATATTCTTAAACCTTTATAATAATAATTTTAAAAAATATATATTAATCAAAAAATAATTAATTTTTTGTGATAATAAAAGATAAAAAATCTTGTTATCTATTTTTATTAATTAAAATAATGAGTGAAAAAAATTATTAAATAAAAATAACAAAATTGAAATAAACTATAATAAGGTTCTTAATTCTCAAGAATAATAAATAAGATAGTTTTGTATTATATAAAATAGATTTGTATTAAATTTTTTTTAAAAAAATTGAGATACACCTTGTGGTTTTGTCTATGCCTCCAGATAAGGCGTCAGGTCCTTATAGGTTTACAACACTATTTTTTTGAAATGTTGGGATGTCATCTAGTTTCAATTACCTGAGGTACTTGAGGAATCTAGAAAAAAAAAAATTTCATTCTGAAGAACTTTAATACCACAAACATTGCCCTCATCCCAAAGGTCAATGACCCTTATTCTTTTTCTTACTTTTGACCTATTTCTTTGTATAATACCATTTATAAAATTATTACAAAGGCTATATATTTGTGACTTAAGTCCATTATCCCATATATTATTTCAATGAAACAAGGTTTTTTTTTTCCTAGTTGAAAAACTACTAAGGGAGCTACAATAGCCCATGAAACTCTTCACATCATAAAAGAAAATATTGTTGCAACCTTTGTTGTCAAATTAAATATGACGAAGGCATACGATAAATTGAATTGGTCTTTTTTCCTCTTAGTCCTTCAACAATTTGGTTTCTCCCCTAGGTGGTGTAAATGGACTAAAGCTTGCATCTCAAGAGCACCAATAGGATTTTTTGTCTCTTCCCAAGGAGTTCATCAAGGTGATCCTCTTTCTCCATTCTTGTTTATCATAATGGCGGAAGCCTTCAACAAAATTATTTTTTCTTTTAATCACAAGGGTTTGTGGGAAGGTGTTAATATAGTTGGTACATCCTTATCCATAACTAACTCTTTTTTTTTTTGTTGATACCTCTCTTTGGTTCATCTTTATAACTAGAAACACAAAATGGGAAGAACGCCATTGATTTATATATACAAATTTCAAGGCAATGTATTAATGTAGCTAAATCAAAAATTTGTCTTTAATACTTCTAAATTGGTTTCTCAAAGAATAATTCAATTTTCTTGGTTTCCCCATTGACCAATTGCCTTCTACTAATCTTGGTGTTCCCTTTTTCATGGGTTCAAATAAATATTCTAATTAGAAATATGTTATTGATCATATCAAAAATAGAATTAGTGCATGGAAGGTTCGTTGGTTATCTCTCTTAGGTATAATTTTTCTTATTAAAACTATTCTCTTAGCCATTCCAAATTATTATTTCTCCATTTTGCAAGCTCCTAAAGGCATCATCTCTCAAATTGAATCTTTAATCTACTCATTTCTTTGGTTAGAAAATTTGAATGTATAGAAGAAGATAGCCCTTATTTCTATTTCTTCCATGTCAACCTCTTTGAAAACTAAAGGTGCAAGACCTCACAACATTACTAATAGGAATAGGGCCTTTGGAGCTAAATTAGTCTGGTAGATGTATGGAAAACCATTTTCCAAATGGTGTCAACGTTTACAAGAGAAATATTTGGATAACATGGAACCCTCTAGGAGTTTTTCTTCCCTAGATCCACCAAAGGGCTCTTCCATCTGGGATTACATGATGACCTCTAGGGAAGTTACTACTTCATTCATATCTTGGAAAGTGCATAGTGGGAAAAGTGTCAACTTTTGGTTCGATTCTTGGAATAGATCCCCCCTGCCCCCCTCCCTCATCTGTTGACTCTTTAAAGGACTTTTCAAATATAGTGATGCAATCTTGGGGAACATCTTTCTCTAATTATGTCTAAGCTATACATAGATTTACAAGATTGGTTATTTGGAAAGATCCATCAACTCTCCCTATGTATCATAATCAAGTTTCTTCTTTGAAACAAATATTGGTTAAAAGGAATGCATTTATGTCTAATCAACCAGATTGCCTCTTTTGGGCTCTAGCCAAAGATGGTAAATACTCTATTAAGAAGGGATACTTAGCCCTTCAAAAAAATTAGTATAACTAAATGACATATTGTGCTTCTAAATTCTGTTGGAGTAGTTCAGTTCTAACAAAGCAAGATATTTTGCATGGCTTGCATTAAAGCATCAGATCTTAACAAGTGATTGTCTGAATAGACTAAACATCTCTAATCCCTTTAATGGTGTACTTTGTCACCAAGATGTGGAAACAACATATCACCTCCTGTTAAATTGCCCTTTTCCCCAATATTGTTGGCATTTGTTCTTATAAGCTTAATTTTTCTATGCCACTACCTAATTCCCCATGGGATCTCTTTTAGGCATGGCCAATTCTACACATAGAATCAATAATTTGTGTCTTTGGAAGTGTATCAATACGTCTATAGTATGGGCCATTTGGTGGGAGAGAAATAAGAATTTTTTTAGATAAATTTCATCTCTAATCTTTTATAAATATTTAGAATAACTGAGAGGGGGGTGAATCAGTTACTCAAGGTCCTTAAGTACCATTTGAACAATTAAACAATAAAACTCTTACTATTCCAATTATCTTGATGTTTCTCAGTCTCTACTATAAACAAGATTTACTGTACCAAATATAACATTCTTTGTTGAATATAAAATGTAAAACATATAAAGCATTCAACATAGATTTTCACTTGGACTTTACATGGAAACCAAATTTGGGAAAAACCACTAGCAACATGTCACCAATTTTCACTCTTTCAAAGTTAGCTCTATTAGGAGCCAACCCTGTTAAAGGTTATAAAACACACTATTAAATGTGACCTAGTTAGAGGATCTAATCACCTTGTTAGGAGTGGCCTTGTTAGAGGACTTTGATCATTCCATTTATAATGTCACCTTGAGAAAGGTTTACACAAACTATTAAGTCTTTCAAAATGACTCTTAGGTCAACCTCTATTAAGAGGATTTCAATAAAAAATGTTTACAATATTTAGAAAAAAAAAATAGTAGGTTTTTGATCTATATGATTACAACTCACTTTACAACTTCACATCTATGTTCAGTTCATGTGTTGTTCACTGATAAGCTCTCCATCGTCATCTTTTTTCTTGATTCACTTGACAAAAATTCAAGAAATCAATCTTCCCCTTAAACAATAGTTAACCCTTTTTGCTTACATTCCACTTATCACTATCAGCAATGTCTCTGAAAGCTTTCTCCTTTAGCTTCTCATTTCTTACATAGTTAGGTGTTTCTGATCTACCTATGTCTATATGTGCCTCTTGCCTATATTTGCACTCCTCTATAATTTGTTTTTCTCTGTACCTCTTTAAAATAGGCAATTCTTTCTTTATCATTTTCCATGATCACCATAGATCTTAGGGTTCATGATTAGGTTCAACATGATTCGCTATATCTGTCCATCTTCTTGATCTTCTTTTAGAAACTTCTCTAGAATCTGTTTGTTAGGTCTTTAACTAATATTTTCCTTGAATTTAATGATCCAACTCCTCAATCTTATCTCCAACATGGTTTACATCTCCCAAGAAATCAATTGAGTCAGATGGGAATCATGATTTCCTCAAATTCATCTTCAATAGTATACTTGACAATCACTAAGTTCTGACACTCGATCATCACTAAACACTTAGGCACTATAAAACTTTTCTAGCTCAGCATTGAATAGCTTGCTCAGTCAATATTGATGCTCAGTCAACACTAGATTTGCTCAGCACTAACTATGGCTCGATTGATACTAACATAACTCTACATTCCTTTTCCATTTACTCTATTGCTCAGCTTGGCTTAACTTTCTTGACATAAACAATCATTTTTCTTTATCAAAGTTTATCTAATCAAATTCCCATTGTAGCTTCCTTTTCACAACTCAACCTTTCCTCTAGGTTCTATTATTATGAGAAATTTCTCAAATCCTTTTCATCAATCAAATAGATATAACATTTAGATTAGGTAGCAATGTGTCTCATCAATAGATTTAACATCAATGACAAAATAATAATTGTTCCAATTGTAAGTTTCCAATAATCTCCCTCTTTGGCATTGATGACAACATCTCTATATTCCAACAATATCTACATCTCAATAGTATTCATACAATCCAAAAAGATTTCTCCCTCTAAGATAATAAATCTCTTTCTCTATATTCATATTCTCCCTCTTTGACTTTTCTATTTATCTCTTCCATTGTATATCTCTCTCATTTCTATTCTCCCTCTTTGAATTTTTTGCTTAACTCTTCCATTGTTTATCACTCCCTCTTTGACAACAATGCCAAAGGCACTAGGTTGTCTTAGCTTCAATCCCTTTATACATCTGAGTCGTGTAGATTTTGCATGTCTAACTATTTTTTGTCATTTGTCTATGATTGATCTATTATGTTGTGCTTGACTATCTACCTTAGGCATGCCCCAAAGTAGAGTTGTATTGCATCAATATGTAACATATTCTAATTAGCACATTTGATACAATGTAACTTTCCTCCTTAAGTAGAATTGATTAGAGGAATCACTCCTAATTTACCTCTAAGATATTCATGAGCATCTTTAGGTAAGGGTTTTGCGAATATGGTAGTAATCTATTCTTTTGTGTTCACATATTCTAGCTTCACTTCTTTATCTTGTACTAGTCTCCTCAAGTAATGATACTTGATAGCAATGTGTTTTTTCTTAGTGTGCATCACTATATTCTTTGAAATGTTAATAGCATTATGTTATCACAACAGATAACCACTGGATCTGCAATCTCTTCTTTTATACCTTTCAATAATTACTTGATCCACATAATGTTTGAACAATTCACTGTAGCTTCCACATACTCGACTTTAGTTGTTGATTGGGAAATAAAATTTTGTTTCTTGCTTGTCCATGACACCAATCTCTTTCCTAGAAATAATGCACCTCCACTAATGCTTTTTTTGTCATCAATATTTCTTGTCCAATTTGAGTCAGTGGATACCTTTAGTTCAAATTTATCAATTCTCTTGTAATACAATCCATAGTCTTTTGTACCTTTCAATATCTCAATATCCTTTTTTCAAACATCATTTGATTCTCTTTAGGATTTGCTGAAAATCTAGCAACTATCCTAGTTGCTAAAGTAATATCTAGTTTACTATGAACAAAATATTACAATTTTCCAATCATGGATCTATATAAGGTCTGGTTCACATCAGCAGATTCATCATTCTTAGAAAGCTTATGTCCTATTGACATAGGTGTGCTCATTGGTCTTAAATCTTCCATACCAAAAGTCTTTAGTATCTCCTTGATGTATTTGGATTGAGTAATGAAAATACCAAAAATCATTTGACATACTTGTAATCTAACAAAGAATTTGATCTCACCAAACATAGACATTTCAAATTCCTTTTTCATTTCATTAGCAAATATTTGCATAATGCTTCTCTTCCTCCAAATATAATGTCATCAAAAAATATTTTAGATAAAAGTACTTCATTGTTCTTACCATTCTTCAAATATAGATTACTATTATCATTTGTCCTTTCAAAACCAATCTTCACCAAATAATTATGTAATCTTTCATACCATGTTCTTGAGGCTTGTTTCAATCCTTAAAGGGCTTTTTTTAGTTTACATACCATGCTATTCTTGTTTGGATCTACGAATCCTTTAGCTTGATCAATGTATACTTCTTCCTCCAGTATACCATTTAAAAATGCATATTTGATATCCTTCTAACTTGTTTCTTCTTCAAACTAATTTTTGATAACTAGGTTTCTCTTCTAGGACCTAGAATGTGAACTAGGGGCTAGGTAAGACCTTAAAATGGCTTAGATTCTAGACTAGGACTCTGAAAAGCCAAAAAATAAAGTAGGGGGTCCCTATTTCTGTTAGGAATTGGAGTGTGCATTGTGAAACCACAAAAAATAGCATCAAAAAAAGGAAGAAATGACAAAGGAATTTCTTCATTAGCAAACATTCTTTCAATGTGTGTCAAACATCAACTAAATCTTGAACATCTCTTGAGCATATTTCGAATCACTTCATAGTCAAAACTTTAGGATCCAAAACCTCCAAGTTTAGTGCATGCTTCATGTATTCATTCCCTTTGACATCTTAAGATATGGTCTATCAAAATCTCTTGACAACTCAAAAATAATCTTACACCCCTCTTGACACATCCATTGAGAATCTCTGCGAAGGTCATTTATTGATTTTTTGCTTGACCAGATGAGAGAATCAGTTCAAAGGCTCTTAGCAGGCTATCACTTTAAATTTTCTAGCAAATCTTTGAAAAATTGCTCCGTGTAGTTCATACTGTCACCATTTGATTCTTGGATGAAAGAATGTTTTCATTTTGTATCTGTTTATCATATTAGCTTTTTAGATCTTTTAGAATCCTTTAGTCTTAACACTGTTCTTTCTCTTTCATTTTCTTTTATTTTATTTTTTTCTTTTTATCTTCTTCTATATCCTGACTATGCTTAGATGATGTCTACATCAATGTTATTTCTTGGATTCAATCTTTTGTGAACATCCCTTACGTTCCTCTTTTAAAACTTCTTTAGAAACTCTCACACCAAAAAATGATCTTAGCAATTTCTTCAAAAAGATCCTTCTATTTGAACCAATTGGGATTTGGATCATCCCTTGCTATCTTCAACCTTGATTTGAAAACACCTGAGACAATCGATCTTTAATATTTGCAAAGCATTGAGAACTTGTCAATCTACAAACTTGAATCTAAGACTGAATGCCCCCCTATTATTGCAAGTAACATCTATTCCTCAGTTGGTATAAGACACACAATCATCCAAATGTTTTGACAAAGAAATACCTCTTTCTAAAATTAGAACCAAAAGAGTAGTTAGTAAGGTATCTCAAGACAATATCTCCAATGCACCTACCCCTTAGACTAACACAATTTTGAAAAAAAACACGCAACTGAAAGCAAACACACTTGCATAAATGAAATCTAACTATTTTATTTTTATTTATTTTTTGGTTCTTTTAGGCTTGAAAATAATGTTTTAGAAATTTCCCATTGACTGGCAATGGAACTAATTCCCCCTATAAGGAACTGAGCCTAAAAGTAGTCTCTCTGAGAATTTTTGCAATCTGATAAGGACCAATCCACAAGTGTTGAAACTTGGTGTGGCTACCTAGCTTTTCTTTTGCCTTATCCCAAAGTAGAACAAGGTCAAAAACTTTGAAGGATTTTATCATGGCCCTCTTGTTGAACCATTTCTTCATGATAGCTTGATGTTTAGCCATGTGCTCCAATGCAGCTATCCATTTCTCATCCATTTCTAAAAGATTCATTGATCTAATTTGTACTTTGTCAACATCTTCAACATACCCACTCGTGAATCTCAAAATAGGAATCCTAAGGTTCAGCGGGAATACTGGCTCTTGTCTATAGATAATAAAATATGGAGAAGTCCCCAAAGCATTCTTAACCCTTATTCAATCTATCCATAGAGCATATTTGAGTTGTGTATGTCAATCTTTAGGATTCTCCTTCAATAACCATGTTATTACTATGATCAAGTTTTTGTTTGTAGATTTGGCTACCCCATTTCCTTGTGGGTAATAATTTGAAGAGAACTTAATAATAACTTGATTTTAAAATGCCCACTAAGTTAAGAATACTAATGCAAAAGTTGATTCGTTATCGCATACTAAAGTGAATGGCATCCCAAATCTAGTAACAATGTGTTCCTCCAAGAAGTCCATTACCACTTTATTGTTAAGAAAAAAAAAAACCATGGACAGAAATAAAAACTACATGCAAATATAACCAATAACAGAAAATAATAGAACACACAGAAATAAACACAAGGCACCAAGATTTAACGTGGTTCACCCAATCCCTGGGCTACGTATACCAAACAGCAAGTCCGATCTTATTACAATCCAGTGATTACAACCTGATTACAATCCGTAATCCCTTACAGCTCAATACCGCCGCAAGAACCAATTTTGTATCACCACATATAAAAAATACCCAACCCTAAGCCCTTTTTATACAAGTATTAAACTGCTTTAGGGTTATAACATGTCGGCCATAATATGTCGGCCATATGTCATCCATAATATGTTGGCTACTATTTATGAAGTATGTACAGTACTTTCCTGATCAGTCACCACAATCTAACAATCTCCCACTTGGGGACTGATCAGGCTCCACACTAAACAACAATCTCCCACTTGGAGACTGATCTTGTAACAATACAACTACCGCATGGGGCTCCCACTGGATCAAACCACCCTGGACTCTGCTGTTCTTTTATTCACATTTAGTCTAAAAGACCAACTGAAGCTGAAGAGGAGTTCAGCTTCTCCCTTTTTACAACCTTTGTCAACATATCTGCTAGATTTTCATTGGTATGTATCTTCTCCAACTTTAACCGTCCATCCTCCAAAATTGACCGAATGAAATGGTACCGCAACTGTATGTGTTTGGTCTTAGAATGCAGAGCTGAATTCTTAGCAAGATGAATGGCACTCTGACTATCTGTGAACAAATAATTATCCTTCTGAGGATGTCCCAATTCTTCCAAGAAGAACTGAAGCCATATCATCTCTTTGGCTACCTCTGTAGCAGCAACATACTCTGCCTCTGTAGTGGAGAGAGCATTAATCTTTTGTAGTCTAGAAACCCAGCTCACGGCTGCCCCACCAACAGTAAAGACATAACCTGTAGTACTCCACCTGGTATCAATATCCCCAGCCAAATTTGAGTCAACATAGCCCTGTAAATCAGTAGTAGAGCCCCCAAAGTGTAAACACTTATTGGATGTTCCTCTCAAATATCTGAGAATCCACTTGACAGCATTCCAATGCTCAAAACCTGGATGACTCATATACCTGCTAACGACTCCCACTGCATGTGCAATATCTGGCCTAGTGCATACCATAGCATACATCAAACTTCCTACAGCTGAAGCATAGGGTACCTTGGACATCTTATCCTCCTCTTCCTGTGTCTTGGGACACATCTCCTTAGTCAATTTCAAATGACCAGGTAAAGGTGTGCTGACAGCTTTAGCATTCTCCATAGAGAAACATTGCAGCACCTTCTCAACATAATCAGCTTGAGATAGCGTCAATGTTTTGTTCTTCCTATCTTTGCAAATCTTCATACCAAGGATTTGTTTTGCTGCCCCCAAATCCTTCATAGCAAATGCATGTGCTAATTGGTGTTTCAGCCCCTTAATATGATCCATGTTAGACCCAGCTACAAGCATATCATCAACATATAAACATAAAATAATGTAGTTATCATCATCCAAGCTCTTAAAATAAACACAGTAATCTGAATGACACCTATTATATCCATGCTCATGCATAAAACTATCAAATTTCAGATACCATTGCCGAGGTGCTTGCTTCAAGCCATATAAACTTTTCTTCAATTTGCACACTAAGTTCTCCTTACCTTTGACCTCAAAACCATGTGGCTGAGCCATAAATATTTCTTCATCCAAGTAACCATGAAGAAAGGCTATTTTAACATCCATCTGCTCTAAATGCAAATCTTTAGTAGCCACAAGACTTAAAATAGTACGAATAGAAGTCATTTTAACAACAGGAGAAAATATCTCATCAAAATCAATTCCCTTTTTCTGTGCAAATCCTTTTACAACTAACCTGGCCTTAAATCATTTCTTACCTCCTTCCTCTTCTTTCAACCTGTAAACCCATTTATTCTGTAAAGCCTTTTTACTTGCAGGCAACTTGAACAAATCCCATGTCTTATTTTTCAGCAAAGAGTCCATTTCATCTTTCATTGCAGACTCCCACTGAATCTTAGTATCCACCTGCACAGCTTCATCATAACTTTCAGGTTCACCAGCATCAGTAAGTAAAATAGAATACAAAGAGGGAGAAAACCTTTGTGGAGGTCTAATTGGCCTTGTTGACCGTCTAACATTCACTGGTGTGTGTGGTATTTGTTGTTGCAGTTGTTGCACATCATGAGGAATGGCTGGAACATCAACTTTTGGAGTATCATCCAGCACTACATAATCATCTTCTTTCTTCTCATGTTGCTGCAACAGATCTTTGTACAACACTTTTTCATTGAATATGACATCCCGGCTTCTTATAATTTTATGATTTTCAAAATCCCAAAGCCTATAGCCAAATTCATTAATGCCATATCCAACAAAGACACATTTCTTTGATTTAGCTTCTAGCTTGGTTCTATTTTCAGAGTCTATATGAGCAAAAGCTTCACAACTGAAGGTCTTGAGAAAAGAATAACTCACCTTCTTACCAGTCCATGCTTCCTCTGGAATACCACAGCCCAAAGGAGTAGAGGGACCTCTATTAATCAAATATACTGTAGTATTGACAGCCTCCACCCACATGTGTAAGGGCAACCCAGCATGCAACCTCATGCTCCTTGCACGCTCCATTAAAGTCCTATTCATGCGTTCAGCCACTCCATTTTCCTGTGGAGTCCTTGGACCAGTTTTTTGTCTACGAATACCATTAGTGGAGCAATAATCTTCAAATTCATGACTGCAATACTCACCACCATTATCAGATCTGAGACATTTTAATTTCTTACCAGTCTCATTTTCAACCAAGCATTTCCATTTCTTAAAAGTTTGAAATACATCAGATTTCTGTCTAAGGAAATAAACCCATACTTTTCTAGTTTTGTCATCAATAAATGTAACATAATAATGAGAGCCACCAAGGGAAGATACTTGAGCCGGTCCCCATACATCTGTATGTACAAGCTCTAATTTCTCCTTTTTGTTTTCCTTCCCTGTCTTTACAAAACTCACTCTCTTTTGTTTTCCATACACACAACTTTCACAGAAATCCATATTCACACATTTTAGACCTGGTAAAGCTTTCCTTGAATGAAGTACTTTCATACCTTTCTCACTCATGTGCCCAAGTCTATTGTGCCACAGCGCTGTATCAGAATCTACAACAGCTATTTGTTCTTCCTGCTCAACTGCAGTAATTGTTCCTGAATATTCATTTTTCTCTGAAACAATCAAAGTAGAAGGAGCAATATGACCTGTACAAAGATATAAGGTGCCTACTTTCACACCTCTTGCTACTACAAGGGAACCTTTTGAAACCTTCCAATTTTTATCATTAAAAGTAACTACACAACCCTCATCACCGAGTTGCCCTGCTGAAATTAAATTTCTACTTAGTTTTGGAACATGTCTTACCTCATGTAGTAGCCAATGATTCCCATTCTGCAACTTAATCTTAATTTTTCCCTTTCCAATAATCTGACAGGGTTCATTATCCCCCAAATAAATAAGCCCAAAATCCCCTTGGACATAATCAATGAAATAACCTCTATGAGGTGTAGCATGAAAAGAAGCACCAGAATCTAAAACCCATGAATCATCAACATTCTCTAAAGACAGAAGCAAAGCATCCTCTTCGGATTTGTTACTTACCACATTTACCTCTTTGTCTCCATCTGATTTATCTCCTTCATTTTTCTTTCGAGTCCATCAATCTTTCTTTTTGTGCCCTGGTTTCCCACAGTACCAGCAATCATTTGGTCCTCTCGATTGAGACCTCCTCCCCTTTGACTTTCCTCTTGATTTCCCATGATTTCTAGAGTTACTTCCTCTTTCAGTCGTTCTACCCTTGCTTTGTGCATTTAAAGCACTTCCTGATGTAGATCCACCTGAGGATTTTCTACGAGTTTCCTCACTTAAAATAACACCGATCACATCATCATATTTTAGGGTACTAGATCCAGGAACAGAATTACTCACCGCCATTACCAAGCCATTCTAGCTTTCAGGCAAAGAACACAAAATCAAGAGAGCCCTAATTTATTCATCAAAATTGATACCCACAGAAGATAATTGACTAGTAATAGTATTAAACTCATTTAAATGATCTGCAACAGATCCACCTTCTGCCATTTTCATATTAAATAAACACTTCATGAGAAATACCTTATTTGAAGTGGAGGGCTTTTCATACAATGTCGCTAGGGTTTTCATCAAATCTTTTGTCATCTTTGCTTTTGTAATATTAAATGCCACCGATGGTGCCAAGCATAATCGAATGCTTCCGAGTGCCTTTCTGTCCAAAAGATCCCATTCAGCCTCTGACATAGTTCCCTAATTCTTGGCTTTTCCTTCCAACGGCTTCCATAAATCCTTCTAATATAAATAGTCTTCCATTTGCATCTTCCATAACTGGAAGTTCTACCCATTAAACCTGTCAACCCTCAACTTACCCTCATCTGCCATCACTCCCACTCAACTGTGAGACTCCCACTTAACCGTGAGACTTTCCTGTAGAGGATAACTGAAAGACAACTTGGCTCTAATACCACTTGTTAAGAAAAAAAAAACCATGGACAGAAATAAAAACTACATGCAAATATAACCAATAACAAAAAATAATAGAACACACAGAAATAAACAAAAGGCACCAAGATTTAATGTGGTTCACCCAATCCCTGGGCTACGTCCACCAAACAGCAAGTCCGATCTTATTACAATCCAGTGATTACAACCTGATTACAATCCGTAATCCCTTACAGCTCAATACCGCTGCAAGAACCAATTTCGTATCACCACATATAAAAAATACCCAACCCTAAGCCCTTTTTATACAAGTATTAAACCGCTTTAGGGTTATAACATGTCGGCCATATGTCGGCCATAATATGTCGGCTACCATGTCGGCTACTTCCAAAAAAAAAAATTTTCAGGGCGATGCCCTGAACCCCACTATTTATGAAGTATGTACAGTACTTTCCTGATCAGTCACCACAATCTAACATTTATCAGTCCAATTTCTAAAAGTTTCTGCTTCTATCCATCTTGTACAATAATTCATGGTTGTGAGAATAAAAGTGTGTCTAGTAGATGATGGTGTATTGATTGGACCAATGAAATCTAGCCCCCTCTTTGCAAAGGGGCATACCTCGTAGACTAGTTGTAATGGCATTGTCAGGTCTCTTTCTCTGTTGGCACTAGTTTGACAAATATGACATGAATGTACATGCCCAAAGGTGTCATTGAATATTGTGGGCCAAAAATAACTTGATCTTAAAATCACATGAGCAATCACTTTTGCAAAACTATGTCATGCACCATACTTATCATGAAACTATTCTAAAACTTCCTTTGCTTCCTCACATCCCAAGAATTTTAGGTAGATTCCTTCATAATTCCTTTTGTACAACTTTTTTTCATGCAACATATAAGACTCACACTTCATTTTGAGTCCCCTATGTTGTGAACTATTCATTCAACTAGGACATTGATTTTTTAGAAGATAGTAAACAATATCATAGTACTAGACATTTGTTATCACACCTTGACCAATATCAACTTGAGATATGATAATTTTCTTGTGATATTATATATCAGTCTCATTGTCAAATCTGAATTCCTTTTCATCCCTAGCTTGGTTATCAACTATCATTTTAGATAACCCTTGACCTCTAACCAGCTGCATGGGTTTAATCTCTAAATCAAAATCTTGAAGTACTGCCATCCATTTCCCTTGTCTTTCACCAAGTTCATTTTGCATCAATAATGTTTTTACTATTAGATTAGATACGATCACATACACCTTACTTCTTAGTATGTAATGACAAAATTTCTTTACCAGATTGATCAAAGTGAAAGACTATTTGTCAAGGTTGGAATAATTCAACTCAACATTTCTCAGGGGACAACTCATAAAAGAAATAGGTCTTTCATCTTCCTTTTCTTTCTTTTTTGTTAAGATCCTAGTGCACAAATGTTCTAAAGAAAAGGAATATATTTTGAAAGGTAGCTCATAGTCAAGACTTACTAGTACTGGGGCCATGGAAATGACCACTTTGATATCTACAAATCCTCTTATGAATTTCCATACAAAATTTATCTTCTTGAAGAAAGATTGGAGTTCCTTCCGACTATAGGGAGGTGATAACTTCAGAATGGCCTCAACTCTATCAGGATCAATGGAGATTCTAGCTTCAAAAATGATATGACCTAGGAGCTTTCCTTTAGTGACTCCAAATGAATATTTCTTGGGATTGAGGGATATGTCATATTTATAACATCTATTGAATACCTGCCTTAAATCAATGTGAGTTCTTTGATACTTTGAAAAAATAGTTAATTCATCTATGTAGATAACTATACACTTATTGACCAATCCCTTAAAAGCTTCATCCATGGCTCACTAAAATGTAGCACCCACATTAATCAGTCCAAAAGGCATTCTTCTATAAGAAAAAGTTCCCCATGTAGTTGTAAAAGTTGTCTTTAGTTGATCTTCTTTGTCAACCATTACTTGATTATACCCTGAATATTCATCTAAGAAACACATCACTTTGAACCATTCACAATTTGTAGAACCTCATCTAGTGAGGGTAAAGGATAATTATCCTTTTGAGATGCTATGTTCAAGTTACAAAAATCAACACAAAGACTTTTCTCTCCATTCTTCTTTCATACAGGAACCAAATTAGCCACCCATGTGGAATGAAAAATAGGGAAGATGATCTTGGCACCTAGTAGCTTCTTAACTTCTTTCATTATCAATGGTTCAATGATAGGATTAACAGGTCTTTGTCTTTGCTAGAAAGGTTTGGCATCTAGTTTCAACAGGATATCATGGGTAATAATCTTAGGGTCATACATCTTTATCTCTTTGTAGTTCCAAGCAATAACATCTTTATACTCAGTAAGTAGTTTGAGCATATCTTCCATTTCCTACGTATTACATGTTTTTCTTATCTGTACCATTCTTGGATCTTCATCAGTCCCTAAGTTGTATGAATCACATTCCTTGATCCCCTTTTCTTGGGTCATTCTTTTATTGAGTGTCGATTCATCACAATCAAAGATGCGCTCTAACCCAACCATTACCTTAGGAATAGTGTTGGTTTTTAAGTTGGATCCTATATTCATCTTCAAGTTCATCATCCTTAGGTTTTTCATCTGAAGTGTCATCAATTTCTTTCTCTTTAAAGTGGCCATTGCACATGATAAACTCAAGTATGTGTTGATCATATTGAAAGACTTGAAATTTTGTAATATTATCTAGAATAGATGGAGTGGTAACCAATTCTAGTGAAAATCATTTCAATTTCATTTTCTCCACTGATTGTAATGCACTTTCTAAAATAGCAAGAGCATTTGCTACCATGTTTTTCCTTCTTGGAATGGACCTTATGTTTAAAGCTTTAAAATCATCCAATAAATCCCACACTCTTTTCCTGTAAGCAAGTAACCTTTTGTCACTGCAAGAGTACATCAATTTCACCTATTGTATAACCAACTGAGAATCTTTCTTGATTATGAGAGTTGTAATTCAATTTTCTAGTGGGAAGAGAAGTGCTTGGACTAGTGCTTCATATTCTGTAGCATTATTAGTACATCTAAAATGTAATTGATATATTGCATAGAAAGAATTACCCTTTGGGTTGACCAATTTGATACCTACATTCACCCCTAATTTACATTTTGAACCATTGATGAAAAGTGTCCAGATTGGATCCTCCTTGGTTTTTCTAACTTTGTGCTCATTTGTCCTTAGTTTCTTTTTTACTTGAGCTTGGAATGATTTTTTCTTGGACACCCATTGCAAATTCTCACAGGGTGGACTTGATGATTCTCCTTTATAACTTCTCAATAGAGGGAGCATATGTTTTTTTTGTTTTTCTTGAATTTTCCCTATCAATTCTTTGATTTCATAAAATTTAGGTTCATGATAAATGACTACCAAAGTCCACCCTTGACCTTTCATGTATTGTCTTCTTCTCTGAATGTTGATCATTCCTAGGGGAGGAGAAGGCAAACCTCCACCATCTGAAGATATCACTATATGACAAACTTAAATCTTCTATTTCTTCTTCAAATTTTCCATAGATTCAAATATGTTTATGGGGCTTTGATTTTTCACAGGTTCATCTTCTAGAATTTTATTATCCTTGTCTCTCATCATGTGTATTAACACCTTTGTGATTGCTTCTTAACATGATGATCATTCAAATTTAGAGTGAGTAACTTTATGCAATCAGTAGAATCCTAGAAGAAGTACAATACAAGGGTCACCTTCCTCTCCTAAACACTATAAATTAGCCACCATACTATCTATGAATTGTGTCATGATCTCATCCTTTGGAATTGGTATCTTGAGCTCTCTATCTTGATCACTTTATATTTTGGTGGGAATTGTATCAAATGCCATCACTTTATATGAGCCTAAATCTAATTGTAAGAATGTTACCTCATTTGGGGCATTATATTTTGTAATCATCATTTTTAATTTTGGTTCTGCATCTATCTTGATTTGATTGTTCAATCCCTTCCATGGTAACCATAACTGAGTGAAATCTGTGGAAAACCATCCCCTTAGGAATTTCATCCATTCTCTACTTAGGAGTAACCCATATGTCTCTGGAATATCAACCACATGTATATCAATGACATCTTGAATCTAAGGATCAACTTTCAACTGTATCTGAACATCTTTCAATATACCAATGACTTTCACCTCTATTTTATCCAACTGTATCACTATTCGATTGGAAGGTTGAGTACTAACTCCTAACCTTTTCACTATTAATAATGGCATGATGTTACATGAGGCTCCTAAATAAATTAATAAATTGTGAAGATTCTTTCCATATATCTTGATGCTGAGCAAAAATGGGGGTACCTTCACCTTGTCTTTAAACATAGTGGGAATTTCTTCCGCAGCATTAACCTGTTGAGATACAGTCTTCTGAGGGATAGTGTTTGTATTATGGGGAATCTTCATATGATCCAATGTCATTATGAGGACTTCTCATTTTTGTGGACAATTTTGCAACATGTCAAACATGGACATGTTGGCCTTGGTTCATTTCAAGTCCTCTACTGCACTATACTTTTTAGTAGATCAAGTAGGATTTTTTAATATCATTGGTACATTTGCTTGGTTCTAATTTTGTTGTCCTCCATATGGTGGACTAATCAGTTTTGGATTGTTACTTGCTCTTAGATTGGTAGGAGTAGGTTGTAAAGCTAGAGGAATTCCATCTGTCATAGGTTCTTTTCTACTTCTCAAATTGTATGTATTTCAATTATTGTTACAAAAAGAAAACATCTCTTTGTGTTGGGTTTGTGGCTAAAAGGGAATGAGAATTCTTTGTTAACTATCTATTCTACCTATGTATTCTATACAACATCATAGGATTCTAATAGCATAACATTAAATTGTATAAGAGGAGCATTGTCATTTACTTGTGAACTTTGAGCCATCTCTTGATTTCCATTATAGTACGAACCATCATTCTTAGATACATTTTGACCATCGTCATACTAATTAATATCTATATACTAAACATTGTTATTGTTATTGTTTGTAGGAATGCTTCTATTATTCAAATGGGTATTCCACTATCAGTTCTATCTTTGGAAGCCCTTATTACAATTAAGAGGATTGAAATTGTTCCCTCCATTGTTGTTGCCTACATTGTTGTTGTTTCCACTAAAGTTCCTATTATAATTTTGGCCATAATTGTTGTTGTAAGGACTAGCATTGTTTCTTTGGAAGTTTTTATTATATCCTTGTGACAACCTTAGATGAGTCAATTCATTGTTCATTTGTGACATAGTCTTTTTCATTTGACCAAATTTGGAAACAAAGCTATTATATGCTTTAGCGGGTACTACTGCAGTTCGCTCAAAGAAGGTAGCTTTCAAAGGTTCATACCTTGGATATGTTAGAGAAAAGTTTTGTGGAGTAGGTTCCTATTGTAATGAAATTGGATTAATAGGTATGAATTGACTAGTCATTTTGGGTACTCCGACAAGGTATGTTGGCATTGTTGTGATAGCCTGAGCTGGAAGCATTAATCCTCGTCCATAAGGATTAGCTTTCTTAGTGAAGGTAATTTCTTCTAAAAAGACTTTATCCAATGTGTTGATATTTTCTACAAGAATTCTTCTCAAAAAAATAGTAGTAAGATGGCCCATAGCATTCAAATAAATCTAAATAGCCACTGCAACTAGTATAGTGTATGACACTTCTAGCTTGTGATATGCCATATGAAAGTGATGGTTAAAGTGTGAAACCATCTTAGCTAGGTCCCTTTTGATTGATATGAATCGTTGATGTGTCACAACTTGGTTGATAAAAAATTTGAATTATTCCAAGAACAATTTTTTGAAAGTATCCCAGTCTCCAATACATCTAGGTGGAAAATTAACATACCAATTAAAGGCAATTTCCCCCAAAGAGTAGGGGAATAAATGAAGAACCAAATCCTCATTGACAATCTATTTTTGGTTTCAAATTTATTTAAATACTTTGATGTGATATTTGGTAGTTCATGTGAACTTTGGGTAAGATTTCTCTAGATTCTTGGGAAGGTCATGAAGTGCACCTCTCAAGTTTATTGGTGAATCTATAGTGTTTGCAAATAAGGCCATTGGATGATTTGGTAGACCTAAAGGTGGTTGTTGTGGAGGTGGAACTGTTGGAGTATTTTGTGGTCCACTAGGTGTTTGAAGTAGAGGAAGAGTTGAAGAAGATGAAAAGTTGAATAGGAGTGGTTGAATTCAAGATATTCCTTTGTCATTACGTGGTTTACGAAAATGGGTAAGCTCAAGAAACTCGTGTGCACTTGGCAAAGATCTTAGAGCTCATTGAAATGGGGATTCTAGATCAAAATCCTCTAGTTTGCATCAACTCTAGAAAAATTGTACCTCTATAAAAGTACACTTTATCACAAAATGAGGTGCAACATAGAATTTAGCGCAACAGTGCACCAACTCACCTGCGTAGCAGGGCACCTAAATTTCTCACAAACTCAAAAAAAACTTGAACTTTGTAAAAAGTGTAGAATTTTGAAACTTTCTTAGATTTTTTTCTACTCTAAAAATCTAAAAAGGCCCTCCTTCTTGAGCCACTTTTGTTGAGCTATCATTATGCACGATGGTAAACGGAAAGAATTCTTTTGAAGTCCTCTCTTGAAAAGTCAATCTTGTGAATCGACTCCAAGGTTTTGAGTGATCTTGTGACCTAGTAGAATCTACTCAATTGAACATAAATGTTTTTGTTCATGAGGAGGCCTTTGCTAGTTCAAATGATTTTGGATGAGATGTAGAATTTGTTTGCTACTTCAAAATAAAATACGCAAAAAAACTATGTTTTTGTATTTTTTTAATTTATTTATGAATGCAATCTAATAATGAAACTAATATGAATTCCTAAATTAACAAAGGGTTAGTAAAGAAAATAACAAGAACTTTAAAGCAAATAATGTAAAAGTAAAATCCTAATGGACATAAGCTATGAAAACAACATGTCTGCGAGTTAAGCTTTCAAAGAAATCAGAAGGTAACCAATGAAAATAGGAGCAGTGCTTCCTTGATTCCACTAATGCAATTGTTGATGGGAAAATTAATAATCATATGATGTTTCACTCTTCATCAAATCACAAGGCCATAGAAAGTGCACTCATGTGAGACAAAGAGTTATGCAGGCACAATTTGGCAATTTCTTCTCGAGCTAGACATGTCAGCAAAATTTGTCAAACCATAGCAAACACCAAAATTAAAAGATTGCACAACAAAAAACAAAGCAATAAAATTTTGGCTCAATCACAATTCCATGAACATAAATTCACAAAAAAATGACACATTTAGGTAAGAATCACTACACTCCAAATGTGAGCAGAAAATGCATAATATTATTGCAAAACAACAATGACCCTAATTACATATTACAATCCTATATTTATAAGAAATCATCTCCTCAATTTTTATTGAGAGTAAGAGATATATTCATACAATAATATTCTTTTAATTTAATAAAACAAACTAATTATGTACAAACTAACAATCTAACTGGTGCTTAGTAGGACTCCATCCATTTTTATATTCATTAATTGGATGCACGAGCCTTTACATGTCATAAAACAAAGAAATTGAGAGAAAATAAGAAGAAGAAAGCCTTCAGTCAAAGTAGAAGTGTCTAGAAGTGTCAAAAATAGAATCCCAACCTTTACTAGGCATCTATCAAAGTTAAACTACTATAAAATACATTTTCAATGCATGGAAAGCTCTAATCTTGGAACTAGTAGTTAACCGTCGACACATCTCTAGAAAAGTGCACCTCAAAAGAAAGCACATTAGTGCACCTATGAACCTTTGACTTCTCCAAAAATCTTCAACACTTATTCCTAAAAAGCACACCAGCATAGCAAGGCACCTCAAAGGTCCAAAAATGCAAAAATTTCACCAGGTGTCAAAAATTGAAATTCTGGCTTTTGGATTTTGTCCCCTTCATACTAGAGCTATGTCTAGATGCTTGCCCTTGAATTTCTCAATAATCTTGATGACCTTGGCTACGTTTGGTAGATCTAAGGTATTATATTTATCCTTGACCTTTTTCCTATAGTTATCTACCTCTATATAGATCTTAGCAAAATCCTCGAGTTTAGTATCTAACTCTAGTAAGGCTTCTTCCATCCTGAAGACCTATTGAATGCCATAATCAGTAGAAACTTCTTAAAAAATATTCTTGAATTTCTCGACTACTACCTCTACTAGTATCAATTTCTCTCATGCATCATCTTCAAAAATGTCGAGACATGCATCATTATAATGTTTCTTTGCTTCCAAAATTTTCTCTTAGGCTTGGTCCTTAAGCCGATGGATCTCCGTTTGTAATGATTCCATTACTTTATTACTATCTACTATTTTCTCTATCGAATCATCAAGAAAATTGAAATCTTGCATAGTATATACACCCGTAAGCATTAGGTTTCTTTAGCTTTTTATTTCTTGTAGTACCTGTAAATATTCCTACCAAGTATGTACCTCATCCATAATACTAAAATCTTGCTTCAAAATTGCTAGCATTTTATCCAAATTTTCTTGCATAACATGAAGTAGCTTTAGATTTCCCTAGATGATCAGAATGCCCTTTTCCTCCAAAAAAAATTTCCATTGTTGATAAACATTAAAAAATGGATCCAACTATACTCCTCCCCCATCTCTTCTCTCGAGTGCAGCATTCAGAGTCTCCTCGAGGTGTTTGAGATCCAAGGGACCAACAACTTCAGCTAAATATACTTTTAGATTTCATTTTGCCTACGAGGCATCATCAGTTCTACCCCTTCTTCTTCCAAACTCCTAAACAACTCCTTCATCCCCATTGTGACCATCAACTTGGTGGTATCCAATGTTGCCTTTCCAAGTGTAACCTCTCTAATTTGATAATCTTGTGGAGTCAAATCTTCTAAATCAACATCAAGAGGAGGAATAACCACTTGTGCAAATAAATTTTGATTTTGATCACTGTTGATGAATGTTAATTCTCTAGCCTCTTTTGATGGGAACTCAGGCTTCCTCAGAACCTCAATCAACTTAATCATGTCCTCTTCATTGACATTGAATTATTTCTTTTTACTTCTTATCATTTCTTTGTGCAACCACCTTGGGACTCATTCCACTGAAGGCTTGCCTCTTGAGGATGAAGGAGGTTTCTCTACCACCCCTTTTCCCTTATCACTCCTTTCTATGGTATTTTCCATCTTTGAAGGTTCTTCCTCTATAGTTTCTATTTTTGTGGAGCCCACAGTTCTTACCTCAGTGTCTTGGGGAGCTTGCTGAGGATATTGAACTATTTTCCCTTCCCTAAACACTTCATCAGTTGATTTTTTTTGTGGTTATTCCTCCTCCTCCTTTTGAATTTTTTCTTCTTTGGTACTTGGAGGTAGGGGAGTAGTAGAGCCTTTATCCATAACTAAAACTTTCAATGGGGATGAAGGAGTTATTTCTAGACCATATGATTCTGGTGGCATTTGCATCTAGTCTTCCTGTTGGGGCTCATTTGTTAGGTATCCTAGATCTTTTCTCCCACCAATTCCATCCCTATGGGTAGAAAATCAAAATCTAACATCTTAAATATGTTAGTACCCTCCACATCCTACTCATCAATCCATTGTTGCATTTCATCATCTGATGTAGTTGTTTGTAGAGGTTCTTTTGGGATTGATGGCGATGTAACAGTAAAACTTCTTCTTCTTTCTTGTTATGTGGCTCTTGCTAGCCATGTTCTTCTATTTAAAGGTGCATTATCCTCATCATCCTTTTCTTCTTCTTCCTCTTCAAGAATGGGTTCAAAGATAGATGGAAAAGGCACTACCCTCATGATCGCCCTTTTCCTTTTCTTGATAGGGGTTTTAATCTTTCTTCCTTTCTTGGGCACAAAAGGGGATGCTTGTTCTATTTGTTGTGGTGGAGAGACCTATTGAACCTCAACTTCTATTTCTATTAGGCTAGGTGTAGTAGCTGGTGGAAGTTATGGATCAATATGAACTTGTGATGCCCCAATATCCTCAGACCCTTGTACATTTACTTCTCCTTATTGTTGAGGTTCCAGGATTTCACCCCTTCTAGTTTAGCTCTTTGAGGAGAACTCCTCTTTCTTTTTCCCTTTCCTTTTCTCTCCTAAGGGTGATAGTTTCCAATTGGTCTATCAAATTGGTATACCATTTTAGGCCTAATAGGTGACTGAGCTACAAAGGTAGGGATGGTGACTTTCTTCCCTATACCTTTGGCTAGGTAGGCCTATGCATGGAAAATCATTGTCTCAGGTATTGGATCAAGTTTAAATGGTTTCTTAATCCAATCCTACATCATTTTAATGGTGTGCCTTGCCCTATAGTTTAATGTTAGAGTTCTCTTCTCTATCAACCTCTACATTCACTATGGGTCTTTCCCCAATTTTATCTATGTTGAGCAAAGGATCAAGAATTTCTCCTAAGTCTTATTGCAATGTCTTCAATGTAATCTTTATCTTTAGGGTCTTTCCTACCAAGTACAAAGTCATCCTACAATAATCCCTTATTTAAACATCATAGTCATTTGTAGCATTCATCCAATGATCTTCAATGGCTTCTTCATGTTGGAATTCCTTGACTAACAAATATTGTACTCTCTCGATACTATCAAAACATGATCATGGAGAATTGAACTCTTCCAAGGGATAATTATCCCATTCACACTCAAATGAAGGAATATCTTGCTTCTATTTCACCTAAAAAGGTCTTATGGTTAAAGGCCATGTCCTACAATGTTTTTGTTGTTTTTTGACCCTTTTGTATGTAGACTCAATTTTCTGAGCAATCTCCAAGAGAACAAGTCTATCACTTCTTTGGGTTGATAGTGGTACTAGCTACCCATAGATATGTAAATGTTTTGAATTGTATGTAATATGCTCTGAGTACCATTACCTATGCCACTGCATCCTCTAATAACCTCTTTGCATAATCTCCCTCTATGAATCAGATGATGGAAAATATGAATGCATCAGTCATTATTTTGTACTCTTTACTTTTCTCTAAGAGCTTCTTCTTCACCAACTAAGGGTAGATGATGTATGGCCATGCATTTGGATCCTACATGTTACCTCTTCTGTACAACCTTGGATAATCTGTTGCCCTTGCAACTAACAATTATACTAGATATGAGGTCATAAAAAACTTCCTTTTATTCTTTACCGCCTCCATCTATTCACATAAATTTTCACTCAAAGTAGAGGCCCAATGAAGTGGCATTTTTTTCATCTTGATGGTCTCGATGAAATGCACCATGAAGATGTTCAAATGTCTAGCTACTAGCAGACCCATAACTCTACTCAAAAGTATGATTGAGTAACCAATGTCTCCCTTCATATATCCTCTAGTCATGTCTACTTTGCTGGTTGTTTTTCCCAAAGGAGTCTTCTCTATAAGGTAAGAAGATTGGATAATTTTAGAAGCCTCTTTTAATTATTCTCTATACCACCTTTCTATTGCCTCATAGGTCATCTTGATAAATTGATCCACATGTGGGAGATGGAATACCCTCTCAATGTTTTCAGGTAGGAGATCAAGGACAATTTCTCCAATCACACTCTTCACCACCCTTTCCTCCAAGACCAAGTGTTGCAAGTGTCATCACAAGCTCTAAAGATTGCACTGATACCGAGTGTGATGTTGCATTGACCAATCTTGATCAGATAAGTGTTGAGACCATAGCAAACCTCTCAGTGGATTTTTTGCAAATCTTAAGGAATTCCCCCAAATCTATGTGTCCCAATTCTATGTCTCTTATCTCTAAGTAATCATCTTGGAACCTCAACTTTGATGGAATACCTTAGAATTTGAAGACTATAGGTTTCAGTGCCATTTTCTTACCCATGGATGCTGAAGAGGATTCCATAATATCTACACAAAAGGACCTCTGTTAGTCTGAGGTTGGAGAAAAATGATTTAATAATGTCCTAAAACTAACTCATACAAAACCCAAAAATCCTAACAATCAAAAAAACACAAAATAAAAACCCTTATTTAGCAAAACATAAGATAAGGTGTGCATCAGCACACGTCATGAGGTGCGCTAATGTGCACCTTACGCTTTTTCTTTTTAAAAGCTTATGTTTTTGTGCTTAGAAAGGGGTGCACAGTAGTGCACCTAATTAGGTGTGGTACTGCACACCCTTGTTAGGGTTTTCAGCTTTGTTCTTTAGTTGTTTTGCAATCACATTGGGTGTGCATCAGTGCACTTAGATAGGTACACTAATACACACCTAATTTAAGCTAAGTTCTTCTCTTTTTAAGTTTTTCAAGTTGGTTTGATGTACCAGAGTAGGTGTGCACCAACGCACCTAGGTAGGTGTGAACCAATGCACCTACCTTTATGTTTTCTTTATTGTGTGTGTGGTGGAAAAGTCACACCTAATAGATGTGGGAGAATGAAACAAGGTGAGAATGGACGAGGGGTTGAGGGAATATATAGGCATGGGATCCCTTAGGTTTTGTGCAGTTGCACTAATGCACAAAATTGTCTCTTTCTTACTATTTGGTGCACCTCATCAAGTGCGCTAGTGCACCCCTTTTTTTTCAATTTTGACTTGTTTCTTCTTCAAACTAATTTTTGATAATTAGGTTTCTCTTCTAGGACCTGAAATGTGAACTAGGGGCTAGGTAAGACCTTAAAATGGCTCAAATTCTAGACTAGGACTTTGAAAAGCCAAAAAAATAAAGTAGGGGGTCCCTATTTCTATTAGGAAATGGGGTGTGCATTGTGAAACCACAATAGTACACATCTTAGTTCTTGTATTGCAGAAACTCTAATAGCATAGATAGGTGGAAATATTCTCAAAACTTTGCTTAGTACAATATCATCATCTATTTTACTAGTAGTTCCTCTTATTGAATTAACAACATCTTTAATCCTAGAGCAATATTGAGCAACATTCTCACCTTCTTGCATTCTCATTGTTGGAAATATATGATAGGCTAAGTTATTGAGAGGAGAGGAGTGAATTAGTAACCAATGAAACTTAATCTTTATTTACAAATTAATCCTTTATGTGTATTCTGATCTAATTGCATACATAATAAACTAAAAGCATTAAAACATTCATAACACTTTGACACACAATATGGTGACCCAAAAACTTTCCAAATAGAAATTAAAACTAGGGTGGGGATAATACCCACAAGATTTAGTATTGTAATATAAAGTTGGCTTGTTAAGGCTTACAATGATCACTTCTAATGATCTTCCCTATTAGGAGCAATAAAAATTGCTAGGTCCACCTTGTAAAAGGATTTACAAACATACAATGAAGTATGCACTTGGTAAAGAGATTTACAAAAGACTATTAAGTCTACCTTGTGAAAAGATTTAACTATTCCACCTATTAGGATGAATTGGTGGTTGATCTTTGATTTGCAACCTTGATTTGTTGAATGAGATTTCCTTTGAGTGTAATGATCACCTTGGTGTGATAGATAAATCTTTGTTGATCCTTATACTTCTTATAGCCTTGTACTTCATACATTTTCCTTCTTACTAATTGTTATATACTTATTAAAATGTGATACAATACATTACATATATACCAATCCAATTTACAAATCATCAAAGTTGGCTACAATACAAGTTTCACCAAAATACACAAAGTCATCCCAATTGCAAGTACTTGGGTTCTAAAGATAGACTTGGTGAGGTTTTGATGCTTGGAAACCATTTCCAATGCTCATCATCATCACACACTTGGTAGACATAGAAGCTCAACTCATTCTGATCACTTTTAAGTAATCTGAACTCATTCTACACTAGTCACTCAGTGAACACTACAAAACTTAGCATATAAACTAAATCACTTGGTTGACACTGCAAAGCTTGGTCAACACTATCACTACAAGATCAATATAAAATGAATCACTTGGTTAACACTTCATAGCTCAGTCAAAACTAGATTCACATTACTAAAATTATGAACTTGATAACCATTGTAGAACTTAGTTTGAACTGAGAAACTTGGTGAACCTTATGAAGCTCAATCTACACTAATAATTACCAACTTGGTATTATAAACTACTCGGTGCAAACTCAATGATGTTCCTAGTACTTGGTAGCAACTATAGAACTCAATAGAGCCTGAATTTGTTGGTTAACATTGTTAACTATACAATAAGATTGGTAATCATTGGATGTTTGAATAAGTGTGTGTCACTAATCAACAAACTTGATTGAGATGTCAACAATCTCCCGCTTTAGCATTAATGATAAAAACACTTATCAATCAAAACTAAATTCTCAAAAAGTTTCAAAAATAATCTTTAGTCTCCATCTTGTGTCTTCAACTTAGTAACATACTCTATTTTTGAGATTTTTCAAATTTGCTTTTGTAGGAGATGTTTCTCTAAATATCTGTACATGTATATGTATAATATCATGATGCTCCCCATAGATATATATTCAATATTATACACATCTTCTCATCTTCTACCATTTTATTGTATCATTATATATTACATCTTTTCCCTTTTTACAATATGCTTTACATGTTATAGACATCTTCTCCCCCTTTTTAACATAAATGCCAAAGGTGTATTTTACATGGTTATTCTAAAATGTGACAAGAAATTATAATGTACCTTTAGAATCAATGACAATGTCTTGTTCCAATTTTCTTGCAACACCTTGCTTACATGCAATGCAATATGCACTTTTGCTGATAATTCCATCATATGATTAGCAATGGAGAAGTTGTTATCATGCATGAGAGTTTTAGCATGTGTAATATGTTTTTTCAATGCATCCATGTTTGGGAGAATCATGCCTTGTATATTTACAAGTGTATCTCTTATCCAAGCTTCTTCCATTAGGAATTCTACCTGCATATCAGTTAGAAATCTAATCTTTGTATGGTGAGTAGAACTATAGCTCTTGTCAAGTGACAACTGATGTGCACTTGCATTTAGATCTTCATCAATCTTGGAGAGTTTATCTTTGATTTCCTATGTGAAAATGGATGTGTCATAGTGTTTACTGAATAGAGAAGTCACATTGTTGGAAGAGGTTTCCAATAAGCCTAGAATAGTAGACAAGACTACTTGGTATATGGCAATCTTTTGTGCTACTAGCTCCAATACTTTATTTTCAAATTTCTTCTTTGCTCTCTACAACAATTTCTCTTGTCCATTCAAATCTTTATTGAATTTCTAGACCACTTCTACTAGTTGTGCCAAAATAGGTTGAGAAGTGTCAACCTCAGTGTTGAATACCTTTGCAAGAATGTTCTTTGCATCTTCAAGCACTTGAAATTCTCTATTCCTTTCTTCTCTAATCCTCTATTTCTTAGCTTTCTTATGTAGAAGATCTCCTACTATGTGCATTTGATTAGGATTTAGATTAGAGATATCCCAATTCAGGATAACTATTTCCTCATTAAAATCAATATCTTCTTCCTTGTCTTTGCCTTTGCTAAAAACTTTTGTACTCAGTTGAGTCTTGCTCTCTACTATCTTCGTACTTATTATTTGCATGCTTGGAATAGAAAAAATAGTGGAAATGGAAGGGCTAGAAGTAAAAGTAGATATTGCACTTATTGAAGGAATACCTTGTCATTGAGTAACCACAATTGATGAAGGAGGAAACATTGTTTGCTCGATAGAAGAAGTGTTGGCCACTTTAGTCAATGAAGTACTAAGCTGAACAGGTGCAAAGATTGGTTGAGTGCTTGGATTTGCAGTGCTTGATACAATCAACTTGGCAGTGGCTTTCTCTAAGCTAGATGGTTTTGAGGCTTTTCTCAAAGAGTGAGAAAGTAGGCTATAATTGTTGTTGTAATATTTTTCAGGGTTGATCTCCTCAATGTTCTGAATCTTAAGGAGATTCTCCTTAGTTGTTTCCTACTCTTGCTCCTCATCATCTTTATTCTCATCATATTTTTTTTCTTCATCATCTTTTTCTTCTTCTTCCTTGTCATCTTCACCATCATCATCCTTATCAATGACATTAATAACAAAGTCACTCTTCTTGTGAAGATTATAGATATTCTTCCATGTGTTAGTGGCATTCTTCACTACAAGTTTAATGTCATTGATCAATATCAAGCGAGTGTTAAATTTTAAAGTAAGTTTCTCTTCATTTTTCTTGATGGATTCATTCACTTGTTTATCACTTAGACTTGACATGAGTTTCCTCAGGGTCTACTCATATATGTCCTTAGTAGTTTTCTTGGCATGTTCTCATCTTGGTTTGACTTTCTCCATCAATTCATTTGGAATCTGTTGTGCAAGGTGGTCATGAGAATATTTCCATTTACCCATCTTAAACATAACCATGTCTTCAACTTGCTTTTTCTCTTCTACAGTTCTTATTTCATACCTCAATGATTAAAATTTTTCCATCTTGGCTCCAAAATTAACTTCTTTTAATTTCTCTTGGAATGTGGGTGGATGCTATTTGAAAATCACATCTCCTACTTCTTCACCTATTTTTTGTTTCTTCCTAGATGCCCTTCTTGTAAAGACTCTAGTAGATGTCTTGGTAGGTTTGGTTATAATAATTTCTTACCTTTCTTCTTGATTGTATCTTCTTCTTCTTATTTTTCTTCATCTTCTACATCATCTTCTTCTATGTCATCTCCTTTACCTTCTATCAATAGGAGAGTAGAGTTGGTTTGTTTCAATTTAGCTATCCTTTTTTTTTGATAGCTTGAGGGAGTTCTATCTCTAATTCAATTCTATCTTTAGCTTCATCATATGTTCCAAAGTATGTAGCCTTTGGATCAACAGGTTCATTTAATAATGCTTCAATTATGTCCTTGGTTTCATCAATATTAACCTCATAACTTAGAGGCTTCACACATACAATTCTTGGTTTGACTGCTTGCATATACACTTTATCACAATCAACCATAAAATAAATATCATCCTTGTAATCTTCTACAAGTTTCTTTGGTATCATAAATCTATTATTCATCTTATCCTTGAATGCATCAAAATAGTTATCCATGATACTGACATAATTTTCTCCCATTGATGTTAAATACTCATGTATTTGATAAAGAATAGGTACATCTTTTCTCCATACAATTGTACATTTTGAGGGAAAGAACTTTTGTACAAAGAAAAATAAATAGGTTAAGAGTGAACCAAACTTACAAGGGTTATTCTTTGATGTTATAATGATTTCCATATTTTTGTTGAACTTGTTCAACATCAACTCGGCAAGGTCAAAGGACATGTTGTTCTTGATCACTTTGAAAGAAAGATCTACTACTTCACATGATACACTATTAAGTCTACTGCAGTTTTTTATCTTGTGTGAAATTATATGTATTCCAAAATTTAGCTCCATATTAGTAACACAACTAATCTTCTTACCCCTTCCATCCCATTTGGCAAGGGTTTTCTTCTCTAGTTCCACCTAACTTAGGGTTTTGGTGGTTCTAGTCTTGGCTAGCATTAGAAGTCTTGTGATCTAATAGATCATTTTCTTTGTTATCAAAATAGGTTCTTCCAACCATAATTTCCCATTGTACACATGGCTAAGGATAAACCTTATCCACTTAATCTAAAAATCTAAGGGCATGTGAGGAATGTGGGTTAAACAATTTTCTTCCAGGTGTTGATGTTCTAGTTTTAACACAACATTCACACAGTTTCTCCAAAGTTTCATCCATTTCTAGGGTTCCTATGTCTTGGATAGAACATTGAAAATGTGAGTGAATATCATTTATGAGAAGTACCTTTGATGGAATCTAAGATTGTGCTCTTGTGGGATCAAAGGTTTATGCAATAGCTATACTAAGCTTGAAATTAGGGGCCTTCCATTCAATGCCTCAAACCAACATTTTAGATCCTTTCTTTATCTTGTAGTGGGAGGATGCCATTTCTTGGTAGGGTTTGAGGAAATGCAAAAAAATTCAACAAAAATTCACACAGATCACTCGGACGCACAGAAATTTCTCTTCGTAAATAGCTCTTGAGAATTCATTGTGGAAATGAATTCAATTTCACCCTTTTATCAAATTTCATCTTTCAATTGCCATAAATGCTTGGTATGATCACTTGGTTGATGATAGACTATCTTCCACTTGACTTGAATTAATTGCTCAGTAGGAATATTCATGACTCAGTGTCCACATAGAAATTAATTACTTATGACCTTGCTCAGCAAGGTCTGCAACCTGACCTAGCTCAGTAATGACCAGAACTCCTTCAAACACTCGGTGATCCCTTTACATCTTGAATGCTAATATGGTTCTTTCCTTCTAGTTAACTAGAACTAATGTAAGATGTCTATTTTAGAATCTTAGTTACAATTCTTCTTGTGAGAGATCAAGTAGAAATGCTTGAGTCACCCAATTCTTGAGTGACATTTTCTTCATTGCTTGAACTTGCATTCTTAGAAGATTTCATAATCCATTGTTGTCTCATCTTCTTTCTGATGTTGTCGATCTTAGGTTTCTTTTCATCTTCAATTCTTCCAATGTTCATATAGTTCTTGGCAAGATGACCAATTTTTTTGCAAATGAAACATCTTCTAGTGGTGTCTCTTGTCCACATGTGATGTTTTACACAATTTCTTCCAATGTGTCCAAATTCCCCATAGTAATGACATCTACACCAAGTGTTGTAGTCGCAACCAAATATAGCTTTTATAATTTTTTCTATTGGATTCAATATCTTGGTTTTGCTCATAGAAGATTTGTGCCTATGCTTCTTGAATTTGTGACATTTTTCCTCAACTTTAGGTTTCTCTTTGCATTCATTGGCTCTATGACCATATATTGGTAAACATATTTCTCTTTTGATTTAACTCTTAGATGCCCAAATTTGTGAACCATATCTGGTTACAATAGTTGGAAAGTTGTTTCTAAAAAGACTAACCTTCCTATGAGTTCTTAGGTATGGCTCCCTATTGCAGTATGATTTGCAATGAATTATGTTTATTTCTAAATTTAAAATGGGGTATGTTCTTAACCTAAGAATAGGAGAGGTGAACCAAGCTAGGCCCAAATAGGAACTAACTCAGGCAAGAAATGGTATTTTAAGATTAATTAAGCTTATGAATTCACACATTCTATGAATCCACAAGGATTAATGATTCATAGTGCATACTAACTAATATTAAACAGATTCAACAGGAAATTAACTATAGATAAAGAAAGACTAACTTGAAGGAAAACACAAAAGGGGATTCTCTTGAACCTATAATAAAAAAACTATTATCTTTGGTTCACTATCTCAAAATAGAGGAGTGAAGCTCTATTCATTCCTTGATTTAATTCAGATGAAAGAGAAAACATAAAATTAACATGAAATAGAATGGAATAGACAATAATTGATACAAAATACCATTCAATTGTCTCTGTAATGTCAAGTATCTCACACCATTAATTATCCAACCTTTTATTAATCTTCCATTCAAATACATATAGGATTCTGAGATGACCATTACAAAGGAATTTAACTCATTTCATCTCTTCAAAAAAGGAAAATTTAAAGGAGCTAGTTTGACCATTATAATTATTACATCAAAATATAAAAAAAGTGGAATATGAATCACTTCACCTTCTTTCCATTTTTTGATGTTGTCCTATAGGCCTTAACAACAAAAATGATTGGAATCAGTTCCTCATGCCTATGTACATGTACATTAGTGTATCTCAAGACCCATTTAAAATGCTCTCCAACTAAATATCTAACAACACTTAACTGGTCTTTTATTTCTTCCATGGCCACATGTACACACTTGCCAAGTTTCTAGAGTTTGAAAACTCTATTCTGGTGACTGAAAGATATCCCCATCAAACTATCCATGTAATTGGAGAAGTTTGCTTGTATAATAGTTATCCCAATGAAATATATCCCCATCAAACTATCCATGTAATTGGAGAAGTTTTTTTGTATAACAGTTATCCCAATGATTCCCTTATCATGTCCACTTTTCTAGGAATCTATATGTAGACCTCATAGGAGCTCATAGTCTCTATCTTGATCCTTCTTCACTTTAGCTTCTATTTCCTTAAGCCCTTCCTTTGCTGCCATGATCATCATGGACTTCAACTACATGCTCTAAAGCCACTCAAATAAAGGTTCATCTCCTTTAGGAAAATATTTTCTTCAACAACCTCCTTAGTCTTCATATGGATAATCATATTCAGTAAAGAGACACAATCTTTACTTTTAACCTTTTCTATTTTCAAGGTAGCTCTATTAGTTGAAATGTTGTCCTTCTCTATTTCTAGCTTAGTGTGGCATTGTCAACCTGCTCTATAATGGCCAATCCCTCCAACTTGACTTTCCTAGGAACTCTCTACCAATTTGCCGAAGTTCTTATCTTTATGGAGCTGAGAGATGAGTACTTGGACATTGACAGTAGTAGGATCACTAGTGATAGGCATTTCAGAGATGCTTGCCAATGGGGTGACCAATTGCCTGATTAAGCTATTCAGTTCTTGGATTTTTTCCTTGATCTTGACCTTTGATAATTTAAGACTTTCAAGCTCTACCTCTATTACCTCATTTTTTGACTTCCACAAGCCAACCTTAGTGTCATGTCTAGCCTACTCGAGATCCATAGAGTGTAAGGAAAAATAATTTCTAGACATATCTTTAATTCTTTCTTATTTGGTAGGCTTTTCAATCTCCATTGTTAGATGCCTTGTTTTAGGATCTTGTCCAAGGATCAAAAAGGTCTTCTACTTTTTGACCTTGCTTAGTCTTGATCCATAGTAGATAGCAAGAGATAAAGTATCTTTGTTGAGGGCTCCTTCATCTTTCCTCTTTCTCTTTCTATCTAGGGTGTCCTCCAACCATGAATTTGTGCCCATCACCTTGGAGGTAGTCCCAAGGGAGTCCATGTTAAACATCTTTCACTAATACATTAGGCAGTGTTTTGCGACGTCAATTTGCGACGTCAATGTGTATTTGGCATTTTTTTTTGTTTTATATCCCGACGATGTCGCAATTGTGACGGTAATGTTGCAATTGTGACGTCGTCGAGATATAAGACAAAAAAGGGCGCGTTGCTCACATTGTTTGCGCCCAATGAATTAGATCTCCCAACAGAGCAAAAAAATACCTCCGAGCACAACGAATTAGCGAATCTACCCCCAATCGAGCACAGAGCACTGCAATTATTTGGAGTAAATTTTGAATCCAAAGACTACATGAATTGTATGCAAGATGAAGGAAACAAACAAATATTCATTGGACTTCAAGTCTAAGGTAAAATATCTCATTCTCTGAGACATCCTCCTCTTGAAGATGAAGGAAAGAAACAAATCTTGATTGGACTCCAGGTTTGATGTGAAGAGGTAAAATATCTCTTTCTCTGAGACATCCTCCTCTTTGATCTTGCCTTATTTGATTCATTATCTGGTCAATATAACATTTAAATAGAACAGATTTTGTGAAATCTTTCAATGGTACAAGGTGTTGTAGTGGACAGTTAGTTTGAGTATTATTTTTGGGGCTAGATGTGAACGGGAATATGATTTTTTGATTTTTTGATTTGGTCCATACCCCCACCATAACGCTCTGTGCCATATCCCGAAATGGCTTAGTCCCCAGAACTTGGCCCATTTCTGAATAGCCATGTCTAAAGAGGAAATGGATATCTATGAGATGGAAATGGAGTTTATTGGCTGGCTGGTTAGATACCAAAAAAAAGCCAGCTGCCTTGATTCCCTACTATTTGACGGTGCATGAACCTGCAGGGTGTGCATGCATGCATGAGGGACGGGTATTGTTTCTTGTATAACCCCCTCAATCCTAGCAATAACATAAATAATTAATCCCTTATTGCCTATAGGAATGCCTCTTTCCTAACTTGGTCTAGGTTTCCGATTATCCTAAGAAGGAAATAAGAATACTTCCTCCATGTCTCAAATTTGTTTCAAATAGCGAGGATTGGGGTTCAAGGATACATGCTAATAGAGGGAGTAGGGATCATGCTTTAGGGATACTTGATGTTGGAGAGAGTAGGGTTGAGGGGGCATGTAGAATGAAACAAAGACATGACATTATGAGAAAGCACAGAATGCCATTGAATGCTGTAATCACACTTTCATACAGAGGATTAGGGACAATACATGTCACACTACATATCAATTCAATTTTTTAGGATGAACAAGATTCAATGAGGACTCTATTATCCTTAGAGACTGGTCAATCAACAACATTGAATGGAACAAATTGAAATTCATCAGACTTGCCATAACAAACTCCACAACCTACGAAAGCCTACATGTCTCAAATTAGTTTCTGAGTTCTTGGAGATAAACCTTTGGACTATTGATGGAGGCATGAACTTGCAGATGATAATATGGAAAAAATAGTCTTTGTGGCTACAAAATATTAAGCTACCTTCCAACTTCTTCAACCGTGAGTAGAAGAAGAATTATAAGAGGCTCTCAAAGAATTGGGAGGTTAGAGATAAGTTTAAATCAATTGTAGGTCTCTCTTTTGTTTACTTACTCTAGTTCACTTTAATACTCTTACCGGCCTCCAAAACTGGTAGAGTATCAACCAATTTTAAGAACAACCTCTCACTCCATTGTTATTGGGCTTAGCCTCACATGCACCACTATGTCTCCCTTCCAAGTCACTTTTTTGCTATCCTGACATTTCTCAACTATTTTTCACAGTGATAGGATGAAAATTGATTGTAAATCAGAGTAGATACAATTTAGACATGTCCTTCAAAATTACATAATCATGAACATTGGCAATTAGTGATTAATCAAAAAATCACATTTTTTGGCTTCATCAACACATTCCTCGCAGCATCATATGAAGTTCCTTACACAATTGGCAAATGTGGGCTTAGCAAAAACTTTGGTAAATTAAAAATTGCTTAAGTTTATTTAAAAACAACTTTCTGTTATACATAACAATTTTTTTGCTATCCAATATTTTACTTGATGTTGTTTCTAGAAGAGATTGTATATGTTTTTTGAATCACAATGTTTCAGATCTCACTCTATGATCTATCATCTAGATGTTAGAGAGTAGAAGGTTGTTGTGCTTGCTAGCACATTTTGGCATGAGGGAGCAAGTACCAAAGTGTTGGGCCTATCATTCTTGCAGAGGGTGCTCCTGAGCTTCCCATTTCTACAAATGGTGTAACACTTGTTTAATTGCATGTTTAGTTTGGCATGCAGATGAGCATGTGTAATATTTTTCTTGTAGATCTATTTATTTTTCTTGCAGGACATAGCATAATAAAAGGAAATATGGTTAAAAGTATTTGTTCAGAGCTCATTTTCAAATTGTTTGAAAGATCACTCAAGTCATTCTTTAAATGTATGGATTTTTGGTTTTTTCTGTCAATGCAAATCATGCTGTTGTTAGTAGGCTTAATTCCTTTTGATTACTATCTATGGCATTTTTTCATCTTCTTCACAAGGGCAAGAAAAGCCATACAAGAAGTTTCAAGCAGTCAGCGTAGCTTCTGTTATTGCTCAACTAGTTAACAATATACCAAACAAATGCATCATTTATCCATCTGTATATTTTTACTATTTTTCTTAAGTTGACAATGCTTCCTTTTGAATCTATTTATGTTAAAGCAGGATGTATCAGCATTGACTGTAGTAGAAAAACAAGTTACACAGATGGAAACTTGCATTGTCGCACTTACAGCTGACATTTGACACTTGAAGTTGATATGCACGTTTACATGAAATGCTGAAGTAAGATGCATATCAAATTTATTGTCTTGAGTATTTCATGCCAAATTATGGGCTCTCTTGTTAAATGAGCATACACAGTTTAAATGGTATACTCTTACAAACTATTAGCTTTTTTGTTGCTCACTTACCTAATTTCCCTACAGCTACGAGTAGAAATTAACAATAAATATTTGACATATTATTAGTGTTGATCTTCTTAAGTTGGGCACTGATTTCAACCCATTCTAATTGATTTGCATAGATTCTTATAACCAGTTCCATATATTTAATTACATTTAGACACTATCTTTTAATGCTTTATTTTAGTGTGCTACATATTCTATTTCATATTTGTGATATATGATGAAAGTATTATAACATATGGAGGAACAGTCCATGAGTGGCGTGGCTAATTGAAATGGTTTTAGTTTCAATTTTACACCATTTGATACAAATAATCAGTTTACCAATCCACCCCTAGGTTCATTCCATTTGTAGTAAAATCTTCATTACATAGAAAATGTTCACAAAATCTATGTCAATGCTCACACATCTTCTTGGACTTACGCAAATCTATGTCAATCCTCACACATTTTCTTGGACTTACGTAGGAACTATGCTGCCCTGCAGCTCTTGTTAAATATGTTATCAACTTGACTTTTCTATTAAAGGCTCTCATTCTAAATTGAAAGCCAGGTAAAGAAAAAGATATTATACACTATTTTGTTGGTACCCTGTGCAGCACAACAAACTTGTTCTTACTATAAGAAAATTTTCTTTTCTTTTGTTTCATTGCAGATCTTCTACTTGCACGGAGGTCTCTCCCCATCATTGGACACACTTGATAACATTTGAGCTTTGGATCACATACAGGAAGTGCATCTATACACATAAGTATAAAATTCTTCTTTTCCTGCAACACATATAACAACAATTTTAAGTGCTTGCAAGGTATATACTTATGAATAAATATTACATCCTGATTTAAATGTATGAAAACAATTTTCATTCCTTTTAAGCTTCATTCATCTCGAGGTGCAATTCACAAACTCAAGAATAGTGGCTTTTGTTCTTCAGGATACCTTTAGGGGAAGAGTATGTGAATGCCCCATCGTGTTTGGAGTCCAGTTTAGAGGAGATGGCTATTTACACTGCTAAGGTTTGTTGAATCTAATTTTGAATAACATTGCTTGCTATTGTTGAATCTAATCTAATGTATATTTTAACTAGACTTGTAGCTTATATGTTTTGAAATTTTTGTTAGGCCTTGTAGTTTGTATAATTTGATTGCTGGAGAGCTTCTATAGCTAAGCAAGAAGGCCGTTGCACAAGTTATAGCCGCGTGCTCGGGTATGAAAATTGTTTTTTTTTAAATTCTAATGTATATTTTAACTAGACTTTTAGCTTATATGTTTTGAAATTGCTTTTAGTGGCTTAATGTTGTAAGGTCTCTTGAAATAAGACCTTTAGGCGGTTGGTCAAAGTTTTACAAATAATCTTAGGAATAAAGTCAAAGAAAGTATTTTTAAAATATTAAAGTATTTAGCTAGGTCTAAGAAGATTTGTGTACTTTTGACAGTTTTGCTTAGTTTTTGAAAGTTGCAGTAGACCGAAGTTTTCATAGCCCAATTTTTGCTTCCTGCAAAGAACGATCATGTCAGATAATATAAGTGAAGAACAAAACAGGGAGACAATCGCTAGATTGTGGTCTAACTTGAAAATAAAAGGTGATGGAAAATGTTATTATCCTTGCAATATTTGTAAGGGCTTACACTGTAAAAGACTGCTAATCAAAACAGTTAAGAGACATTGTAGGGAGAATGGTCACATTGAAGGGGGGCATGACTATCATCCACTGGTAAGTCATTCATTATATCATTTTAACAATTTATATACATATGAAATCACTTGATGATGAGTTGATGATCATGGTTTATTTATGTTAATCAATTTTATATAGGTTGATCTTCCTAGGGAATTACATGATATAAACCACAACAATCTGAAGAATATGGTTTTTGAAGTGGAGGAACATGGAGGTGCAAATATCCAAGGTGAAGATAATGATCCCATGGAAAATGACGATCATGCGCCAAAAAAAACAATTGAAGAGGATGGTATAAATACATTGATCCATGACACATCTAGTCCAAGTGTATCTGATCATGATGATAATGATAGCCTCGATGTACCTCTACTTCAGAAGGCATACGAGCCCCTATACAAAGACTCCCAAACAACTCTTCTCTCTGTTGTATTGTTGTTGTTGAACTTGAAGGTTATGAATGGTTTATCCAACATAACAATGTCACGTATGTTAAGGTATGTCATATAGGTCTTTATAGTTAACAAAGGATGAATAATGTACCACTAATATTGTTTATATTAAAAACTTTTTTTTTTTTTGTAGATTGATAGGCGAGTTTCTGTTACCATCATCAAATATTCTACCTCGCTCATATTGAGAATTAACTGCTATTATGAAAGATATTGGAATGGAGTATGAAGCAATACATGCTTGTCCCAATGATCATATTATATATTATAAAGAACATGAATTTGCAACACAATGCCCTGTATGTCATACAAGTAGATATCGAACAGATCGACTAACAAAAAGGGTGCCTCAAAAGGTTCTTCGTTACATCCCCATTATTCCACGGATGCGACAATTATTCAGGTGTAGTAGCTTGGCTCAATTTATGGATTATCATGCACACAATAGAAGTAGAGATGACATTATTCAAATCCCTGCAGATGGTTCGGCATTTATGCACATAGAGGAAAAGTGGCAACACTTCAAAGAAGAACCTCGTAATCTCAGGCTTTCATTGGCAGTGGACGGTGTCAATCCATTTGGAGAGATGAGATCTATTTACTCGGTGTGGCCTATTTTTGTTATCAACAATAACATTCCTCCGTGGATGTCAATAAAGAAGGAGCACATTATGTTGGCAATGATTTTTCTAGGTATCTTATCATTTGATAGTTATTAATTTACATGTACTTACAAATCTTGCAGTAAAACGGTCACAATAACTATGTAATGTTACTATTCATTCAAGTAGGTAAATATCAAGTAAAAGATATTAATGTATATATTGAGCCTCTTATGGACGATTTGGTGGAGTTATGGAACAGTGTCACTATGTATGACGTGTCTAGACCAATACAAAAAAGACAATTTCAATTCCATGCAATACTTGCATGGACAATACATGATGCCCCAGGGCTAACACATTTTTGTGGTATGTTATAGTGAATTCAAGTTGCGCACAATAATTCTAATTATAAAAATAAACATATTTAATAATCCAATTACATCATTATCTTGTAGGTCTTCAAACAAAGGGAAAATTTGCATGTCCAGTTTGTGGTCCAAAGATGAAATCTCGTCATTCAAAAAGTTTAGGAAAGCAGGTGTTTGATGAGTGTAGACACTTCCTCCACAGGAATCATAAGTATCGAAGTACGAAAAAACATCTTTTCAATGGGAAAGAAGAGACTACATCAAAGCCACGAAGAATGACACCTCGCCTATGGAAGTTGGAATATAATAGAATTAATCATCAAGGTAATGCCATTCCACCAAATGGTTTATGTTTTTAATTTATATATTTCTATTGTGATTTTTGTTGACTAATTGTGTAATTGATGATCGTGAAGGTCATCAAGGCAATACTGACAACCTTCCAAAGGGACTAAAAAGCTATCCCAGAAAATTTAGTAGGTTGCCCTACTATGAGCACTTACAAATTGTGCATTTGTTTGATACTATGCATATTCAAAAGAATATAACAGAGACATTGTGGAAAATATTGGATGGAAGGCATGACAAAGAAAAAATTGTCAAAATTTGTAATGACATACATGAATCCAATCATGCATTGAAAAATTTCATTCACTCAAATAGCAATAGAGATCAGATTAATATAAGTGCCCTTCCATGGTTATTAACGGAGCAGCAAAGTGATGCCATAAAAGAAGTCATACGAAAAATTCAATTTCCCACAGGATTTGCTGCGAACATAAACAATCTCATATCAAAAAAAAGTGAATTTGGGCCAGGGCTCAAAATGCATGATTGGCATACTTTCGTCAAGGTAAGTTATGTTCTTCTGTATTTACAATATATTCATAAACTACATGAATTGTTCGTTATGTTATGTTAGAAAAAAATGAAATGATTGGTTTATAATTACTGTAGTACGTGCTTCCTCTATCTCTCCCAGAGCACTTCAACAATAACATCAAACAAGTGATATACGATCTTGGAAATATATGAGGTAAGCAGTAATATTTGTTCAATTTATTGTATATATTTATTATATTTGTGATTTGTTTTTCTTGCTATGTAATCTATTGTATATTATTTTGTAAAGTCTCATATCTATATATTTTTTCTGACTTGAATCTCTTAATGTAGGTGGTTGTCATCTAAAGAAATCCATAAAGAAGATATAAACTATTGGAAGAGAAGAATTCCTCATTTACTGTGTGAAATGCAAAAGTGTCTACCTCCAACTTTTTTCAATGCACAGGAACACTACCTCATACACCTAGTTGAGGAGATTGAATTGTGTGGACCTGTACACACTAGGTCAATGTGGATGGTTGAGAGGCATTTGAAATCTTTGAAGGCTTTGGTTCAAAAAAGAGCACATCTTGAGGGTTCTATGGTAGAGGGATATATGGTATACCAAACTATGGTGTACATTACTGAATATCTTCCTAAGTTTGCATCAAATATCCATGTAGATCGCATTTGGGATCTCGAGCCTTTTAAAAAATTAGAAGGGGAGTACTTGATGGGGAAAGGTACATTGAAGAAAGTGAGAGGTAATAAATTATAAGATGTTATTGTAATAAATTATTTCTTAATCTTCAAAATAAATCGGTTGTAAGTTGTCTATTTTTTTTTTGTACAGGTGCTCGAGAGTGGGATGCACTACATTTGTATATTGCAAACAATCTTGATTGGATGACGGTATGGATTGAACGATGTCAACATTCTGGTCACACATTAACATGGGAAGGTGTATCTTCATTGGTTAAAGAAGCTCATCGTAATGGAGATTCCAATGTTATGCAAAGGGAAATAGATTTAGCACGTGGTTCAAGAGATTTCTAGGTACGTACAAATTTATTAATCAACCGTATGTTTATCAACTCACAATACAATAATTTTGATATGTTTCACATATTATTGCAGGTTAAACACCACAAGGCTATGTTCTGTAATGGTCAAAATTTTTGCATCAAAGTGTTGGATGACATGAAGAAAACTTGTGATTCAGGAATAACTACAGTCTTTCAAGTGACTAATATTTCATCTAGAAACGACTTACATCCTCAAGAGTCTGAAAATTGATACTATGACATTTTGGATGAGATAATTGAGTGTGACTTTAGTTCCTTCAAATTAGTACTCTTCATTGTCAAATGGTACGGGCTACAACTTAATCCAAATGATCCTGATAGAACTATTATTGAACATGATAATGGATTTACAATGGTTAATACAAGGTCGTTTGAGCCAGTTGGGGATGAGCCTTATGTTCTTCCAAGCCAATGTGAGCAGGTATTTTACTCAGAGGTTCCACATAAACTGGGTTGGTCATTTTTTGTTAGACATGAACCGAGAGGAAGGCCAATAAAGTATAATGCGATGGAAGAAGAAGATACCGAAGAAGTAGAAGATGATGTAGATGGTGATCACGATCGACAATTATTGGATTATGTTCCTGACACAAATTTTCATGAAGAAGAAGAAGAAGATGATGACGATGATGCTACTACTGATGATGATGATGAAGATGATGTTGATGTTGATGATGATGACAATGACAACGACGATGAAGATGATGATAATGGCGAGGAGGATGATGATGACAACGACGATGATGATGACGAGGACGATGATGATGATGATGATGATGACGACGAGGATGATGATGATGGAATTTAGAGGTATGCCATCAATCCTTAATCTATTTAATATTCATTTCTTGATAGAAATATATTTGTCTTATATATATGGTTACATAGTTTATTCATTATCTATTTAAAAGCTACAAGTTTCAACTACAAATAGAATACTGCTAATCTAAATTAACTATTAATCTAAATTAATTAAATAAAACTATTTAAAACACATATTGATGCGTGAATGTATTGAGCCTTATTTTCTTTCAGGTCAAAAGAATTTGTAAGTGTTTAGTTTAGAAAAGGGAATTCATTAAATATCTATAAAAGGGAGTTGTACCTAGAATAAAATTCATAGGGAAAACATAATATAAGTGCTTACCCAATTTGTTGGTTAATAATTCAAGTATCTCTAACATTTCATTTTAGAATAGGAATAACATTGTATTAGTATGTTGATTTATAGACTAAGACTAGAAAACTTATTTTAGTACATGTATTTGGATCTATGGGATTTACACGGTAAGTAAAAAGAAACCAGTAATCAATTTTAAAATTATTATAATGGGTTTTGGAAGAAATTACAGTTATCTTAATTAATATAAAATATCTAACTGAATTTCAAAATGTTATGCAAGTGGCTTTAGTCTAGGTGTTTCCTCCACCTCCACACACATCAAACAACTTCAAATAGCATGTCCCCAAGGTGACTAAGCCCTCAACTCATCAGCTGATACAAAAACCCAGTTTTAGCCCTTCACTAGGCCTACTTCCCTAGTAGGCTTATAACATGAGCCTGATTTAAGTGTTTTATTGTGTACCTTTTAATGTTTTTAATTTTTATGTGATTCAAATGATGGATGTGATTATGATTATGATGTGATTATGCTCATGATAATTGAATTACATTTGCAGGAAATTGAACCCCTTTCAGGAGCATCCCGCACAGTCTCATGGATCGACAGGTATAAGTCAATACTCCTTATAGATAGCCTATTTAATACACTTATCAATAGTAAGATTGATGTCTTCTAAGATATCTCCCATTTTTAGGTACCAGTGAATAGGTATTTGTTAGAAGTGTCTTCCTCGAGTGAGGGAAATATAGGAATAGAAGAGGAAAGTGAGACATGCAGTTTATCTAGAATAGGGAGATTAACTAGAGGTCAAAGGACAAGGAAATTCAATAAATGCATGAAATTTTTCCTTGCTCAAGGGGGGTCATGTTCTTATGATGATGAGATGGAAGGCGACATCGAGGTGCCCTTGAGGTACCAACATCTACAGAAACATTGGGTACCCAAGGAACTTCCTCCAATAAACACTGATTTTTGTGTTAACGAGAGGATATATCGCATAGCACCATCATCACTACATGGTTTGGGCCTATTTTCTATGGACAGCATAAAGGTGTCTTACAAAAAAGTTTCTAAATTGATGGAGTATGTTGGACCATGTTATGATTACAAAAGTTGGATGCATATTGTTAAATATAAAAAAAGTATGCATAGGTATACCCTCTCGAAAAATTATATACAACAGCAAGACAATAATCAAATTAAAAGTGTGGCTATATACATTGATGGAAGGCCAAAAGCAACAGGGAATATTGCGGGTTTTATAAATAGTACATGACCTGGGTCAACTATAAAGCAACCCAATTGCATATTTGAGGCGCACGAGGGAAATCGTGTATTCATCTGTGTGATAAAATCAATATGTGCAGGGGAAGAGCTTCTTATTGATTACAATTTGAACCGCATAGATACAAATGAGGCTACTATCATGGGGGTGGTACATACTATTAAACCAACTTCTAATCAATGACTCCAACATACCATTTAGTCAATAAATTTTTGGCTAACATTTTTATACTTCATCTTTGACACAGGGGCACAATATGGAGCAACCACCCGGAGGGGATGCTGACGATGCTCTCAGCTCATGTACACATGAGCAGGTAAAACTCATTTGTAATTGTGCAAACTAGATAGAAGAAAAATGTTATTTTTTTAATGTTGTTTTCTTTATTGTTTTGGAGTAATTTTGATAATACTAATACTATTGTTGTCACAGAGAGCTAGTGGTCGGAGGGAGGGAAAGGAACCTGCAATCCCTGAGCAGGCCCCCCTGAGGAGGACCCTTTCTATATCGATTTAGCAGAGACCGATGACCTGATCGGTTCGATTAAAATTAATTTAAAGAAAATTAGCAAAGAAATTCTACGTTTGGCAACCATAAAGCCTATGACTCAACAAATAAAAGATAGGGCCTCTGAATTGTTGCACACCTCTGAGTCCTTAAAAGTAAGTATTAATGAAATTTTTAATTATAACAAGAGTTCAATAATGGTTTTTATGTTATGCTCTTTTATGGCATTAATTAAAATATGGATGTGTTGTCTTTATAGAGTTTTTATCTTGATTTCGAGCCCTGTTCCCATGGTGAGGGTGCTGCAGGTGGTTCAGGTAGATCGCATGTTCCATTCCCCACTTCTGGTTTCCACTGAATATATATAGGAATGATCATAATCATTGACAATACATGCTCGAACAATCCTTTTTTTTAATGCTCTAACAATCTTGTCCATGCTAGTCCACACATTCTATATTTATGCATGCTCTAACAATTTTATTCTTCAGCTTCACATCAATTGAATCCTACGATGACGCCGCCTCCATCCAGGACAACCACAAACCTCTTTTCTTCTGCTGAGTCGACAACATGTAGCTTACATGCATCGACTATTGCACCATCTACTGGTACACAAATCCCTCTTTTTCTCTCTTATGACAGCAACAAACAGTTTCTTTTTTACAACTTTATAACATCAATTATCATTTGTGCTTTTATACTTTGATCGTGACAAAGACTTATGAAACTTATGAAACTTTTTGCAATAGGACCTGCAACATCATTTCCTGGATGTTCCTATGTTCCTAGTACAGGAACAGTGAAGGATGTCACATTGATCATCAACGACGATGAATGCATTCCATTAAAAGTAGCCAAAGTTCTAGGTACTTTAAAGTTATTATTATTCTATAGTGATATAATAGTAATTTAGTTTTTGATCACTCTTCATCGACTAATGATCCCATGATTGTTTTGTAGGGAATGATCTTTTTTGGAGAAAACTTGGTGATGAGTGTTTGCGAATATTTGGGCCCACCATGCGTACCTGGTGGAACATCATATCCTAACTAAAACCCCAAACCACTATTTTGATTTCATATCATTGCTATAATAGTTTTCCTTTTCATCCATTTCTTGAACTGTATTAAAGGTAGCTTCACTTCATTTATGAGTCTAACATGTTTTTTTTTACTTAAAAGGTGGAATTACCAACGCAAACCGTTGAAGGATGATCTTATAGAGAGCATGACCCAACTCTTTGGACCTCGTGCATTCGAGAGAAACAAGCTCCTTGAAAAAGCTGGTTTATGTTTGAAGTATATTAGGGACTAGTACAAAAAAAATTTACAGGATAACCCCAGGTACGAGTGTCCGCCCTATGTTCCTAAGGCTGAGTGGCAGGCTCTGATTTTGGATGGAAAGTATAAAGCTGACAAGAAAAATAATATTACACCAGTGGAGAGTACAACAAGGTATGTGATACTATTGAGAATCTAATTATGTACTAATTAACCTCCATATTTATACTATCTAACATATTTCAAACTTTTCATAGATTGCCTGACACATCAAAGGCAACAAAGGCAAGACTAGAAAAGCACGGGATACACAAGCTCGACTCTGGTGGTTTTTCAAAACTTCAAGAAAGAGTTGTAAGTATTAGTAAATGAAAAATTGTATCAAATTTTTTATATAATGTGAAGGGAAATGCTAGGAATCCCTTATTTAGCTCATCAATTATAAATAGGTCAATAGAATATAATAATAGTAGTGGATTTTCATATTCAATATAAACAATTCAACAATTGAAGTCAAGACTCTACAATCTAGATTAGTGAAGAAAACTTGTGATTCACTAATATGACATTATTTAACATCTCACCCTTGACTGAATTTTCCTCCAATAGTTGAGAATAAAGGCAGTGATTGAAAGAATGAGGGAATGCAGCAGCACTTGCAACCATTTTTAGTTTCCAAAGAGCTGAACTAACTCTTACCCAACTTAAGAATTTGGAGAAAATATGTTGGTACAAGAAAAGAATACAAACACGCAACATTTATATAGTAGATTGCTCCATCAAAACTGCTTGATTTTTCTCCTATTATATTATGATGGATATAGATGATTTGTTGTTGATATTTTAACTACCCTCCATTGGTTGATGAAACAATGCAAGTAAAATTCACCATACCACACAAAAATGTAGGGCTCAGAGTTCAAGAGATGCCTCACAGAAGATGATAAGAGAATTGGCTTCCAACAAGGCTATAGAGCCGTGGCTGATTGGCTATGAGCTGAAATTAGTGTGGAAGGTTCTAATACTGATGCATCTCAGCCACAGGTAAATAAGCTAAATGAAATTTATTTCAAATTGAATACTTTACCAATTAGTCTATTTGATGTTAAGTTCCAATATAAAGTGAGTATATCTGTTTTAAGCAAGCAATGATAACAATGCGTACGATGTTGGAATGCAGCCTGACAATCCTTCTACACAATCTGTGGATGTCGAAGGTTCGCATGATGTGCATCCTAGCGGTGGAGGTATGCATTTGCTATTAAAAAATTTATATGTAATTGCAATTGGTGTTTGGATTAATGTAACATTTTGTATAACAGCTGTAGAGGATCGAGGGGTCGATGTTCATGACTGTGTTGATGTTGAGTCTAGACAAAATGATGTGGTCAGATTAGGTAAAGAGACACAGTTATGTTATTTAAAATAATTAAATACTTGTAACAATTATAATAAATTATTTTTAATTTAACTCTTTTATTTGTTATTGCAGAGGACCCCCCTTTGCAACAACATAGGAATTTGAGGTCATCAAGAATAGAGAACAGAACAACTGATGAGGGGGGAATTGATGATGACATTGATGCTCCTCTTAGAGCTTACATAGAAAAAAGGAATAGAAAGAAAAAAAAGAAATTATTGTCACTACATACCTTAATTGATAATGACTATATTTTATGTCTCAATGAATTTAATTATGTGCTAATGAATGTTCATGAATTATGTGTTAATGCAGAATATTGATGAATGTTGCATGTTAACGAATCTAATGTGTTAATGAATGTTATCATGTGATATTGATTGAATGTTACATTTTATTAATGGTTCAAAGAATGAATGAATGTTAGATGTTAACGGGGAATGTAGAGTGATGTTAGGGGGAGGGGGGTGGGGCCAAATGAGCTTCCACCTTCACATGGTTGGCCCTATTTAGTAGAGAATATTAAACTATTCTCGAAACAAAGTGAAGCTCAATAAGATACTCAAATTACCACCCTACCCCAAAACACACGAATGTGTGTTAATTCTCCATATAGGTTGTGATACACTCATAAAATCCAATGCTTCATAAGAGATCACCTCTCTTATATCAATTCATAGTACAACATTTGAACTCCAATGGCTATGCAAGAACTTCATAAGTACAAGGGTTACACATATCAAGAAGGGTTAATGTCATAGTATGTAGAATGAGAGACTAGCCATATTGATAGTTTGATAAGATGGTTTGGCTCTTCCTAATGGGTTTTACAAATACCACATAATCAAATCATCTTGGATTAGCCATATTATCCATTATTGTTGTAGTATTCTATTTTATATCACATACACTCTCTTTCATGAAAATATTTATGCATGCCCTTAATCTCCAATCGATGCATCCCATCTCTTGGTAACATTCCCTTAAGCCAATTTGTCCAACAATTTGGATATACTGTCTGTACTCCCATATTATGTTACGATTCTAGTGTGTGTTGTGCTCCATTGGTCTTCTTTTTTATTTCACACACACTACGCACTCTTACTCATTCACACATATCCACACCTTATATTTTTCCAAGATAGAGCCTTTAAAATTTATATTTGAAATCTAAAATTATTTCCATCCCATTGATATTGATATGGGAACCCTAGAGTACTTGTATGAATGGATGTTTATTTTTATTCCCAACTCCTTGTAAATGCAAAGATGTCAGCAGTTCAGTCAACAATATAATATTGCTTTATCAATCTTATGCAATCCCTTGCAAGCAGATTAGAAGCTCCCCAAAGGACAATAATTGCTCCCCCTGCATATTCACTACTACTATGTCAAGGTAACATTAAGGATTTTATAAATGAGAATCTGTGTCAATGATTAGCAATTTTATCCATTGTGTTGGTACATCATAGCCACGGTCCTCTTAATTGAATGAGGTCTTATTTGTGGCATTTGTCCCACCACATAGCTCCTTTATTTGGTTCACCTAGCAGATGGGTCACCCAAAATAATTAACTTTTCAGTCTCAGTGCCTTATTAGTATCACACTTCATTATACTTCTACCTTTGTGAGATATATAATTGTTTTTTTATTCATATAAGTCATTGGATATATAAAAGTTGATATGTCCTCCAGAAATTATGACTTGAGATGAGGAGCTAAGAACAAAATAAATCCAGAATATTTCATTATGTGCCATCCCAATATACAATTTTGTGGCTGTTATTGTTTTAAGTATGAGGTCGATCATCTGGTACCAGCAATGCTTGAATATTGTCTTTGTCTTCACCAAAATAAAATTCTCCATCAACATAGACAAATTGCAATTATGATCTGTACTCATAGAGTGCTCTAAGAGGCCCTATGCAGATCATTTCCACTGCATACTCCCACCGCATACTTTAGATCTTAATCTTTTCATTGCCTTTGCAAGTGACATGGTAAGTAGTTTTGGTAACAATACTTGCTTTGCATAGAAGACAGCTACTCACTAAAACTACTATGACATCTTCCTTCATCCTCATAGTTGTATAACACGTTATGTATATCATGATTCACTACGTACACAATGTTCTTCATTCCTTTCTATTGATACATATCAAGTTCTAACCTAGTAATCTTCCATCATTGGTTCCTATTACAAAGTTGATGCCGCACAAGGTGAGTTAGAGATATAGTTATTCCAGTGGTTCAGAAGTTCTCCATCATTATTTCAGGCATGTGATTCTATTATTCCTGGGAAATGATCTGTTGTGATACTAGATCTCTGATTTGCTGTCTTGATCAAGATATTTTCTCGAAAAAAGGTTGATCGGGATTTTCCCAATTATTTCCAAAATTTTGGCCCACATTTTGTCAATAATTTTTTTCCCCTTAGCATTAGCTAGTAAGGAGGAAAATCAAACTTGTTGACTTCTTGCCTCCAAATCTGACAAGAACTCCACAAGCTCTTCATCTAAAAACATAGTGATTCTTTTCAAATGCAAATACATCACTAGCAATTCATTTTGTTTGGCCCGTCACAATAAGCACAACATTTCTCCTTTCCATGTCACTGTTTGTGATTGCTATTACATCACCATTGCCTATATAAGCTGAGTAGAAATGGATCAATCGAGAGCACTTTATTATGAATTTAGCTTTCAAATTGCACAACACTGGTTCTTCTGAATTGTAAAAGATGGTAAACAAAACTTGTGAAGCCTAATGAGCATTTTGTGCCTCCTTGAGGTACTCAAATATATGAGCAAAATTACCACAAATGGTCAAAAAGCTATGCAGATCTTTCACACACAATTTTCATTTCAAAAATAGAAGTAACATCATTTTTGTAGCTTCTTGTGTCATTTGTTGGCAAATCATCTTAGTGAATACTGTAAAAAACAAACAAAAACAAGTTTTTATACCCCTATGCAGAAATCGCAACTACTTAGGGTATAGTCCCATGAAGAGAGGGGAGCCACTTAAACTGCTAAGAAGTTCAAGAGACTCATAAATCAGCTGGTCCCATGGCTTTTATAGGGAAAATTGTACTAAAAACAAATTGGTTGAAATTTTTTGGGACATTAGCAGTCTCATAATTCTATGGCACCAATTAATGCTAAAATAATTAATTGAGTCTTTGTAATGGCTGATGTATTTGATGTGGAACAACTGAACCAAATTAGGAGTTAAAACAAAGCTAGACTTTTTCATTAAGAACTACAACCCCCTCATGGATCATACATCATAGCAGCCAACCTTACTGGCTCATCTGACAAGTGTTTCTTTGTTGCTTGGCATTTACCTTTTGTAGTTTTTGATTGATTTTGAGGGTTTGACTTAGAAGTTAAATACATTCTAGTTCTGAGCTAATGCAATGTATTTCTTTGCCCTTATGCATAATTTTGAAATACTGCATATCATAAATACATGTTTGATATTTTTTTGTGAAAACACACCCATCCTCCAAAAAAAATATCATCGTAACACCATCATAAATTTCACACATGACAATTTTTTTCCCATTATTTACAAAAATTTCAATGTAGTAAACATATAATTATTGCACTATATCTTGCACACTTTTCTTGTAGAATATATAACTATTGCAGGTTACATAAAAAGACTTTATCAAGATAAATCTGGTTGAGATCCCGCGCAACCCTTCTAGAAAAATATTTGAAGTATAGTTCATTAAACCCATCTTTTTATTAGAGTTCACATTTGAAGAAGGGAGCATGATAGATTGGCCTGAAACAATCCTCGCACTAAGACCAAGCGCGGACCCTCGCCCTCTTGGCCCATACTAGCAAGCACATAGGACATCAAGCAAGAGGCGGCCTACCTAGTGGAGTGTCGGTATCTACCCTCCCTATTTATGCCACATCTAAATTTATTTCACAGCATCCAATCACCATACAATTGGAATCAGGGAGCTTGTGGCAGGGCCGCTATGGCGGCGACGACAGTTGGCATCGCTGCCACAGCGGCCCCGCCATATTGCTAACCATGAACATCGCAATTGTGATGTACACACATGCATTGTGATGAAATAAGTGTCACGTGCATAGCGACGCCATCGCAATTGATGATTTTGCATCGCAATTGCGACACAGTCGCAAACATTGCAATGGCCAGTGGCGTCGACAACACCATCACAAGTTTCCATGGACGTCGCAAGTGCGACACCCACAGATGAACTGTAAAGGCTCCCGCCTCAGCATACCCGTGGGTAGATGCCGACGCCACCCCGTCGCAATGCGTGGTGAAGACGTCAGAATTGTGAAGGGAACCGCATCCATTGCAACAGGAGCAATGATGGGATAGAATGTTGAGCTTGCGACGAATAGGCATCGCAATTGCAACGTCCAAGAGTAGACGTCATAATTTGCGACTAGAAAACAATGACGTATGTTGCCGTCGCAGTGGCGACACATTTGCATCGCAATTTTGACACTTGGCCATCGCAAATCGATGCCAAATGTATTAGTGTTTCTCTTGGCCAAGGTAATTATTTTCTTGGCCAAAGAGAAAGGATTCTTTAGGGCCTGTGGAAAAATCTTTGAAGAGTCCTAGCCTTTCTTTGCCTTTAAGGTCTTCTTTGTTGCCTCATTAGATTCAGTCAACTCACTCCTATTGCTCCCACCATCTCTAAGATCTACTACTTGTACTTGGGGACTAATTGGAAGGAGAAGTGTAGAACTTATAGATGTGATTGGACTACTGTGAGGTGAAAAGGCAAGAGTGATTGCACCATATTTTAATTCCTCTACCTTCTTCTTCTTAGCTTTTGATGGAGTTCTAATCACTAGGAGGGAGCTGTCCTAACAAGTCTAATCTAAAGGAATACTTTTTTTAGGAGGTTTATCACCTCCACCTAATGGCTATGCTATCCCTTGATTAATGGACAAGGTTGCACTTGATGTTCCACCTTGAGAGGAGGAAGCCACTGCAACTATCTAAGAAGCTTGAGCGAAAGCATCTTTGGCTCAACTCCTTCTTGTTGTGGTGCATTCAACCCATTTATTGGTCCTTTTGATAATCTAAGTCATCATTATATCTAGCTCTTTCCTTAAATCCTCATAAGGTTCAAAGCATATCAAATTACCTCTTGGCTTGGTCAAGTAAGTGTTACTATATATGTTTTGACCATCATCTTCTACTCCTTTTATATCGATATTGACTTTATACATTTTCACTTGATCAACTATCAATCTGTTGAAAGCACGATCATGGCTCTTGAACTCATCCTTGCAATCAGACCAGTAGTCCTCAAAGGTGGTGATGTGATTGATAACACTTCCAATTTGGAGAACATCCTTTGCATACAGATTTGGATCAAACATTGGCCTCAAGACTTCATACATTTCCAATTTATACTTCATTTTGAACACCTTCAGCATGTTCTTAGCATTTGAATGTGTTTCATAGCTGAAGGCTCCCACCTTCATGGGAAACTCATACCTTTTCTTCTTCAGACTCCTATTCAACACATTCACTTGAGTATCTTGTCACACGATCTTGATTAGCATGGTCATATCACTAGGATATCTCGACAACTTCAAGGGGAAACCATCAAAAGCTACAAGATACAAATAAGAAAAAAATAAGAATTGGATGAAATAATTCCCAAATTGGCCAATGGATTCCATGGCTTCAAGGCTAAATCTCCTTTCTAGACATCCCTAAAGCTCCCTACAAATTCTCATAGTAAATGCATCATTAACTTTCACATAGTCTACATAACTATTTTCCAATTGTAAGTATGGGAAAAACTCATAAGACTTCACATCATTAGGAAAATTTTATACTCTTGGGAGGCCTGGCCATAGTTGTAAAGAAGCCAAAATATAAATGAGGAAAGAGGACATATAGAATGTATTGTAGAAATTTTCAGCACAAAGAACATTGGATAGAATCTTTCTTACCTCATGAGCCCAATCAATATATTGGGTGTTAGAGCAGATGACTTGCACTAGAAAGAAATATTTCTCAATGAAATTCAAAGCTTCTACCTCACCTTTCAATCTAAGTAGGAAAACCAAGATATCGATAAATTAGGTTTGAGATTAGTCCCAAACAAGGTTTTAGGGACCTTACTCTTAGCACTCTATGGTTTCTAGAACCATGTCTACACAATTTCCATCTTCCAAATCATCTTCTTTGTAGAGAACTTGGAAATGGCTCCTCCAAATGTCAAATCTAAGAATTCCTCTTGTTCCAAAACTCACAAGAAATTCACCATAGTTTTCCTATTTATTGAAATCATCACCATGTCATTTGGTAGCACAAATTGCCTTGTGTTTGGGTTGTAATGATTTATACACTCATAGATTAACTCTAGGACCTAGACTACAACCAAAAAACTAGTTGCCTCGAGCAACCACATCCTCAAAGCTTCTCAATAATGGGATGAATTCACTCTAACTTCACTCTCTTTTGGAAATCCTCCATGTCATAAAAATGAAGGGACATATTTGTGAAGTTCTACAATTGGGACTTGATTCCATTTAACCTGCCAAAATGCACAAATCTAGTTGTCATTATTTTGAGTATGAGTTTTGAATTAAGTAAATAAGAAGAATAGCTAATGTAATAGATATTGGATTTTTTGAAAAAGTTATGCACATTAATAGAATAATAGTTCAAGAAAAAGAGTAGTAGTTTGTTCAACTATCCATGTTTCCATATATATGGGAGCCTCAATTCATCTGTTGATCTTCAAAATTTGTACCACACAAATTCTTAAAGGAGAGATCCATTAAAATAGTAAATGCATGGTTTTAATGGATATCTCAGGTCCTTTTCACTATTTTCAATGGCCCAACAATAACTTTCTATCTCCCCATACTTGCTTTCCCATTTTCCTTTAAGTTTTGGGAAGTTAACAATAGAGTACTCCATAGGAAAATATCTGCTAGGTCAAATTCTACTCATTAACTCTTTCCCATAATGGTTAGATTCTTTCTATTATCATCTTGAGATATTTTATGCACAAATTATGAGCCCAATCTGCTTACTAGCTTGATATTCTTTAAGATCCAAGAAATTATCGTCATGGGTTGAAAACCCACTGAGGAGTAGTTTATTCTGAGTTTTTTGCTAAATTTGACTTTGAAAATTGTGATGAATCTTTAACATTTTCTGAGGTAATAATAGTAAAGAGAACATGGATTTTCCATAGGGTACCTTGCTATTTTCTTTTTTTGATTCATACGTATCATTTGATGCCCTTCATGGGAAATCATCTTCATGGGTTAGAAACATGTCGAGGAGAAGATGACTTCTAGATTTCCACAAGCTTTTTTTTCTATTGATAAAGTGATAGGCCAAAAGTGGATATAAATTGTAAATGATCATTTTATGAGCAATATGAATCTCCATCAAACCAATACTAACCTACCTGTAGGATCATCTTGACAAAATGGAGAACCACCTGGCTACAAAAAGTGGGGAAGGGGAAAATGAGAAATCTAATGGAGACTCATTCCACCTAAGAGGATTCATAACTAGACTCAAAAACAAATAGGGGCTCACTAAAACACAAGTTTTCACTTTCACTAATCGATCAAAGGATGAAAAGTGGGGAAACACCATGAATATTGCAATTTTAGCATTTTCCATTGAATTTAGCTTTACCATTGCTCCAACATTTGTTTTATGTATGACCTAACTTACCATAGTGACTACAAGTAGGTCTTTGATTCTTTTGAACTACATGCTTGGATAATTCACATTCTCCTATAGATCCAATTCTTTCTTTTCCTTTCTATCTATATTGGCTTTATTCATTCAATTGATTCATGTCTACTTGATATTTCATCATCCTCTCATTGGTTTTCCTTTTAGTGTTTAGATCATTCTACAATGTTTCATTCTTTGTTCTAAGATTCATGATTTCTTCATTTGTATTAGTAAGCTAACCAATGAATTCTATCTGTTGAAGGGATAGATGATGAATTCCATTATTATTTCCTTTTAACTGTTCATTTATCTTGTTTTTCTCTTCCATGAATTCACACAATCTTACTGACTAAATTTTTTGTTCTCTTTTTAGCTTTCTTACTTCTTCTTGAAGTGTACCATTCCTTTCTAATAGTTCTTTTATTGCTTCATTAGCTTCATTCAAATTAATTTCTAAATGGATGTCTTCAATTCTTTCTCCAATTTAGAGTTTTTCATTCATCTATAGTACAAGATCTTTTCTTCTTTTCAAGGATTAAAAGAGTTTTTTCTTTGCTTTCTTAAGTTTCCCAATAGCCAATTCCAAATCTAGCTTTTCATTGTCAATAGACTTGTCAAGTATGAATACCTCCATTGCATCTAATCTTTACTCAAGCTATTAAACTTCTTCTCTAAGAATCATAAATCTCTAATACCAATTATTGGAAATATATGATAGGCTAAGTTACTAAGAGGGGAGGAGTGAATCAGTTACCAATAAAACTTAATCTTAATTACCAATTAGTCCTTCATGTGTATTATGATATAATTGCATACATGATAAACTAAAAGTATTAAAAAATTCATAACACTTTGACACACAATATGGTGACCCAAAAACCTTCCAAATAGATAGTAAAATTGGGGTGGGATGATACCCACAATCTTTAGTACTATAGTATAAAGTTGGCCTATTAAGGCTTACGATGATCACTTATGATGATCTACCTTATTAGGAGCAATAAGGACTGCTAGATCCACCTTGTAAAAGGATTTACAAACATACAATGAATTATGCACTTGGTAAAGATATTTACAAAAGAATATTAAGTCTACCTTGTGAAAGGATTTAACGGTTCCACCTATTATGATGAACCAGTGGTTGATCTATGATTTGCAACCTTGATTTGCTAAATGAGATTCCCTTTGAGTGTAATGATCACCTTGCTATGATAGATAAATCTTTGTTGCTCCTTATACTACTTGTAGCCTTGTACTTTGCACTTTTTTCTTCTTACTACTTGTTACATACTTATTGAGATGTGATACAATACATTACATATTTACCAATCTAATATACAATTCATCAAAGTTGGCTACAATACAAGTTTCACCAAAATACACAAAGTCAACCCAATTGTAGGTACTTGGGTTTTAAAGATAGACTTCGTGGGGTTTTCATGCTTGGTAACCATTGTCAACACTTGACATTATCATGCACTTGGTATACATAGAAGCTCGGCTCATATTAATCACTTCCAAGTAGTCTAAATTCGATCTGGATTGGTGACTTAGTGAACACTACAAAACTCAGCGTATAAATTGAATCACTTGGTTGACACTACATAGCTCATTCAACACTATCACTATGAGCTTAGTATAAACTGAATCACTTGGTTAACACTGCATAGCTTAGTCAGCACTAGATTCACATCACTAAAATTATGAACTCAGTAACCATTGTAGAACTTACTTTGAACTGAGAAACTCAGTAAACCTAAATAAGCTTGGTCTACACTAACAATTACCAACTTGGTACAAACTTCTCAGTGCAAACTGAATGATGTTTCTAGTACTCGGTAGCAACTATAGAAAGCAGTAGAACCTGAATTACTTGGTTAACATTGTTAATTGTATAATAAGCTCACTAACTATTGGCTATTAGCTTTGGCTCTTAGAACATTCTTGTCACTATATAGATGGTATAGAGAGCATCCCACATTTTCTTTGCACTATCACATCCTTTGATATCATCAAACTTAGCATCTTAGGGTAGAGGCAATCTCCAACATTGTCTGGTTGTGTTCTTTCTTCTTTTTTAGATCTTTAGAAATTAGGGCTCCAATAGGATCAACATGCTCAACAAAAATGGTAAATTGTGTATGATCTCCAAGTCATCCAAGGTGTAGCTTCATCAAACTTTTCCATGCATGAAAGTTATCTCTATTAAGCTTGGGTACTTCTCTTTTTGACATCTTGATCTTTGTGCTTCTAGTACCTTCAAACTAGTCCTCTTAAGCAGATGGCACTAATACCAATTGTTGGAATTCTTTAGAATAATTGAGAGGGGAGGTTAATTAGTTATCCAAGGTCTAGATGTACTATTAAAACTTTTCATATCTTAGTGAACCCATAAAATATTTATCATCATGAATGCACCCATAAGAATATGCAATCACTTAAAACTTGTAGGTTACCATCAAATCAATTTACAGAAATGTGAACATGAAACATAACATATTCAATAACAAACTTGACACAATGATTTATCTGGAAACTAAATTTGGGAAAAACCACTAGTAACATTCTACTCTTTCTCACTCTTCTAAAGTGATGCCTTGTGAAAGGCCAACCCTATTAAAGGTTACAATACACATTGTTAAATGTGACCCGGTTAAAAAATTTCAATCACCCTATTAGGAGTGACCCTTGTTAGAGGACTTTAGACCATTTACTTTGAATGTCATCCAGTTAAAGGATTTACAAATGACTATTAGGTCAACCTTATTCCAAAGGATTTACCCTAGACTAATACAATAATTAGAAAGTAATAATAAGGCTCGATCTGATAACAACTTACAACTCCATTTGTAGCTTATAGATCTCTATTTCATTCCTCCATTCTACTTGGCTTTCACACACTTCAACTCTACTACCTTTTTCACCCTTCAAGCATCCATACCCTTAAGCCTTGTTTCTTAATTTACCAATGTAGACTCTTCACTTGGGTCACTGAATGAAGTAATACCCTAGACTCCTTGTCTTCCTTAGGTTCTCACACATGAAAACCTTTCTTATGATGAGCCATCTCTATAAATAGAGAATTAAGATCTTTTTTCATTCATCCTCTATCATACAATTTAGGGTTAGGACAGATTAGGTAGGATTCAATGAATCTACCCCTATTTCATTGCATTCCCTTCTAGAAACTTCTCCTTCAATCCTCTTTGAATTCACCTAAAAATTATTTACCATGAATTCTATACCACCAGTTCATCAATCTTATCTTCCACATGGTTTGCATAATCCAAGAAATTAACTTTGACAACTTAGATTCATCAAATTCATGATCTTTCTAATAATGTTGACACTTGGCATTAACTGGCTTCTAATGCTTGACACATACTATGTTTTTCAGCATCCACTGTAAAATTGCTTGGCACGAACTAAAGTTTACCGGTGCTCAACATCAACTATTTCACTTAGCTTACACTAAAATAGACTTTTAGTTGGCTCCAATTGATTTTCTACTTGGCTTGCACTAACTTTACTTGGTACCTACTATCCATTCAATCAAGCTTGGTATACAAACTTTGTTTAACTTGTTCTTCTGAAATTACTTAGTGTAACCAACCTTTGCAACCATAAGTAGATTATCAATTCTCTATGATATCACTGTCTTAGCTGATTCTTGTACTCCTTTTCATATCATAACTCAACCTTTCCTTTAAGTGCTATTTTTAAATCATTTTGATCAAATCCTCTTCATCAATCAAATAAATGATAGTACTTAAATCATATAAGGAGTTTTCTTACTAGCAAATAGTAGGTTTGACATCAATGACAAAACATTGATTGAAACACATTTATCATACTTACATCAATTTTTTTTCAACAAAACCCTAGGCCTAGGGTCTATATAAACACTGAACCCACACCCCCCCCCCCCCACCTTCATTGTCTCCATGCACTGGTAACCACACCTCTACACCCTCGCCACTTCACTCACCTGCCAACCTACAACACAAAAACACTTAGGTCAGCTCAAACACCAAAAGGTCCACATGTGAACACCTTCTTTTTCTACTAAAAACTAAACAAAACAAACACCTATGTCAAAAAAAAGTGCACACCCTTTTTTTAACCTAAAACTAATAAAAAGAACCCAAGGAAATGGTGTGCATGTGTGCACCTCCTCAAGGTGCACACATGCACACCTTTTTGTGCTTTTATAGCACTTGTGTATCATAGGATGCACACATGCACATCCCAACAAGGTGCACATATGCGCACCCTTTGTGCACTAAAATAGTCAAGACTTGTCTTTCCCCTTCCAAAGCACCACCACAATACATGTGTGTAGTTGTGCACATGTGCATGTGCACACCTCACCAAGATGCACACGTGTGCACATGCACAATTGCACATAAATGGTCAAATTTGGACCATTTAGCACACCTATAAGGGTGCACTAGTTGTGCTAATTTGCATATCATGGAAAATAGGGGGGATAGACTAGTTTTTGACTATTTTGAGCATTTTGTTCTAGGTTTTTAATATGCTAGGGTTTTTTTAGGTCTAATTTTATCTTTTAGGACTAATGTCTCCTCTCTTGTGTAGATAAAATGGTGTCATCATCATCCTCAATGGCAAAAAAGATTTCTCCTAAGCTTGTTGTCTTCAAGTACCAAGGTGCATCAAGAAAATCCTACTTTCAAGGTGGACATGTTGAAATCAAAAACACCAAGCTTGGTCACATTGACTAGAATGTCTTCCTCACCATTTTTAATAAGACAAAAGAATGATCCGCTATGGTATTTGCCCTCATGCATTCTGGCCTAGCCAATGTAGCATCACATTTGGTTTTAGTACAATATTCAAAGTTGATCATGACCTTGGAAAAATACTATGTCTCTGATGAAAAGGTTGTCAAGAGTGTCACTAGAGAAATAGTTCTTGACCTCCAACCTCGAAATATTGAGAAGGTTTTCCATCTCTTGAGGTAGATCAATACCTATAGATCACATATGAAGGAGTTGGGAGGTGGTACTGGGAGAATGAGAAGTAATCCAAAGAGATAATTAATTCATCCTCTTGATTGATAGAACACCATTAGGCTATAGAGTCAGTAAAGTGGACATGACCCGAGGGTACATGAAGAATGATATTGGCTATGTGATTATGCTTATGAGTAGAGCAATGGGACTCTTGATGGCTAGACATATTCAAACTTGGATGGTCCACTTTATAAAGATGATCAGAATGGAAAGAATTTCAATTGACTATGCTATGATTCTAAGTGATAACCTAGATGAGCAGTTGGTAGCTATAAAGACCAACCCTAAATTTTATATGACATCATTTTTGGTGTGCTTATTGTCAGCTTGAATGACACACTACCTAGGATTTTATAAGGAAAGCATGCAATATGTTAATGCATGGCCTTATGTGGTGTATCCTTAGTTGGTCAAAAAGAATCTCTCATAGTAGAGTGTGGAGTATATGATAGTGAATAATGGTGTTATATTTACAATCATCTAATTTATAGAGGGTGATTATGCCAAAAGAATGTCAGTAGAAGTAGCAACTCAAATCATAGATATTGGAACCTACTAAATTCAATTTAAAATATTCACATACCTCAAGGTCATAGCCACACAAGTGAACCCAAAGAAACTTCTGAGGTATTTTTCAGATAAACTCATTCTGCTAGAGATTGTCAAGCAACTCACATATGAATATGGCAGAGTTAGGAAACAACACAAAAAGACATGGGTGTGGCCAATCACCATCAGTGCTTTCAAGTTCAAATAGAAGCAAGACACCATTATATTTGATTCAAAATGGGATCAATATCCCTTATAAGATTACAAGTCCCCTTGCCCATACTTTGACAATATTAGGATGGTACAACATCTAGCAAGGAATCAGTTTGTACATAAAGATGCATTGGAGGATTACTAGATGAATGCAATAGATGACTATGATATTTAAAGAAGGAATTATTGTAGAATGACTATATTTGGAAGAAAAGGAATTGAAAATAAAGATCACATTAAAGGATATCGAGAAAGACATGGAAGATTTCTTAGATCTGTTGTACAAAGGGACAAAATTTATGATAGGCTAATAATGAATGCAAAAATAAAAAGGGATGAGAAATTTGACATCAATTATAGAGCTTGCCACATAGTACAACTAATGAGGGAATGGATCAAGAAGCCTTTTGAACTTGATTTAGTTCCACAGGTTGTTCCTCTACAAGCCACATCATGCCCAATGAAGGGTAAAGGTGTCAAACTCGCAGTGCCAACCTTCTCAGCTCAATCCCTAGTGAGGCTAGAGACAGTGCATCAACATGAGTGGGAGGTTGATTAATTCAAAGTAGATAGAGGAGCAAGGAAGAAAAGAGCTCCATGTAAGGGGAAGAAGTATATGGCTCATGAAAAAGCATCTCAAGAAGAACAAGTACAACCTAAAGAAGAAGCAGAGCCTTGAGTTGACCCAGCAAAGAAAGCTCAAGGAAATGAGCAAGTACCCCCTCATCAAAATGAAGAGAAAGCATAGGAATAGTCTAAAGAAGAGAAACAAGTGCCACTTGTAGCCATAGAGGAAGAAGCATCCCCTTTAGTTCCCAAAAGAGTAAGAGTTGAAACTCAAGTGGCCAACACAAAAAGGAGGAAGTTGAAGAAGAAAGCTACTCCTATTCCCTAGGTTTGTGAGACCATCCCTGAAGCTGATGTAGAAGATAAAGAGGATGAATAGATGGAATATGTTACCTTAAGTTAGAGGACTCACTTAGATAGGGATATTGAAGAGGAAAGAAGAAATAACTCAACCACAACTCCTCCAGCCATTGCAAAAGAGCCTATTTGGGTTTCCACTTTAGAGGATTGGTAGCAGTAATGAATAGCTAACATAGAGGGGAAGAAATAGATATCTTTGAACTTTCTAATTTTGACTTCATGCCAGTGGGGACTAAGATGGTGGGTGAGATTAGTTATTTTTGGACAAAGGCCCAATCAATCCACTTCCTTTTTCCATACAAACTAGAACAACAGACAACAGAGGAGGAAGAGCCCAAACAACTACAAGCTGATGAAGTATCAGAGAAAGGTCAAAAAATTGAAGAACCCTAGAAAACTCCTCATGATACAAAGGCTAGGACCTTTTCCATAATAGATATAGAGACTCAAAATGTAGATATTTCTCAAAAGTAGAAGATTCCAGAGAGGAGTGATAAATGGAAGGGGCCTATTGTAGAAACCATCTCTTTAGTCAAATACATGTCTCCAATGGGCACCACACTAGCATGGCAAAGAGGGAGGTTTTATTTTGGAAAAAGAAGTAGTTGGATGTAACTATCAATGAGGGAATGATAGAGATAATTAAAACCACCAAGAAGCCTAAGCGACCTAGGGGTGATGCATGGCCATTGGCCTTCATTATGAAGAATCAAGATCATGACTTTCTTGCACATATAGCTATCCCTCTTCTCCACACTAACATAGGTGAAATGACTCCTAAAGATTACCAAATCAAGGAGGTCATGTTAGGAAGGTCCACAATAGATACTATGAAATTAATGATTACTGTGGGCATGAAGGAAGTGTTTAGACATATAATCCTAGATGATTCTGAGCTATTTATGCTAAGGAAGCAAATGAGCTTCTAAAAGGTTATTTGCATGGAATTGTGGGCCCAATAGACCTAGATCATCCAAATATCACTCTTGTTGTGGCACTAAAAGGAAGAGAAAAGTGCATTGTCCAGGTGGATTCATTTTTGGGAGCATGTCAGCAATAGTGTGACAATTTTGAGGAAAAAGGTGTATAGATAATACAGTGAAATTTAAACCTGTTACACCATATTCATTCTAGAATGAATAAGATGGTATCCATATTGAACCAAGATTTGGGTTTGATGGATGAGCTAGATATTTGGGCAAAAGGCCTATAGGCTTTAACATCAATAAAAGGTCAAAGGTATTGTATGCTCGTGGAAGTTTATATAGCAGAGGATCTTGATAAGCTCAGTGATTGGATAGAGAAAATATTCATCAATAATAAAGTTATGGAGGACTACATGAGGATATTCAAAGATTAAGATTAGATCATACTCAAAGAAAAATTTGAAGCAAAATAGTTCTATAATGTTGCTTGCCTTGAGATTTTTGAAGATGAGTCAAAAACAAAGCTCAATACGATGCAATTAGCAGTTCAAAAATTCCAAATAATCTTTGAAGATGCTTTTCTAGATGAAGATATCAAGTAAGCATTTAAGACAAGGGAGGTATTGTTAGAATTGGACACTGAACTTGAGGATTTTGTGGCAAACTAAATAGAGGTGAATAACTATCAGCAATTAGTTAAGGATAAATATGGAGCTTTGGATTTTCCAGGAGCTACTCAAGTAATGGAGATAATCAATAAATTCAAGAGAAAACATCTAGACATCATTTTGGTATAAAGGGGATGAAAACTCAGATGTTGGAAATTTAGTTTTGACAATTAGGAAAATTTTGGATTTTTGGAACCTGTCATCAAGGTACGTAGGTGCGCAGGTGCACTATTTTCATAGGTGCATCGACAATTTTGAAGTAGTAGTAGTAGGCTGATAGTTAAATGCCATCTCCTAATTTATATCATTACATGCACTAAAAACACATTTCAATAGTAGTTCAACTCCCATAAACATTCAGAGAAGGCTAAGCTTCCATTTTAAGAGCTTCCAGTGACTCTCGGATCCTCTTGTAGCTTCCTTCTTCTTAGGTACTTCTTCTTTCATTGTTTTAAGTCATGTAAAGGCTCATACACCCATTAATTGATATAAACAATGGTAGAGACATACTAAGCACCATTTAGAGAGTCACTTTGTATATAATTAGATTTATTTTATTAGTTTTTAGCATGAGTTGCATTTTAAGAACTCTCTCCTAGCACAAAGGGAGGAGATGTTCATTAATAATAATGTAGCCAATAGTTTTATTGTGTTGTTATGATTGTGTGACTTTTTAGCTCTAGTATTAGCCTCATGTTAATAAATTTGGCTAACATACTAGGTTGGAGAAAAGGTCACCTATTGTTCTTGCATATCTTCTTGCCTCGCATGAGCACACTTCTTGTAGCCTTTTGATTTGATGAGAAGTGAAACATCTTTTATTTATTATTGAGTTTCCAATAATGATTGCATCAGTGGAATTGAGGAAGAGTTGCTCTTATTTTCATTAGTTTCCTACCCAATATTTTTGATGATTTAACTTGCATGTGTTGTTTCCATGGTTTATTTTTGTTAGTAATTTCCCTTTCAAGTTATTTTCTTTAATCTCTCATTACCTTATCCTTTTTATTTTTTTGGCTAACACTTGGTTAAAATAGGAATTCATATAGTTGCATTGATAAATTGCATTCATCATAAAATAGAGAATACCAAAAATATATAGCAGATCAAATATCTCATTTTTAATTGGTCTAACTAGAAAAGGCGTCCTTGTGAACATACATATTTATCTTCAATCAAGTGGATTCTAGTAGGTTGCAAGATTGCCCAGAACTTTGAGGTTGATCCTAGATTAGATTTTAAAGAGAGGAGTTCAAAATGATTCCTATCATTAAGCATCATGCAAAATGACAACTCAAAAATTTGATGTGAACTCTCCACCTCTGTCAGATCTCAAACATTTCAAGCTTTTACCAATTTCCTTTTCAACTTTTTCCAAATACCACTTAAACTTTTGAAAAGCATTAGCTCTCAAAAATATAACTATCATCATTCTTGAGAAATCATCAAAAAATATAATAACATACTTGTCATCTTTGTACCTTTGTACATCAATTGGTGCACATAGATCAATCTAAACTAATTCCAAAATTTCTTTTGAAATATGAGTCTTAATCTTAAAACTAAAATTTGTCATCTTGCCTAACTGACATTGTTTGCAAATCACATTATCAGGTTTCTTCAGTTTTGGCAAACCTTAGACTCTTTTCATTTTAATGATACTAACCAAGTTGTCAAAATTAACATGACATAATATTTTGTACCATAGCCACGCATCATCAAATTGTACAACAAGATAAGTAGCTTCATTCATTTCAAGATAAAATAGATTACCTCTTGTATGATCTCCACTTCAAATGAGTTCTCCACCAGCATCATAGATCTTATCTTTCTTGTGTAAAAATTTAACTTTCTATCTTGAACTATTCAATTGTGATATACTCAATAGATTATAGTAAAACCCTTCCACATAGTCCTCCATTCTACTTGGCATTCAATCTTTTACTACTTGAGTCCTTCCAGGTAGATCTTTTTTCACTTAACCACAATCATCCATCTTAGGGTTAGGTTAGATTCATTGAATCTACCCTCTTTTCCATTTTTTTCCCTCTAGAAACTTCACTTACAATCCTCTTCAAATTAGTCTTCAAATAGTTTATCTTGAATTACGTGCTACAATCTCATCGTACTTATCTTCCACATGCTTCACACAATTCAAGAAATCAACTTTGTTGGCTCAAATTTGTCAAATCTTTGATCAAACTCAATTACTATCACTCAACAATAACATGTTCTTTGCTTGGCAATAACTATCTTTTGATGCTTGGTCAACACTAGGTTTCTTGGTATACACTAAGTCTTACTCATGCTCAACACACACTAAACTTCCTTCACTTGAAACCTACTAGATTTCTCTTTGTTTGGCACATACTAAATTTCCTTCGCTTGGCTTCAACTAACTTTTTTCTCGACCTCCACTAACTTGCTCAGCTTCCACTATTTTCTTGGTCAGGTTTGGTAGAGATATTTCTTTTCTTAGCCTTCTTGTCTTTGCTCAAGTAACCTTTCATTGTAGCCTTAAGTAGATAAATAATACACTATATCATCAAAGTCTTTCTTGGTCTTAGTGCTCCTTTTATACACCTTATAACTCAAAATTTCTCTAGGTACTCTTGTTATCATTTCTATTCAAATCATCTTCATTAATCAATCAAATGATAGCATTCAAACCAAATTACCAATTGTCTCACTAGCAAGTAGTAGGTTTGACATCAATGAGAAAATAATGAGTGTTCCATGATAGGTTTCATCAATCTCCTCATTTCTATACTTCAATAATATTCTTCATTTCAAAAAATTATCCCCCAAGTAAATAAGCCCAAAATCCCCTTGGACATAATCAATAAAATAACCTCTATTGGGTGTAGCATGAAATGAAGCCCCAGAATCAAAAACCCAAGAATGATCAACACTTTCTAAGGAAAGAAGCAAAGCATTCTCTTTGGATTTGTTACTTACCAAATTTTCCTCCTTGTTCCCTTCTAGTTTATCTCCTTCATTTTTCTTTTGAATCCATAAGTCTTTCTTCATGTGCCTTGGTTTCCCATAGTACTAGCAATCTCTCAATCCTCTAGATTGAGGCCTCTTCCCCTTTGATTTTCCTCTTGATTTACTATGATTTCTAGAATTACTTCCTCTCAAACTTTCTACCTCTACTTTGTGTGTTCAAATAACTTCCTAATGTAGATCCACCTAAGGCTTTCTTGTGAGTTTCCTCACTCAAAATAACACCAATCACATTATTAAAATATTAGGGTATTAGATACAAAAATAGAATTACTTGCAATTATTACCAAGCCATTCCAGATTTCAGGCAAAGAACACAAAATCAAGAGACCCCTAAATTCTTCATCAAAACTGACATTCATAGAAGATAACTAACTAGTAACTATATTAAACTCATTTAAATGATCTACAATAGATCCACCTATTTCCATCTTCATATTAAATAAATGCTTCATGAGAAATATATTGTTTGAAGTGGAGGGCTTTTCATACAATTTTTCTAGGGTTTGCATCAACTCTTCTATTGTCTTCACTTTTGTGATGTTAAATGTCACCGATGGTGCCAAGCATAATTGAATTCTTCTAAGAAAATTTCTTTCTAAAATCTCCCAATCCTCATCTATCATAGTTCCCTATTTCTTGGCTTTTCCTTCTAGTGGCTTCCATAAATCCTTCTGATAAAGATAGTCCTCATTTGCATTTTTCTTAACTTAAATTTTTTCCCATTAAACTTCTCAACATTCATCTTACTCTTGTCTACCATCACTCCCACTCAACCATGAGACTTTATTACGAGAATAACTAAAACATAACCTTGCTCTAATACCACTTATATAGATAGAAATAATAGTTACATGCACATATAACAAATATTTTTAAAAAAATTGCAAAAAAGAGAACTCAAGACACCAAGATTTAGTGTGGTTCACCCAATCCTTGTGCTACATCCACCAAATAGTGAGTCCAATATTAGTACTATCCATTGATTATTACCTAATTATAATATGTAATGCCTTATAGCTCAATACCATGGCAACAAGAAATTATCACATCACACCTTATGGAATCCCTAAACCTAAGACATTTTATACAAGTATTTTTGCTTCTTTAAGGTTAAAATTAGTTACAATATGTCAGCCCAAAATTTTTGATAAAATATCCCCAAAAATGCTAATAAAATAGCCCCAAACCCCATCGAGGAATTATGGAGTATGTACAGTACTTCCCTGATAAGTCACCACAAACTAACAAAATATTGAGGTTAAGGGGGAAAGAATCATAATTTAACTGGAATTCTCTATCACATTAGTCTTTATTTGTTCATATTGTGGTTTCCCTCAGGTTTTACTCTTTTTTATATGTTTTTTTGAGATGTCTTTAGATGATTCTTATTTCTATGTTGGTGCAAGATGATAAAGTAATCAAACATGTTGTACACATTATTTAGTATGTATCTATCTTTTTCTATATGTCATTACCTATTTCTTTGTATATATTATATTATTTGTGTATGTTCCCTTGTGTACTCTCCTTGGATGATTATGATATGATAGCACCAATTATTTTTGGTCTCCATGTTGTCGGCCTAAAAGGAGTCTTCTTTTTATCCCTTACATGCTTTTCCTCCATTGTGTTGTAGTTATACTTCCTTAGAAAAATGATAGCATTTCATACTTGATATAATATTATATATGAGCACACTATCCCAAAATTTAGTATATCTATTTGTTCTCTTCTTCTATAATGTATTTATTTTCGTTGAAGTGTCCTCTCTTGGGGGAAATTTCATAGTAGAAACATTCCCAATGGATGCATGTATGCTTATGTTAAAGCTATTGATCTTTTTAAGGTGTTTACAATCACTTTAACATCGGGGGATACACTCTGCTCACTTATGCATACCTGCACTCAAATGATTTAGATTCCTATATTGAACTATTAATAATTTATGGAGGCTTGATCCTTGTTATTCTTTTTGGATCTTTCTTTGGACTACCAATAGTTTTGGAGGCTTGATTCTTGCTATTGATTTCTCTTTAGATTACTAAAAGTCTAAGAGGCATGATATATTGATCCTTCCTTGGCCTATTTGATGCAAAGAGGGATGAAACAACCAGGACCAAAGGTACACCCAACTATCTAAACCACTTGAAAATGTAAACATAGTGGAAAACCAACATGGATAACAACAACCACAAGAGATAGAGGAGAAAATATTTTTATATATTCATAAAAATAGAAGATACATGCCTAGTTGTAAGGCCTTCTAGGTTATGGCCAACATTATAATCCAACTTCAATCTTGCATTATAAATTTTGTATTCCCAACTTGCTTTTTCTCTTCCTACACTACTATTCTCTAGCTTCATGCCCCTAATACTCTACCTATGACCCTTTTAAATACATGCACCACCACAATTCAGCCTGTTGCAAATACCAACTAATTAAATCCTTACATTAAATCCCAAAATAAATCATAATTTTACTTTTAGAAAAACACCTATCACAAAATTAAATGCAAAAGTCGACTCCAACTAGGAACTACATACAGATAACTCAGCATGTGAAGGACCAAAAAAAATGTTGCAACTTAGAGAACTTGGCAACCAAAGGAACTTGGCAACCAAAAGAACTTGGAAACCAAAGGAGCTTGGCAACTAAAGGAGCTTAGAAAGTAAAGGAGCTCGATAACCACTCTGAATTGGCAACCAAAGGATAACTCGAAAGAAATTGAAAACTCAAGAAACATAGGGAACTTGAGAATTCAAGACATTGTAACTCAATAGAAACTAAGAAAATCGAAAAACATGCAAGATAGAAATACAACCCAAGATTCTCCTACATTAGACATCCAGGGTTTAAATAAATGATTCTTTAAAATCATTGAGATGTCACAACCCAAACTAAATCTGACTTAGATTGGAAAATTTATGTAGCAACTTCAACTAGTCTATTCTTCCACTTTACCAAATACTCATAGTAATCATTTCCTCTTGTTCTCTTACCAACTTTTTGATCCAATATATGTTCAATATCTTCAATCTACTTCTTAGGATAATTATCTAACACAAAAATCTCATAATTTGACTCATGATATTTATATAGATTATAAGCATTGAATATAGTAGATATATCCATGTCCTTAGGAAACTCAACTTCATAAGCATTTCCATTGTCAAACTTCCTCAAGATCTTAAACGATGCAAACTTCTTCATCTTCAACTTACTGTATTTTCCAATAGGAAATCTTCCTTTCTTCAAATGAACCACCACCTCATCACCAACGTCAAAGATATGATGTCTTCTGGACTTGTCAGTATTATCCTTATACTTTAGATTACTTTGTTCCAACCTTAACTTTACTTACTCATGCAAAGACTTCATAAAATCAAAAAACTCTTCCCCTACATCACTTATCTTCTCTTCATTATAAATATTCCTTAAATCGAATATCTCTTTAGATTGTATTCCAATTGCAAGATCAAAACATGTTTTCCCTATACCCCTATTTAAAAAATTATTGTATGCAAACTTAGCTTGTGCTAATACCAACTCCCAATTACTTGGCTTATCTACCACTAAACATCTCAACAAATTACCCAAGCTTCTATTCATAGCTTCTATAGATCCATCTGTCTTTGGATGGAATGTAGAACTAAAATTCAACTCAATACCCATCTTCTTCCATAAAGTCTTCTAAAAGTAACCAAAAAACTTACTATCTTTGTCAGAAATAATAGTTATAGGTAATCCATGCAATCTAACAATCTCTTTGAATAAAATCTTAGCAATGTGCTTGGCATCTGATGTCTTCTTACAAGGTATAAAGTGATCCATCTTGTAAAATCTATACACAATAAAAAAAATATAGAATTATACCCATTCACTATCTTAGTCAATCCAAGAACAAAATCCTAACTGATGTCAGTTCAAGGTCTCTCAGGAATAGAAATAGGTGTATAAAAACCAATATTCTGACTTACTCCTTTTGCAACTTGAAAAACTCTACAACTCTTTACAAACTTCTAAACATCCTTATACATCTAAGGCCAATAATACTTATCCTTCAGCAGACTCAATGTCTTGTCAATTCCAAAATGTCCATCTAATCCACCACTATGCTTTTCCTTAATCAAATTCAATCTCATAGAACTCTAAGGAATACACAATTGAATACCCTTAAAAAAATACCTTATTGAATAAAATATTAATCAAACTTACTTGGTTGTTCTATTAAACTAGGTTCTAGGCACTCTCTCCACATCTCAAGAACATTAGGATCAATATTAAAACTCCTTCATGTCATCAAAACCAAGCACTCAACCTTCATCTTAGTTAGCAAAGAATATCTTCTACTCAATGTATCAAAAACTTAGTTAGTGACTCCACTCTTATGCTTAATTACAAATGAGAAACTCTGCAAGTACTCAATCCACTTCATATGGCTTTGATTCAACTTATGTTTACTTCCCTAGTACTAAAGTCTTTATGATTAGTATACAACACAAACTCCTTAGGAATCAAATAATATCTCCACTTCTTCAATGCTTGAACAACAGCATAAAACTCTTGATCATACACATAATATTTTCTTTTGGTAGGGAGGGATGAAACAACCAAGGCCAAAGGCATACTTAGCTATCCAAAACACCTGTGAGAGTAAACACAATAGAAAACCAACACAAATAATAGCAACCATAGGAGATAAAGAAGAAAATTCTTTTATAGATTCATCAAAATAGAAGATACATGCCTAGCTGTAAGGTCTTTTGGGTTACGACCAATATTACAATTCAAATTCAATCCTCAATGATAACTTTCACATTCCCTATTTTCTTTTACTCTTCTTGTGCTACTATTCTCTAACATCATGCCTCTAAGACTCTACCTAAGACCCTTTTAAATACATACATGACCAGAAATAGGTTTGTTGCAAATACTAACTAATTAAATCCTTACATTAAATGCCATAACAAACCACAAGTCAGCTCTCAGCAAAACACCTATCACAAAATTAAATGTAAAGGTCAACTCCAACTAGAAACCACATACAAACAACTCAACACATGAAGGACCAAAAAAAATGATGCAACTTAGTGAACTCAACAACCAAAGGAACTTGGCAACTAGAAAAGCTCAACAACCAAAGGAGCTTAGTAACCAAAGGAACTTGACAACCACTTTGAACTCAGAAACCAAAGGAACTTGGAAACCACTCTAACTTGGTGACCAAAGGATAACTTGGTAGCAACTACGAACTTGGAAAACATAGGGAACTCAAAAATGCTAGACATTTCAACTCAGTAAAAACTAAGAAACTCAAAAAATATGTAAGATAGAAATGCAACCCAGGATGCTCCTACATTACTATTGGTAGTCTAGGAATCCCATTCTTCTTTTTGATCCCTTAAGGACATACACACATCCTTATGCCTAGGTGTTTTTTATTCTTGTTTTCTAACATAGCATTCCCTTGATAATCAATCACTTTGATAGATCAACTAGAATTCCACACACACTTGATAGAACCTTCAATTCATCTTTTATTGGTTGACTAACATGCCACACTCACATGTTAGACCATTAGACACCATATTTTATTGCATTGCACCTTCCCTTTTCATGTAATTCACAACAAGGAAAAAAAAATCTTATTGGGTGAGTTAACTACACTCTTTTTTCTCTTATCAATGAGATCTCTCTTCATAAGTAGGAGATAATTTCCATAGCAAGTCAAATTGTGATATTGCTATTAGGATTTAACTGTGTGATTTTTGAGTCAAACTCATTGAACCATTTTTCATGAGTACTGATTCAACATGAATCCATCTCTCATGAGTATAAATGAAACACTTAGCACTCATTGGATCTAGGTGATGCTCATAGGGGTGAAGTATTGGGACTTCTCGAGAGGTCACCCATCACAGTACTACTCTGGCCTGAGCACACTTAACTATGGAGTTTCCTCAATGGTTAAACCCAAATCTTACAACCCCATTTTTAAAACCTTCATCAAGTGTTGTGCCTTATGAACCATTCATTAGAAAGCCCCTTCACCCTTATGAGCATCACCTAGATCAAATGAGTGCTAAGTGCTCCACTTATTCTCATGAGAAATGGATTCATGTTGAATCACTATCATGGAACATGGGTCAATGAGTTTGACTCAAAAATCACAAAGTTAAATCCTGATAGCAATATCACAATTTGACTTGTTGTGGAAATTATCGAGCTTAAGGGGCCTTCTAATGAATGGTTCATAAGGCACAACACTTGGTGAAGGTTTTGCAAATGGGGTTGTAAGCTTTGGGTTTAACCATGGAGGAAACTTCATAGTTAAGTGTGCTCAAGATGGAGTAGTACTGGGATGGGTGACCTCTGAGGAAGTCTTGGTGCTTCACCCCAATGAGCATCACCTAGATCCAATGAGTGCTAAATGTTCTATTTATTCTTATGAGAGATAGATTCATGTTGAATCACAACTCATGAAACATGGGTCAATGAGTGAGATCTCTCTTGTTTTGATTTTGGATATGATGAAGACTCAAGTCTATTTGGGGGCTTGATTGTTTCTTCATCTCCTTTATCATGATGTGATCAACTTTTTATTTCGATTTAGTTTATCCTAAATTTGATGAAACTCATGCTCTTACTAAAGTGGGGGATAAATATAAAATCTTAAAATGGAAAGTGTCCATTATTTTAGACATTTTAGCTACTACCATTTGGTGACCTTGTGGACCATGGATATATTCATTCTTAATTATCTCTTTCTCCTATTTTGTCTTCCTTCTTGTGTTTTTATCTACACAGTTTCCCAGAGCTTGAGGTTAGCTCCTTTTGGGCTAACCTTGTAATAGGTCAACCTATTCTTGAATAGGTTGACCCAAGAATAGGTCTACATAGGTTGACTCAGGAATAGGTCAACTTAGGTTGACCTATTCTAGAATAGGGAAGCCCAAGTTGAACTATTCCCCAGAGACTTTGGGTCTCATTGCTAGTTTTTTCTCAGGGTTAAAATTTTGAAAACTAGATAACTTAGCTAGGTTTCTTTGTTTTCACACCTAAAACATAGTATTTAAAGAAAGCCTAGGAACCTTATTTTCACAATTCATGATCATATGCATGCACAAGTACAAGCATTCAAGCAAGCATGTTTTCATCAAGTACTCAATTCTTTCAAAATTCAAGGATCCTTTGTGAGCATTTTCTCTTCAAGATCTAGCATTTTATTGTCAAAACAAAATCAAAGTTTTACTGTGTGTAGGAGTAGGATATCTAAATTGTGGTTGTAGATCCAAAAACTACTTGCTGAGACATTTCCAAAGAAGTTGGGTCAAATTTTCTATTGTATCTCAAGAACAAAGCCATCTTGCTATTTTTATCTCAGGAACAAAGCCATCTTACTATAAAGTATCTGAACACTTTATCACCAAGTTGACTTGTTCTTAGAGGTCTTAGAAAAATAAGGTTTTGTGGCTTTTTTGTGATCTCCAATATGTAGTCAAAATTTCAGTTATAGGTTCAAGTATGTATTTTTTGGAGTGAAAAGGCATATTCCCTTGCACATTTTGAGGTAATTAATTTATTATTCATTTCATCTTTTATTCTTAGACCTATTCTCATATCTCAATTCAATCAATTTCATGTATTTAGCACCTAGATCTATATTATGCTTCTCATTAAATTAATTAGTTCAGTTTCACATTTACATTGCATATCTAAATAAATTTATATTACATGAAAGAGGATTTTATTGCATACTTCCTTGATATAATTTGTGTTTAATATTGCAATCCCTTCATCTATTTGGATTTTGCTAATCTAAATTGACTTGTATTGAGATTTATGTTTGGAAGCTCATCTTTCTCTTATATTTAATGTTAAATTTAATTTAAAATTTGGTTAATGAATTTATACTATTAACATTAACCATCATCAACATTTTTCACCAAAACACATGTAGTCAACACAAAATCTCTATTTCCCACCATTTTTTGGAACAATAAACAAAGGACAAACCCATTAATTGTCATGGATGGGGTATGTAAATTTGACACTTAATAGTTTTTAAAATCACCCTTAACAATTTCTTGATAAATAGGATTCTTTCACCTCTATGATTATTTGACTAGATTACAACCATTCTCAATGTATTGTATATGTGGTTTGTGTAGATATTTAGTTTAAGGCCTTTCATATATTGGTAACCCCAAGTAAATTTTATCATATTTCCTTGAAGCACAAATGATAGTTGGCTTTTTTTATCTTGTGTGAGTTTGTTATTGATATTGAGATATTTCCCTATAGTAATTTCTACTTGAGTAACAAAAAGATTTATAGATACAATATTTATGCATTGAATAATTTTATCTATTATGTGTGGAAATAACTTGTGCAACATTGAAGAGGTTGATAGATATCATTCAGTAACTTTTCTAAAGGAAGCAAGGTATACAAAAAACATGAATATCAACCAAGAGAAGTAAACAAAAATCATCCCTTTGATAATCAATCTAAATTATATGAGCCAAAAAATTATCTTTATCTTATAGGTTAAGATTAGGGCTCCTATCAATTATTATTAATGTTTCCAAAGAATCCTCCTTTGCTTCTCCTAATGTGAGCTAACTAAATTATTCATTTTCTTGATGGTGCTGAGTTAGAGGGTATAATATTATCTTTTTAGTTACATTTTTGTTTGGTTTTATTATTTCTCTTGATCTACAACCAATAAATGCACTTGTTGTTGCTAACCAAGGTCTACCCAAGATCAAATTATATCCACCTAAACTAACCTTGGTTTAAAAAATCATAAAATATGTTGGGTACTACCATAAATCAAGAGTAATGACTAAGTCTTCAATTTTACTCTCTAGTTTGGCAACATAACTATTTGTGAGTTGCAAGACTATGGGGGTAGGTCTTAGGTTTTTCAATTGGATATATCGCATCATTTCTCTTGTCATAACATTAAGAAACAACTCAAAAAAATTAAGAAACAACTCCAATATCAATCATTTTTCATTAGAATTCCATTAATGGTAACATTCAATGTGAGACTTCCTAGATTATTATAATTAGGAATGATAAACTTTCATGTCATGCCCTAAATTTATGAGGTAAAAACACAAACAATTTTTATTTTTATTTTATTTTTTGAAAGATGAACCTAAAGATAAGATACATAAATCTACACTTGATATGAACATTCTATTTCTAGTGAGTTGTCTAGATAACAATGTATATTTTCATTGAATGTGGGGATGATAAAGTCAGTTGATGGAATGGAGTTTGTTCCATTCGAAATATGGATTCCAATTTTTCTATGAGGGATCACCAAGAGGGAAAAAAATGGTTACAATACTAAGTTATAAAGATACTTTGGTTATACCCCTTTCACCCTCTATGTTCTTAATAATGACACTCCCCAGTTGCAAGTGGAATTCAATTTTCATATTAATAGAGTTGGAATGGTTCTAGGGCTTGTGAACTCGGAGATATTTTATAATTTTCCTTGAAGTTTTGAATACAATTTGTCCACCACATGCATATGTACACACCCTTATTTCGTGCCTTGCCCATCAAATTTATATATATGGATTCCCTTAAAGACTCCTACATTTTTCCTCTCCTTTGACCTTGATGAAAACAATACATTACTAATTAGATATATGAAATTAATTAGTTGGTTATAATGTAAGATTAATTAATGATTTATTTATTTATCTTTTTTTTTAATTATTTCTTTATTCATTTACTAATTATTCAATAGTACCCATAACCCCAAATGAAAGAATAAATCAATGTGATTAAATAATTTTTTGAATTATTATGGCATGTCAAAAAAGGGCATAATATTTAAGGTTAAATCATTGCCAACGATCATAATTTATTTATTCATTTAATTTAAATCCTCACAATCCTATCTAATAGAATACATTCCTATTTACTCCCATGCTTTATTACTATTAAATTTATATTGCCCCAAAACTTAATTTTAAATTCCTTAAGTTAGTAATAGAAAAACCTATACCCTCACCCATAACCCTTAACACCTACCCCAATCCCCTAATTGCACATGGCCCCACCCTCTTTAACACATTAAATAAAAAAAAAACCTATCCTCTTCCCCCTAAATTTGAATTAGAGCCCATGGGGTCACTTGTCCCTTAAAAAAAAATTCCACATTACTTACTCCAAGTTACATTCTGCACCTAGGAAAAAGGTCAAACAATATAAAAAGGTTTGTCCCTTAATATGTACATTTTACTTTATTTTCTTTTTTTTGATTTGGTGTGATTGTGACATGAAAAGTCACATGGTTCATATGGGACCCATTTTGCCACTTAAAGGATAGGTGTTTGTGATGATTAAGTATTTACCCTAGGGTATATATATTATTTTATTATCATTTGGTGTACTAGGCTTTAGAGTATATTCTGCTATTTTTTCATTAGTATGCATTATGGGGAAGGGATATTTTTTCTTCCCCATACATTTTCCAAAGGAAAAGTATGCCTACAACAATATTTCTCATAGATTTTCATTATGCATTTTGTCTTCTCAAGCAAACTTCATTTCATTCCATTATGGAATTTTAGTGATTAAGTTGATGGTGTTATCTATTAGGATTTTATTTGAACTTGGAAACCAAAGGAAGTGATAATCATGCATATAAAATGAGCTATCAACATAACAATTTTCTTCCATTTTATTGAGTGCACATAAATTTGTAAGCATACGACTATTTTTTAAATTGATCGACTACACCCAAAAGTATTCTTCCACATAACATTTATGAAATATTTCTACCAATCATCTACAAATAACCTGAGGAGGAGAAACTCAGACAAATTTTCTTTCATAACACATCAAATTTCACAAGTAATATTTCCTTACAAGTAAAATATATGTATACAAACTTTTAATTTCTTCTTCCACAATTTCAGATGATAAACAATGATACAAAACACTTTTACAACTCATACTAATCTTTTCATAACACATCAATTTTCAAATGACCATCTCCTTACGAGTAAAACATATATATACAACTTCTTATTCCTTCCTTCCACAATTTCAGATGATAAATAATGATACAATCTCCTTACATCACAATAAGATAACAATAGAGACTTACAAAATCACAACCCACTTAAGATGACATGAACATTGATCTTTCTTTACACTCTTGGATCTTTCCACTTTATTAAGGGTGAGACCCTAATACTTTCAAAGGGTGCATCTTTACCAAACCTACACATAACACACACACTAGGAACCATGGAGGCTCACCTCCCATCTAAGGCTTCTATGAAGCCACCCACTGAGTAGGGGAAAGAAGATCCAAAATGGGTTACACACACACATCACTTGCCATAGCATGAGCACAACACATAACACAACACAACTCCCTCCCATGGCTTGGACTATGATTCACCATTGGAATGATCTCACATTGGGTGAAGGTGGGCTCTCCAAGGAGGAGATGCCATAACCAAGCACAAAACATCATATTGAAATTACATTTTTCCTCTCAAGGTCATCATACACATCTCCTCCTTATTCATGCAAAACACCCTTATATCTCCCAAAATAACAAAGGTATATGGCTTCAATGGAGCCCATACTCCATGAAATAAAATAAATCCCTCATCATGATTTAACTTTCTCAACTACAATGTTGAGCCCAACTAAGCCCTTCACCCAAGGCTTCTCTTCCCTCCCAAGGGTGAGTGAAGCCTTTACACCCATGAATAAATTCAACACTCACATTCAAACAAGAAGAACAAGAAGAAAAAAAAACCAAGGAAAATATTCAAGAATACATAGCACAATCACATTTCCACAACACAATGCCAAAGTCCATAAATATAAGATTCACAATGCAATGCATACTCCATTGACAAATCCTCCACACTTGCAGATTTATTTTTGCCATGCTAAAAGAAAGAAAGATAGAAACATGGTTTGAGGTACCAACCTTGGTCCAAGCTAAGGCAATGATAGTTGTAGTAGAGCTCCCTTAATCTCCCTCCAAAACCTAACTATCTCTAAACTTAAAGAGTGGGTGAACAACCCACTAATTTTTCACCACTTCTCTAAGAATATTCTCTACCCACCCTTTTTAGTAGGAACATCAAGCCCCCTCTTTCTTACATGGTTTCCCCACCAAAATAAGAAAGTTTACCAATTGGTGCCCAAAATTTCGAATTCATTCAAGAGAGCATTGTTTAAGGGGTCCCCTAAGTTAGCTAATCATTAAAATGGTTGAATTTAGGCCCCTAACATGTTATACTACCATTAGGGTGGCTTATTTTCCAAAAAAATGACACTTTAGGATCCCATTTAGGCCCCCTAAAATCCCTAACAAGTTTGAATTCGAAAATCAACATGATGGTGACCCATCCTAACACTCTCTCCCAAGTGGGTGTACTTAAACATTAATTGGAAGAAAAGGAAAGGACTTAGATTAAGTGACCTTGTCACCAACACTCTAGGTGAAATTTCATCAACACATAAAAAAATACAAGTGTCAAGTGACACATTAAAATACATTACACTTCACCATGACATGTCCTTAATGCATCTAAATTATGATTAAACATTTCCACAAGCAAGCAACCTTACATTTACAAAGAAAATACTTTCACAACAAGGCTTTTGAATCTTCCAAAGATTCACCTTGGTTAAACTATGTTCAGAAGGTTTGGAACTTGTTTCCCCCAATAATTTCTATGGTTCCACTTCCTGCACATTAAACTTGAGCATCAGTAGTCCAAGAAGGTCATCTAAATATATATATCCTAAATGCATATAACAACATCCATATTAACATAATTCAAATTAAATTTCCTTTCCTAGTTATTTCAATTATTTTATTTGAAATGTTAAAATATCATAATTTGCATGTCATAAGTCATCATAATCAAATTAACAATTATCTACATATCACAAATCATCAAATTAACATTTATCTGCATATCATAAATCATCATAATTAAATTGGCATTTGCATTGCATTATAATCTAGTACTATCATGTAATAAAATACATCCATACGTGTTTGATCATTTCATACATAATATTAGTTTCTTAATGCATGTCATAACTATAAAACACTACTGAAGTATCAAAATCAATGGATAACATAATCCATTATCCATCTCAGTCTTGAATAGCTATCAAAATACCAAATTCTTGAATATCAAAATGTAAATAAAATATCTATGCTATGATGGGTCGGGGTGAGGCCTCACATTTCCTAACATAATTAATGCTATCTTTCCCATGAAATGCACTATGGCAGAATCTTTTATTTTTCAGGCTAGTTTCTTAATATATAACTCCTTAAAACCAATATAAGATAGAAATATCCTTAAATGTTTGAAATAAGGGAATTATAAAGCTTATATTTCTAACTTTTCTAGAAGACCAAATTCAATTCATAGGTTAATTTTTCACTTAATTAGCATTGCAAGAAACAGGGTAGTTTATTTTTTAGAGGTTAATAGTGTTTGACTTACTTCCTTAAAACCATCTTCAAGACTTGCTTACAAGATGGGGGTCGCACACTTATGGAGCTGTCATTTTCTTGATCTTTTTTAATAATAGGAAGCATTGGGAAGCCAATATTTTTCTTGACCTTAAGTGCACATTATTAAAACCAAGGGTATAAGTAGGATATTATTGTATGTCCCTTTAAAAAACATGATAAACCACTATAACATTTGGGGTCAAATTGTGACGGCAATTTGCGATGGTGGTGTAATTTGTGGTGATTTTCATTATTTTTTTTTGCAATTTTCCATGACATCATTGTAATACCAATGTTGGCATGAGTATAAACAAAAAGAAAAAGAAAACACGACATATACCATTCCCCATTTGTTTTGATTGTAAGAGTTGCGTGTGAAAGAGGGTGGAGAGCTCTGAATATTTTTGTGCCCTTGTGATCAGTGCATTTTGTTGTCATGTCCTTGTGATCTTTTATTTTGTTGTTGTGCCCTTCCTCCATGATTTCATTGTCATACCATGCCCTTATGATCTTTGTGCCTTTTCTATGCGGTTTTCTTCAAGGGGCTATGTAAATGTTCTTTTCTTTTCCTTCTACAAATGTATCTCTTTATATTTCCTTCTAAACATGTATATATTTATATATACAAAGAGGTCTTTTTAAGGTTCTTATTAGCACAACAACAAAATGTATCCATCTGAATACATATTCCAAAATCCAAATAATAAAACAATAAAACTCCATAGGCTGGCCCAAAAATGGTAACCAAGGATATAAAGGCTCCTTACACTGGCCCGACAATGCTAGCCAATGATGTAACCATGCATGTATTAGCATACTCCCCCTAAAAGGATCCCAATTATCTATAGTTGCTATTAATTTGGGCATCACTATATGATCCAAGATGTTTTGAAGTACTGAAGCTGGTAGTAACTTATCGCATGTCTCCAAAAAAATGTAGGATAGGTTCAAGGTCCCTTGGCTCCCAAGAATATATAGCAACTATTCTCACTATTGGAAGAATAACTTCAGTGAAGAGTTGAGTGTAAGTAGTTGAAGAAACAAGTTTTGGTTGTATGTAAATACCATAATCACAAGGCTCATTCCCTTGTAGCATCCTCTACTGCAATGATATTACCTCTAAACTATGCAAAGGATGTTGAAGTGGTTCCTAGCCTTGCAACACTCTTATAAGCAATGGATACTTGGGATCATCACAAGGAGACTGTGCCAATACTTGAAAAACTCTTATAAGCATATGTAGATGCAATACATGAAAAACTACACAACTTGTAGTCCTCTTGACATTTGGACTGTAAATTCTCAAAGACAATTGCAAGTGATTCCATTTTCATAGTATCTACCATAACACTTCCATGGATTCTATCTAGTGGCTCCCATAGTATCCTCTAAGTTGCCTAGCTATTATTTATGTCATGTAGTCTCTTTCTAAAGCCACTCCTTATCCTTCTAGTATATTGCCACAAACTCTCTCTTGTACCTTAAATTTTGACTATGAAACTTTTAATATCTACCTCTAACATATCTAAAATAAGCTTCACATTGTGTTGTAACTCTAGCATAGGTGTTTGATCATCGATAGATTTCATTTCAGCATTCAAGTTTTCAATATTGGTCAACACCCTCACTTTCAAACCTCTCATGTCAAGCTTTTTTTGTATTATTTCAACACCATGTTATTGCTTCTAAGCTAATAGTTCTTCAAGAGCATTTTCTTGTAAAACATTAATTTTGTTGAACAATTATAAACTCTTAGAAAGTGCGTTGTTGTTTTCATGTATGTATGTATATATATGTATATGTGTGTGTGTGTGTGTATGTGTGTGTGTGTGTGTGTGTGTGTGTGTGTGTGTGTGCATGTGTGTATATGTGTGTGTGTGTGTGTATATATATATATATATATATATATATGTATGTATGTATGTATGTATGTATGTATGTATGTATGTATGTATGTATGTATGTGTGTGTGTATACATACACACATATTTATGTGGCTATGTATGTGCATATATAGAGAGATTTGAGGATTGTGGATTATAGATTATAAAAAAACAAAAAAATATGGCATTAATCATTCCCTATTTGTTTTGATCAATTATGGAGAGTTGCATGTGGAAGAGGGTGGAGAGCTCTGAACAAGGGTGGAGAGATCTGAACATTGGTGGAGTTTAGTGGAGATCTAGGATTTTGTTGTCATTCCTTTTTTATTGTTGTATTTCATTTTCATGTCCTTGTGATCTATGCATTTCGTTGTAGTGTCCTTTTGTGTGTCTATGTATGTATGTATATGTATGTATATATAGAGAAGCTTATCTTTATTTTATATGTATGTGTGTATATAAATATATACACACACATATGTGGGTGTGTCTATGTATGCATGTATGTATATATACAAAGAGATCTTTTTTAAGGTGCTTATTTTGCTTCCATTGTCTTAACTTTGCAAGGTTGGTTGACTAGTAGGAGTGCCTTTGGGCCCTAGTTCTCTCATCTCCTTATGTCAATGTATGTCTATGCTCAAATTAATTTAAATTTAACATTAA